>BMAU01015033.1:0-150653 GCA_019973935.1 Trichonephila clavipes
ATATTTTTTGATTGCAGTATTTTCATGAGAACGTTGACCAACTTGTTAAAATATATAGCGCAAGTAACTGCATCTTCATTAATAAGTGTACTTTTTCTATGTAATGTAAATCTGCGGCATCTTCAAGTGTTATTTCAGAATTATATTTTAAATTATGCAATAATTGTAGTAATTTAGACCATCCTATTTCATTAGCACTTATTGTAAAAACACTGTTGGTTTACCATATTGTCTAATCATCGCGAACAGGTCCTTTTTCTTTCTAACCAATAAAATGCTGAGTTCGAATAGTGCGTAAAAAAGCTAAATTACTTTCGATACAACCTTGTACGTAATCTTCTGATTTTATTTGCTCTTTAGTGATAGTGGTACCTTTTCCAACATGTTTAAACGCAATAGAAAGCGAATCTCTTATTCTTATTCTAATAATTTTCATAACCATGTATAACAAATGCTGAGGGGTAACACCTCGTCTGTCAGATCGTCTAAGTTCACTTGTTGCCATCATAAAAGAGGTGACATTAACGCCATCACGAAAAGTTCTAAATTGACCCAAATATATTTGTGGAAAAGATAATTCTTCTGCATGTTCGTCGAATAATAAACTAACAGGAACATTACCTTCTCCAGGAGCAATTGTTAGGTACATTTCGTCATTCCACATTAATGTTTGTTGCTGTGCCACTAAGCTTTCGTCAATTGGTATTTGTTCTGAAATATCATTGTCACCATCTTCATCGTAGATAATTTCATCTTGTATATCATCTTGGCCGTTGAAGAAGCTATCATCAACCGTAATACCATAAGAAGTATAAAGAGGTGAATCTTTTAAATGTTGCAACCACGCTTTTATTTTTCTTTTGTTGACTATACCACAAAGATAGTTGGATTTGTGTATTTTCTTTCTCTTAATATGAACCGTAATGCTATGGTCGTCATCTATATTTCTTGGCAATGAATTCATCATTGTATTTACTTCTATTGGAACATTTATCACTTGTCCATAGATTCCAAATTGACCAAGAACATGTCGAAGCCTTCGAATTTGCATGAAGGGAATTCTTGGAGATATAAGGCGTTCTGTTACCAAATCTAATGGAAAATTTTTTGAGATGTTGTGGAAATGGGGGATATTTGAATCCATTATACACTGAAAGTAAAGGAACGCTATTTTTATTAATTGCTTTTAAGCAAGTTGAGCATACTTTCACCTCAGTTACATTAACGTTTTTGAGCATTGTTCTTAAAAAATTGAATATTAGGAGTAGTATCGTTATTAACAAAATTTTTATATCTTTTGCAAACCACAGTCGGTCACAAATGTCACACGAATGACCAAAATCATTTTCAAAAAATCTTTTGAAATTTTAAATGGGCTTTAGAATGTTGATGCCTAGAAGAGTACGTTGGTGCAGGTAGACTGTGTTGAGAATCCATGTTTTGAGTGTTATTTTGTGAAACTTGTACAGAAATATCGTCAATATTGTCATCAGAATCTGAATGTAACTCTAGAATGTCTGGTTCATTTTGTGTTGACAAGTCAGCAATATCAATTGGTGGAACATATGGCACATTTCTTGTTGAGGGGCCTGCAATTTGTGAGTTATGAAAATTTAGGTCGTTAGAAACACGCTTTATAACTGTTTTTGAAGATCGGTTCATTTGTAAATTGATCAAGGCAGATTCTTTTTCTTATCTCTATACCGCTGACTTTTTTGTTTGTCTTGTAATTTACGACGTTTAATTTTTTCCTCCTCTTCTAACGATATTGTTTGATGCTTAGAAATTTTTAAATCAACTATTGCATTAGATTTTTTTTTATCTCGGTATCGCTGACATCTAGTTTTATTTTGAACTTTCTTTTTAATTGTATTTCATCAATTTTTTTTTTTTTTTTTGATTTATGTCATCATTAGAAAAATTCGTTCCTTCTGATTCTTCATCACCTTCTTGTCTTTTTCTTTTGCCCCCGTCTGAAGACATCTTCAAGTTTTTTTCTCGTGGGATTAAGGATCTAAACAAGTATAAAAAATAGAAATTTAGAGATTTTAATTATGTTACAATATTTTTTCTAATAGTGAAATTAAATTATATAAGTTCATAAATAATTATTTGGCAAAAAAAAAAATAACAAAGCACGTATTTTATATCTAACAAATTACACAAACAAACAATAACTTCGTAAAATTGAATTTTACAATAAATGAACATATTTCATAAAATCTAAAATTATTATAACATTTTTTTTAATTTTCCAATTTTAAAATCCACGAAAAAATTTTATCAAATAACTAGAAATCTATTTTACCACGCTAGTAAGATAAATCTTATACCGTAATAATACTCATTTCATGATGAAGAGGTTAAATATTAAAAACATAATTAAAATGAATAATGCTAAATTTTAAATACAAATATTCGTACAAATATTAAAAATGTTTAAAAATATATTCGTTGTTTTCATTATTCATTTATCTGTATAAAAATATTAATATGTTTCATACTCACTTTTATACTGAAGTCAATGAATTTAAATTCAATAAATAAACAGTAATCCTTCAATTAAATAATTACAATAATAGTCAAATTAAAAATTCACTTAAATAAACAAAATCCAGTACACACAAGTTGAACTTCCCACGTGGTCAATTTAACTTTACTTATGTATATAACTACACTCTAATACTTAATGTACAACGCGTCACATTTACAATTACAGATGTACTGCTACTATAACGTATTGGTGACGTGACTCACAAAATTATACTTATCCAAAAAGCGTCCAACGCGCACATAATACAGTCAGAAATAGTCGATGTATTAGTGTATACGTGTACACAGGCTACTGCGCGTGCGCTAGTCTGGCTCTCCATAGCTATAGATATACTATTATCATTAGCATGTCGGTGACGCGAACCGAGGATTTTACCCTCTACCAAAACGCTCAACGCGACTAAAGAAGTTTTCACTTCAAAAAATGGACATATTATTCCAAACGGTTTTTCTCAACCTTACGATTATTGCGACTCTTTATTTTGAGAACCACATTTTTCATTTCTAACAAAAATTAAATTCCTTTAATGTTGCAAAATCATTTATTTTCTTTAATTTAAATTTCATTGTATGCATTCATTGTATGTCCATGAGTTCTTGACTTTTTACAAATGTTTGCACGGAGAAATGTTTGCAAAAACGTTGTTCGGAATGCTTTTCAAGTAAACATGGATACTTTTCTCAGATTTCTTCAGGGATTAATTCTCTATAACTGAGAAGTTCTTCCCTTTAACTGAGAAATTTTTCCCTCTTTCAAAGTGCGAATTCCTCTTTACCTCCCTAGCTCTAAAATAGATTTGTCCACTTTTCGCGCGATGCAGACACTAGTGTTCATCAGCTGTACTGGGAATGTTGCCATGCGCATCCCGAATCATTTCAATTCGTAACAGTAATATTTAAAATTATAACTGACTTCCTTAAAAAATTTTTTTTCTCTTCTGAACTCGTAATTTAAAACAGGTTTCAACTTCATCATATCAAAAGAAATTTTTCATAATTTCATCGAAAGTAGTTCCTGCTGGGAAAAAACGAACAATTATGCTATTATGCTTTTCCAAAAAAAAAAAAAAAATATTACCTTTAAGACTTTTAAGAAGATTGATATCCATGGGCCTAGGGTTTTCTCCCTCAAAATTGGGATGGAACCGAGCAAAATCGTACTGTCCCCTGCATGGGGCTTTAAGTGAAGGCCAAAGACAGGCGTGAAAATCTACCCCTTAGCCTCGATAAATTTCGCGGGCCTCGATCTGACATCGTCAGACAGGTGGCATTAGTAACAACAACACGCTCAAACTGCTTTATTCAAACCAAACTTTCCGTATTTTAATCTGGCAACTCGATGAGGAAAGAATGATAAAAAGAGATAAACAATTTTTTTTACATATATATGTATAAAATATGAAAGCTTACATGTGATGTGCGTTTGATCTAATTTGGTTGAATTTAAGACTATACAACAAGTTATTTCTTCCTTTTTCTCTTTGTCAAAGGCGTAACAATGGCCGCATCATCGACAACTTCATTCATGAGATTTTTGTGTAAGTCGTATTTGTTAAAATATGTAAAATAAATTATAAGCTGTGATTAGTTCAAACAACTTTTAATGCATAAAAGTGTGAAATTATTAAGTAATATTTTTGTTGTTAAAAAATTAAGACCTCATAGTTGTATGTTTTGAAAATACATGATCATTGTTGTAATAAACATGGAATTCAAGCTATATTTTAACGTGGAATAATGTTTTTAATATAGCTGATTTTATTGTTATCTCTGTACCATAAAATTTAACTCAAAATAAAATAATTTCTATATTTGTTGATTTTTTTTTTCCAGTGCAGTTTTCCTTTATACATATCAGAACTAGTTGCAAGAGTATCGAATATATTTCACAATGCATCTTTTTTTTCCAAGCTTATATTGGAAAAAGTATATTATTAAATAGTCTTAAGAACTTTTTTATGAACAATGATTTAACATTTTTATATAAATTAGAAAGACACAGGTGTCAGTTATATGCATGTGGTGAGAATTGCATCAAAACATTATAGGAAAATTCTCTCCAGTTGATGGGTAATTTTTTGATAGAGTCCTTACTGAACCCATTGATCTTCAGATACCAAGAACACATTATTTGAACATGAAACTGAAGCATTCGAACTATTTTCAAATCGGAAATAACTTTTCATAAATGATGGATGTTTAGTCGAAATAATAACTAAGATTATAGAAATTAATCAATTTGATCACAATATGAAGAGTATTTCTATAAATTGAAGAAAAGTAATAAATTTCAATGTTGTCAAAAAAAAGCTTGATAAAATTTAATCATTTCAGGTATTCATAGAAATATATAGAGTTAAAGATACTAAGTTTACTTAGACAAGATTTCCATTTTTTTATTGGAAGGCATGTTGGGAGGATTCCCACTCTCTTAAAGAATCATCATTTAAAGCCATCAATCATGTTTTGGCTTATTCAAACATATTTTTACCACAATTTTCAGACATTCTTACCTGGATGCAAACAAAACTGTATTCAATCATTCTAGTATCATTTTATATCTTTCATTCAATAAAACTAAAAGTACCAATAAAATTGTTGCATTCATCCATGGTGTTATCAGATTTACTGCCTGCAAAACAATGGAAACTGGTGTAAGACCGATCGCTATAGGGTTGTCAACTTGCCACATTTATATTGCCAAATTGATAAGATTTTTTAACTGTCGCCAATCAGTAGGTTCAACTAGGATTTAACTTTTCATGTTTTTTCCTGCTTTGAATAAAAAACATGGTTCCTTTTGGATTTTGGAAACTATGTGGCACAATAACAATTTCATTCAGGCAAACTATTTACTTTGATAATTGATAGATTGAAATGCAGAATACTTTAGAAATAATTTAATGCTTGCTGTTCTTGATTGTTTTTTTGGGATAATTTTTTTAATAGCCTAAATAATTTCTTAAGAAAATACTTAACATTCTTTTTTTTTCCTCATTAAGAAGTTTATCTAAAATTGATTCTTTGTTCGTTCAGCAAACAAATTTGGATTCTTGCTTTTTCCCCTTAATTTTATTAAGAGTTTTCCTTTCATTAATTGTTCTGAAAAGTATAGTTAAGAATTATATCTTATTTGGGGCAAAAGAGGAAAATGCTTATGATATAATAATGAATGGTTAAAGGTTTGATTCTAAATAAAACTGAATTAGATTCTTATCTTTGAGAGTTAATCCCACAAAAGATACGTAAAAGCATAAATTTGAATGAGCAATTTTGCATCTTTCTTGATGTTCTCAAAGATTTATTTCCCTTTGGAAGAATTTATTTTATTTTTTAGATTTATATATATTAACTCTTATTTCATGACACTGAAATTTGTATTTTATATATTTAGAATGTGTTTGGTTTAACGTATTGCTAGTTTCAGATGTTTATCAGGAGTTCAGTATTCTATTTTAGGTGTTACTGAAGTGCACTTTATTCTTATCTTTAATTTTTTAATTAGTAATGAATATATATTACTTTTCTATTTTGGTCACAATTGCCTTTTCTTCATAAATGTGTTCTTGCTTCTCAATTTCAGAATTTAAGGAATTTTTTGGAAAACATTTTATTTATCCATCATTTCTTTTTATTATATATATATATGTATATATATATATGCTGCTGTTTGTAAAAAAGGCAGCACCATGAAGGAATCATCAGAATTAAATGAACTTTGCAGCAAATATCAATTATAGGATGTTAAGTAAAATACTAAAGTTTCAGAGCCACCGTGCATGCATGACGGGCACAGCGCCCTCTGAACTGATGCTGAAAACATATAAATAGAGGACTGTAGTGGGACCCCTTACCCCCGTTGAAAAAAGTTTGATTATTTGTTAGTGGGGAACGTTTAGTGAGGTCTAAGTATGCCTCCATGATGAAATAAGGAGAAATTCCAACAACTTATGGAGTTTAAATGGGGACAGATTTTCCAATTGCACAATAAGAGCTTGTGTGCAGAACAGTTGCATAGGGATGCGAATTTGGAAGCAGTGGACGACAGAAGGTGACGTCAGCCCACGACGATCAACACCTGCTCCACATGACAAAGAATGATCATACAGCTTCCTCCAGGCAGTTGGCAGCACATTGGTGTACTGCTACAGGCGTACTAATGTCGGCTTCATCAATTTGTTGACGTCTGCTGCACCATGGATCATGTGCAAGGGTGCCTTTATACAGGATCCCTCTCACAGCAAACCATCGACGGCTGCATCTGCAATGGGTTTGTGAGCGCAGAGCCTGGCGAACTGATTGGCACCAAGATGTATTTTCAGATGAACCACACTTAAAGTTGTGGGACCATGATGGCCGCATTCGGGTTAGACGCTATGCCGGTGAACGCTGCCTTCCACACACACACACACACACACACAAAGTGCGTTATTGAATGACATAGTGGCCTAACACCCAGAGTTATGGATTGGGGAGCAATTTTGTATCATGGACGATCCAATTTGCTGCGAATTTAGGGTAATCTCAATCGCAACAGGTACATCTGTGAAGTGCTACAGCCCAAAGTCGTTCCCTTCCTTTAAGGCATCCCTGGAGCTATCTTTCAGCAGGATAACGCACGCCCACAAGCTGCAAAGATTATTCGAGACTTCTGTTCAGCCCAACACATGCAACTTCTTCCTTGGCCTGCTTATTTGCCTATTGAGCACGTTTTGGATTTGGTTGGCTGGCGTCTTGCTCGTTCCTGCAAGTTCAAAAGACAAACTTTTGCTGCGCATACAAGCAATATGGAATTCTCTTCCACAAGAATACATTCAAAATCTGCGTGTGGTGGCTATACCAAATACTGATTTCGAACACTTAATATTGTTTTTTTGCTTTGAAAATTTCGTCATTTATTTGTTATTACAAGTTGTTTGTGCATTAACTTTCATTTAATTCTGATGATTCCTTCATGGTGTTGTGTGTGTGTGTGTGTGTGTGTGTGCATTTTTTACAAACAGCAGTTTATAGTATAAAAAAATAAAATACTAAATGAGAAAGTTGTATAAATATATATTTATATACAGCATTACTTGAACATCAGTATATAATTTTTACATCTGAGGTATCAGCAAACAGTTTAATGAATGATTGAAGTATTTAATATGTGTGTGTGGTAACTACTGTGCAGTATAGAGCCATATATTAAGTATGAATTTATTGCCATTCATTTAGCTTTGTAAGAAAATGTTTTCTATCAAGTACATAAATTAAAAGTTATGTTAAATTTTATATTTTTTAATATACACAGATTATCATAAATTAAGCAAGGATCACAAAAATAGCGATAAATCGCGCCAAAATAAGTCAATACTAATGAAATTTAAATATGTAAAAGTAACTCTCTCTGAAAGACTTCTATGGAAAATAGTGGTGATGCAGTCGGAATACATAATTAGTGAGAAGCATAAAAATGGATGCCTCAAAGCAAGGCGGCAATTGTCGCTCCATGTATGATGTTAGAAATCTGGTATTGTGAAATTGTAACAATGACTTCCAGGCATCATTTGGCAAAAGAACTGTGATAGCAAGTTTTTGGGAGATTAGAGGCAAGACAGTTAGATGGATGAATGTGAGCCCATCTGCGATTCATAGACTTTGGCAATAATTTCTAACCACAGATTCCGTATCCAGGAGGTTCAGCCATATGCTAACATCAGTGCTGATAATCAATATTTGTCATTATGTGCATGAAAGAATAGAATCGCAACTCGGGCTGATCTTGGATCCTCCCTTGCTGCAAGTTCCAGAATGTTGGTATCAGGGTCAACCTGGAAGTTGCAGGTGTAATATGGGTCATGGAAAAACCTTTGTTATAAAAATAATGCTTTTATTTCAATACTAAGCAATTTTTTATTAATTCAATCATTTTGGGAGCAATCCTAATCTAAGCTTAGAAGATTATTAAAAGGTACACTTATCTCTAGAGTCTCTTGTCAGCTCTATCCTAAACTGCAATATGATACTCTTCAAATCAACTTCTCTAGTTTCACTTCCACTTCTTCAAATGGACGTTATAGCTTGAATACTAACTTCAGGACAAACAACTCCCGATTCACTATCCACAATTAACTTTAACACACCCCTTGCCAGGGTTTAAATAGCATAAAGTAAAGTCATCTCTATGGAAAGGGGCTTTGAACTCAAACCACAGTTAAAGAATAATTTCCCCTAGAGGATTAGTTGAAGAATGACAAATAGAACCCATCACAAACCATGCGCAGAAGACTTCACAAGCATGGTCTTTATGCGAGGTGACCAGCCATTTGCGTCCCGCCATAGGCAGGAATGTTAGCTGGGAGTGCATCAACATGTCCACTGCACACATGATCAATAGAGAGCTTTCCTCTTTATGGTCCATGTTTAGCCTCGAAAGCAATAGAAGGCATATTTTCATTTGGAGAGAACCAAGAACTCGTTTTCAGCCATGACACATCTGTGAAAGATGCATATGGATCAGGCAGTGTCTCTTTGGGTGGACACAAAGACCTCCATGTTTTTTTCCTGTAGAAATGTTAAAGCTCACACCTATAGAGATGACAGCCAGGAGGCTTATGTGTGCCCTTATGTTGAGACACTAGGTGATGCTTTCATGCTATATGATGTTTGCTTCTGGGGGTGGGGTATCATACTCCATATTAAAAATACTTTTCCTATACCAAACTGACACATCTGACTTGCTCATTGTATACATATTGTAATTTCTAGAACACCATAATTTTCTGGTGATTGTTTTTTATGCTATTTTATACCTTCCTGTGTGTTATATAATGTGCATAAGTTTCATTAAATTCTACGTATAACCTTTTGAGCAATTGTTGTTTTTGTGATTTTTCCTTAATTTATAACCAGCGTATTTATACCTTGACTAAAAGCAACGAAATTTATGTTGAGTTTGTATTAAAAACACCACATACATTCAGAACAGTAAAAAACCAATGCACCTTCTAAGTTGAAGCATTTAATGAGTGTTTAATGGTAATATTTAATTCATAATTTGACGATGGTTTATTTTGAATAATTTTTTAGCGATATTTCCTACAATTTTAAAGGTACGTTGATTCTCATATTACATTTATTAATTTGTTGCAGCATACATTGATTTTAGATTTCAAAATACATCTCTGATATACCAATTTATATTTAAGAAAGAGGAATTCCTGTGATTTACTTATCTAACTTGAGTATTATTGAAAATTATTGCTTTAATATGTTCTGAAGTTATTAATACTTTGACATATTCTGTCGGCTTGATGGCTTAAAAGTAGCATGCCTGCTTTGTAAGCCCAATGTTGTAGTTCGATCCCAGGAGATCCCCTGGAGTTGATAAATTTTCTGGATGTGATAATCATAGGAAGGCATGTCATTTGATTATATAGCATGTAAAAGATCCCTTGAATATCATTTTGGCTCTGGTACTTTTGGCAAAAATAAATATCAAAGCAATATTTAGCATTGGATGATAGCTTGTGAATTAAACTGATTCACAAGTATCAAAATTTGGTAGAAAGAGCCACCACTATATAGATGATGCCATTGTGAAATCACTATTATATTAGGGGACTTACCGTGTCTGCAAAGGCTTAGTTGCCAATATGCAGCCCATTAGGAAAAAAAAAAAAAAACTTATACATATTCTTATTTTTACCTATTGGAATAATTTTATTCCTTATTTGAGAAATAAAAGTTTAATTACTTTTTTTTTTTTAAGTTGTCAACATTGATATATGTAAGTATTAGCTATATGGAAAGTTGTTTAATAAATAAATTTTTAACTCTCTTATCATTGCAATGATTTATTCATTAAAATTTTGTTGCATCTGGACATTTTACTATTTGCTCTTTTTTTTTATTTTTAGTGAGTCGTTCAATAACTCGAAGCTGCTATTCCCATACTAGAGGAAACTTCAATGTCAACAAAGATACAAAAGTTATTTGTCAAGGATTTACTGGAAAACAAGTATATATTGATTTAAAATATTTTAAATGTTCAGGAGAAATTATATATGTGTGCTACATTTTGTGTAATGTAGCAAAGATGACAAAACAAAAGTTTCAAAGAAAATATGCAGTTTTTTGTGCATTACCTACTATAGTTTTATTTAACACACAATTTTCAGTGTGCAAGTACCAGATCATTCTCTTTACTTCACTTGTTTTACAACAGAATTCTTTTCTATTGTCTTCCCTGCTCTTATAATTTGGTTATATTAGGAGACTGTCAATGTTGTTTAGTCTATTATTAACATGTAGTCTATTATTAACGTGTTTTTGTTGAGTTATGTCTTCTCATCTTTGCTGTGGTTCTCTTATATATAATATTTATTAAAAAAAATTCTTTGTTACAAGGATTTAACTTTTCTATTTTTTTTTCTTGAGAAGAGACAAAACTAGATGTTTTATTTAAAAGTATTGTATCGTAGAAACCATAATTAGGATACTCAAAGTTCTCATCTACCTAAACTGAAACTGCAAAATAATGAAAGCTTCCTCTACTGGTAGAGGAAATGGGCATATCTAAAGAACAGGTTAATTACTCATACAATACTGGTTGTTTTTCTCTACACTCACAATCAGTATTCTATACATTTGCTTCCTTTTCTTCTGTTTGCATTAAAAACTAGTAATAACAATGCAATCTAGCCCCTACTCCGTTTTATTGCTGAAGGACTTGAAAATTATCCATCATTCAAGCTCTACCAAAAAGCTGGTTTTTTAACTGTTTCAGAGAATTCTCCCCATATTTAAGGCTTTTTGTAATCTATTGTTGCGCATCTACACTGTTAAAGTTCGTAGGTAAACAAATGTGTATCTAACTTTGTATGTACATCTATTTTCCCACGAACCGCACGACGCAGAAACTCGCCAAAGGTACCAAAAGATCATGAATCCGTTTTTTCCTCTTATATTCTGATATTGCAGTTAGTTAAAAAGATATTAATTACAAACCTTAAAACACATAATTGTTTTACTCCGTGTTGTTTCTTCCACTAATACACCACAACTGGAATGAACGATCCGTAGGTGAGAATATTTTTTACTCCCAACGTTTTTAAAAAAGCCATCCAATTCTTTCTATAAACTGAGACAAAAAATAATTACAGAATAGGAAAGATCATTTATTTCGCCATGATAAGGTATAATTTTTTTTATAAAATAATTATATTTTCTATTTACGATTTTTTCTAAAATGAATCAAAATCGATACGTTTTTAAGAAATTGATTTCTTAATCGTCCCCTTTCAATTTCCTTTCTCGTCAATGAATTGATATTCTACAGTAAAAAAGTTCATGGTTTTCTCTATTAGAATCAGTCATTTAAAAAATAAAATGTCAAAAAAATTTTTTACGATCAAAATTTTAATTAAATATTTAATAACTTCGTTATTTATGAAGATAATATCGCGAAACTTTTTCCCGTATGTAGAACAATATTATCCGTAATCTGTACAAAGATTGAAAACATTGCTTAAAAATTACAAATTTTAAAACATTTTGTGTTTTTCGTTTTTTTTTTTTTTTTACGAAAAATAATTGAAGCATTATTTTTGTTACATTTTTTGTTTAAAAATTACCGTAGTTTGCAATCGATATGTGAAATTTGAAGGCATTAACTTAAGAATGAAGCCCTCAAAAAAAATTTAAACTATAACAACGAACGCAATTTTACGCACCGCCAAGGGTTTTTCAAAGAAAACCTGTTTGGCACCAAATGACTATCTTTCTCCCTCTGAACTTCACGTTTGCTGAAAGATTACACTAGAAAAGAAATTACCTATAAATAATGAAAATCACCAGATTTGGCGAGTAAGAAATTTGTTTTTGTTTCATTTTCTGTAAATGTCCTAATTCAAAAAAATCATTTTAAACATCCGTTTATAAAACAAAATAATTTTCTAATAATTTTGGAAAAACTTAATCGCTTTTAATCCATTGTCATTATTTTAAACAAGTTTATTTGCAATACTTTTAAATGTATAACTTTAAATTAATACTTTTTAAAATAAGGCAGTATATTATAGTTTTGGGTAAATCGTTAATCAAAATTTTTCAATCATTATGTATTAATTTTTTATGATTATGATAAATAAACCGTCTGAACTATATACATAAAAAAGTTCATACTTTGCTCTTTTTAAATCAGTGATTTAAAAAATTAAATACCAAAAGCTTTATTTTTTTCCAAAAAATGCTCACAATTTTAATTCAACATCTTATAAACACTTGCCGAAGGTACCAAAAGATAAGGAATGATCCGTGAAAGCCGTTTTGACGATTTATATTCTGAAATTGCAGTTAGTTAAAAAATATTAATTCAAAACGATACGGGTGAAAGTTTTGCGCATGCGCGATGGCGAAGGTCACTCTTTTGGCGGTTTTTGAAAGGGAAATTTCGCTGCTTTATGCACTGTCATCACTTACGTTATCTGATATTTATAGTAGTATTCATTTCATTACACATTACAGATAAATGTTTTAAAGAGTGCAAGACAACGGAAAGTTTTCATTCTTAAAGAATGATTTATTGAAAAACAGTGGAATAAAAAACCTTAAAAATTCTGAAATACAGTGGGTAAAAAAAGTATTGGCAATTGCCTATAATAGATCAAATTAGCTAACAAAGGAAATGCTTGACAATTTTAACTGAACATAACGAACACAAGAGGTAATAAACACACAAATCTAATGAAATTTTCATTTTAATGTCTTTTACAGAAAATATACAGCAAAAACATAATTTGGCATGTCAAAAAAGTATTGGCAAAATAATAAGTAAAATGTGAGAAAAAAATCAAGATATGTTTAAAATTTTGTATGTATACCTTTTTCATTTATAACAGCTTGTAATCTATTTCTCATAGAGGAAACCAAAGTCTTGGTTGTACTATTGGGAATTTTGTGCCATTCTTGCAGGAGTAATACGCTTAAGTTCGTCTTTACACGTAATTTTATGTTTCCTGACTTCTACGGCCAATTTGTGCCATAAATTCTCAATTGGATTTATGTCAGGTGATTGAGGCGGCGTCTTTAACTGGCGAGAAGAGTTATACAGTAACCACTCCCGGGTGAGGTTCGCTGTATGCTTAGGGTCATTGTCTTGTTGAAACACAAATGATGTTCCTAAGCCAAGTTTTTGGGCACTGGATTAAAAATTATGGCGCAATATGTCGATGTACGTATGTGCTGTCATAATACCATCAATGAAGCACTGTTTACCAACTCCGTTTGCTGCCATACAGCCCCAAACTAAGACACTCCCTTCACCATGTTTCACATTCGGTGTTAAATGTTGTTTTTCCAGTTTGGTGTTTGGCTTTCTCCACACATATTGTCGTCCATCACTCCCGAAAATGTTAAACTTCGATTCGTCGGAAAAAATAACTGTGTTCCAAAACCCATCTGATAAATTAAGATGAGATTTTGCAAAATCTAATCTCTTTCTTCTGTTTCTTTCCGAAATGAAAGGTTTCTTTCTAGCTGTCCTTCTATAATAACTTTCTTCATGTAAAACATTCCGTTTAGTCTGTACACTAAAAGTTTTATGCGAAGTACTAGCAACATCTTTGGCTAACTGGGGTGCACTTATTTTGGGATTTTTCTTAACCTCTTTGATAATGCTACATTTCTCCCTTGCAGAAAATATTCCAGGCCATCCACTTCTAACCTTATTTTCTGTGGATCCTGTCTCATTTAACTTTTTTACAACACTTCTGACAGTAAATAAACTTATATTCAGTTGTATTCCTATAGCACGATAAGTTAAACCCTCATTTCTGAGCTGAAGAATCATGTTTTTAACATTAACATCCTACTCCTTCGATTTCGAAGCCATTTTATCACAGCATTAACAAAATAACGTTTTAAAAATTTTAAATAGCACTGCAGACTTTATACTAACAGGCTTTCTTATCAATCTAAACATGTGACCTCAACATGACAAAATCTGCATAACAGTTAGAACTTTGCCAATACTTTTTTGACATGCAAATTTATGTTTTTGTTGTATATTTTGTGTAAAAGGCATATTAAAATGAAAGTTTCATTAGATTTGTGTGTTTATTACCTCCTGTGTTCGTTATGTCCCGTTAAAATTGTCAATCATTTCCTTTGTTAGCTAATATGATCAATTATAGACAATTGCCAATACTTTTTTTATCCACTGTATATTTTTATCATTTATATATATAAAGGAGAAAAGAGACTCACCGACTAATCGCGATATCTCCGGAACTATTAAACCTATAGACTTGAAATTTGGTATGCAGGTTCCTTTCATGGAGTAGACATCAGCTAAGAACGGATTTTGCAAAGATCGAACCCGAGGGCCGTTATTGATAATTTATTCCATTATTAGACATACAGTCTTCAAATTTGGTAAGCGGATTCCTTTTATAGAGTAGATCTGCTAGAAAATGGGTTTTGTAGAAATTGACCATCGAGTAGCGTTGTGGAGAATTAAGGGGCGTTGTAGGTAATTATCTCCTTTTTTATAAACTATTAGACGTAAAATCTTGAAATTGAGTAAGCAGATTCCATTCATTGAGTAGAGATCCACTATAAGATGGGTTTTGTGAAAATCACTTCCTAAGTGGAGTTGCAGGGGCTTAAAGGGCGTTATAGATAATTATTTCCATTTTTAAACTATTAGATGTACAGTCTTGAAATTTGATAATCAAATTCCTTTCATGGAGTAGAGATCCCCTACAAAATATATGTTTGGGGAAAATTGACCCCCAAGGGGCGCTAAGGGGGATTAAGGGGCGTAATAAATAAATATTTCCATTTTTCAACTATTGGAACCATCTGCTTGAAAATTAGAAGGTATGTTCCTTTCATGGAATAAAGTTCCTCTAACAAAGAGTTTTCCAATAACCGACCCCCAAAGGAGGGGGTCGCGAGGTGTTAAGGAGAGTTATAGAAAAATTCCTATTTTTGAATTTAACCCATTTACTTGAAATTTGTTGAGCACGTTTCTTTAGTTGAATAGAGCTCCACTAAGAATGGAATTTACGGAAATCAAATCCAGGGGAAAATGGGGGAGTTATTGGGGCGTATTGATAGACGAAATTCCCGTTCTCGAAGTACTAAGACTATAATAATAAAATTTGGTTTGCATGTTTCTTTTGTTGAATTGAAATCTGCTAAGAATACTCTCAACGGGATTACGGGGCGTATTGATAAAAATTCCGTTTTTGCTCAATTAAATTTAGACTTGAAATTTAGCGCGCATGTTTATTTTATGGATTAGAGATCCACTGAAAGCTGATTTGGTCGAAATCAACTTGATTATTGGGTTAAGTGAGCGCAAAAAAATCTTTCTACTTCTATTTTAGATATCAATAGAAAATTATAATTTCTGTCCTTTTTATATCAAGAGGCAATAGTTAATGCTATAAATATATTTTTCAATACAATCGAATTCTTAATGCTAGATAATTATAATTATTGCTCAATAATTTATATATATGTAAACAGTATGTTGGCGCATGCGCACCAACATCATGCGCACAAATGCAAATATTCTTCCTTGCCGCACTGTGCCAGCAGATGAGAACTTTCTGTGGAACGATATAGACGAGAAAATTTCTCTTTAATACTCAGACATGAGCATTAATATAGGACTCTAATACTCGAAGCTCACAATAAAAAATAATTAAAATTTGCTGTGCTTGTAAATAGCATATATATGTTGTGTGGTTGAATAAAAAAGTAAAAAAAAGAAATAAGCGTGGCTGGTCCGTCAATGAAATAAAAACAAACTAAAAATAAACATTCTGGTTCCGCTCGTGCCAGGAGCAATTAGTGGACTATGGATATGCAAAACAGATTAAAAAATACCTTGGAAGGTAAAATTAGCAGAATTGAAACGTTTATTAAAAGTGCCAACAAAGAAACCAATTCGGTTGAAATAAAAGTAAAGCTAAGAACTGTAATACAACTGCCAAAAAATGTGAAGGAACTTCGCAACAACTGTTACGCCATTCCAAATGTGAAAGATGCAGAATTAACTGCCATCGACAAAGATCTCCATCTTCTTGAAGTCCGCCTTGAGTCATTAGAGGTAAGAATTGAAACTATTCTTAATTCCTCTAAGAAAAGTTCTGGGGCAGTAATGAAAACAAATGATAATTTCAAAATAAAAACTAAAATACCTCCTTTAGTTTTACCCGAGTTCTCGGGAAAATACGAAGAATTTAGTTCATTTAAAATCCAATTTGATGATCTGATCACAAATAACATACTACTGAGTGAATCTCAGAAGCTATACTACCTCAGATCTTCTTTAACTCATGAAGTTAATTATTTATGCAGTAATTTTGATTCCTTATATGAATTTTTAGAAAAAAGATATGAAAATGAACGATTAATAATCAATATTCATATTCAAAATATTTTGAAGCTTGAAAAAATACAAAATGAAAATTCCACAGAAATTAGAAATATGATTGATTGTGTTCAAAAAAATTTTCGAGCATTAAAAGTACTTAAATATGAGCAAAATAAATTATCCGATGTTTTACTTATTAATATTCTAGTTGAAAAGCTTGATAGAGAATCGAGAAGAAATTTTGAATTATCACATAAATCCAAAACCGTCCCTACATTTCAAGAATTTATTGAATTCTTAGAACAACGGGAATGCGTTTTATTGTCTGTGTCTGTTGATAGAAATACTAAAGTGAACCCAAATAAAATGTATGCCAACAATTCTAAGCCAAAAGCTTTTATAGTAAATAAAAATAAAAATTGTATAGTGTGTAAATCACAAAATCCAATATATAAATGTCCTACTTTTTTAAAATTCAGTGTTGACGAAAGACTAAAATTCATTCACAAACACAAACTTTGTAATTTGTGCTTAAAATCCAACCATATATTCAAATTAATTGCCTTTCCAAATATCGATGCAAATGCGATGATTCACACAGTTATTTGATTTGTACTCGAAATTCCAATAAATCGAAAATAAAAAACCCTTTAGATATAACGGAAATGAAAAAGAATATTGCGAAACAATTAACAAGAATTCTAATCCGGCATCAGTGTTGAGTAATAACACATGGCCCGATCAAATAAATAAAAAAAATGTTCTGTTTTCAACAGCAGAAATATATGTTTGCAGAGCAAATAATCAAAAAATAAAATTAAGAGCTATACTCAATTCCGCGAACAATATTTGTGTACTCACAGAAAGAATGAGTAATTGCTTAGGAATAAAAAAAAGGAAAAAATAAAGACACCAGTATCCGGTTTAAATGGATTATCACAGAACATAAAATGGAAATTAAAAACAATTATTTCAAACGAAGATAGCAGTTTTGCTGAACCAGTAGATTTCTTTATTGTAGACAAAATAACTGAATTTACACCCTCCACAAGTTTAGATATTTCCAATGTGGAAATTCCAAAGTTTTTAATGTTAGCTGACAAATCGTTTTATGAAGCAAACGAAGTTCACGCTTTGATTAGCGCTGATATATTTTTTAAGGTTTTAAAACAGAATACTATAAAGTAAATGAAGAGTTGTTTTTCAAAGAAAGCGAATTTGGGTGGATTGCATGTGGTAAACTTAAAGAAAGACAAATTAATAAACAAGGGCAGTGTTTTTTAGTAAACAATGACTCTATTCAAGATACTTTAAAATTAATTTTTGATTTATAGAGTTTGGGGATACAAGATGATCGAGTTCTTCATGAAAGGGATAAAGCTATAAAATTTTTTAAAGAAACTGTTTAATTTGAAAAAGGCCGTTATATCGTACAACTTCCCTTTAGAAAATCCTATAATGAATTGTTCGATAACTATCCCCTAGCTAAACAACGTTTCCAAAATTTATGGAGAAGATTTGGTCATGATTCGAAATTATATCAGCAATACCGTAAAAATCATTCGCGATTACACAGAACAGGGTATTATAGAACAAGTTAAAACCGAAATTACGGATAACAAGTTAAAAAGACCTGTATATTATTTACCTCATCAGGCCATAAGAAAAGACGGTCGCTTAACATCAGAAACAAGAATTGTATTTGACGCTGGAAGTCATCAAATTAATGAACTCTCATTAAATGATTGTTTATGGCCAGGAATTAATTTAAATCCCTATCTCTTAGACATATTAATTAATTTTAGATTGAATGCGATAGCCTTTTGTTCTGATATTAAACAAGCTTTACAAATTTGTCTTGCTAACGAACACAAAGATGCCGTTCGATTTCTCTGGAGTGAAGACGAACCGTGTGTTCATAAAAAGCCTAAAATACAGGCATACCGTTTAAATCGAGTAAATTTTGGTGTTAGTTCAAGTCCATTTCTTCTGGCAGCCACGATTAGGCATCATATTGAGAAATATAAACATGAATTCCCTGACACTGTAGAACTTTTAGATAGAAATTTCTGCGTTGACGATCTTATTTCTGGTGGTAACGAATTTGAAGAAGCTCTTCACGAAGAGCAAAAAATATTATGGAAGCTGCTGGAATGGATCTCAGAAAATGGATTACTAATGATGCTAATTTAATGGAGCAATGGACGAAAGAAAATTTTAATGTACATCCTGTACATGAAACTGTAAGTTTAGGAGCAAATGGAACAAAGGTCCTAGAACTATCATGGAACACTAATGAAGATTACTTGACTAAAAGTCTATTGGAATTTGTTTCCTTAGATAAAAATATGAAACGCTTCATACTGCAAGCGGTTGGAAAGATCTTGAGCCATTAGGGTTAATTTCTCCTTTCACCGTTAGAATGAAATGCCTCCTTCAAGATCTCTGGAAAGAAGAAATTCAATGGGACGACCCTTTGCCAACACATATTGAAAAGGAGTGGAAAAAAATGGTGTGAGAAGCTACCCCACTTATGAAATCTAAAAATACCTCGACTAGTTTTAGATTCTACTTTGCTGGAAGATGATGTTGAGTTGCATAGCTTTTGCGATGCCAGCAAAAAAGCATATGGCGCAGCCATATATTTGAGAACAAAGTCAAGGAATGGAATTTCTGTTAAACTTGTGACTTCAAAAAACCGCATAGCACCATTAAACTGTGTAACCCTGCCTAGACTAGAATTACTTGGAACTCTAGTCGCTGCTCGTCTGGCATCTAAGGTGAAAAAGATCGTGAATCTTAAAAGATCCTGTTTACAATATCACTGGACTGATTCCAAAATAGTTCTATTTTGGATAAAGGGTAACAAAACCCGATGGAAACAATTCGTTGCTAACCGAGTCAACAAAATAACCAGCCTAACAGATCCCCACTCATGGTACCATTGTGCTGGTAAGGAAAACCCAGCACACTTCCTCTCTTGTGGACTGAGTGCTGACTGTCTGGTGTCAAATTCCAGGTGGTGGACAGGTGCAGAATTTTTGTCCGATTCTGAATTTCCTAAAAACTTTCAGCTAGTAGTTCCTGAGTTATACTACCTCACAGAACATGAGAAAGAGACTGTTGTTCAAGAAAGGAAAAAATTGCCTAAAGCTGACAGAAGTGAAGAGACTGTCTTGCTGAATAGCGATTCCTCTAGCATCCTTGATGAAATTTTAGAACTTTCTAATAATTATTTCAAAGTTATTAATATTTTGTCTTTTATTTTCAGATTCAATTACAACTGTAGGAATAAGTCCAAGAAGGTTGGACCTCTTAACTGTAGCCGACTTCAAGGAGTCAGAAATTAAATTGATTATGCATGCTCAAAGATCCTTGCTTGATAAAAAAGAAATTCCAAGTAGTATTTCTAATTTATTTCCATTTGTAGATGGGGAAGGAATAGTACACGCTTCATAAGTGTTGTATGTCATGGCTAAATTCTAAGAATAGTTTGATAAGTTGTGGATAACTTACATGACATCCTAGTATTGTCAGTAGTCCAGGAATATGGTATTACTTGTACGGCAAGCGATGTGGGCGTTTCAAAATGTGCCGCCATTAACGAAATGTAAACAAACCCTGAAAAACGAGTGGAGTTGAGAAACGGCTTTTGCTGATGGCAGCTGTGCATTAAAGATCCGGTCGCCGCTTGTGACGTCACGGTTCTATCTGGCCACTCGGGAGTTTTTGTTAAAAGTTTATATCGCTGGTTGTGGAAGTAATGCAATATGCTAATTGTATTGATGTATAAATACTAATTGCTACTGTTGTATAGTCGGTAGCAGTTGGGTGTTTCTCAGCAAGTAGCTGACTCCATACTGTACTCAAATGTTTTTTGAGCAAGGTGCTCAGTTAGTGTAATCAATTATTTAAAACTATCATTGTAAATTCTAATCTTTTATTGCATCATCATCAATAAATATGTTGTCTAAGAAATTCTCGTCTTTAATAAAAAAGTCCTCCACATGTGTGTTATTTAATTTTTAGATCCACTGTTCATAGCTCTACTGATTAGTTAGTTTTTCACACTTTGAAGTTAGAAGTGTAGAACTTAAGATATTAGAACAATAAGCATCCTACGATTTTACCAAAAGGTTCAAAATTAAGTAAACTTTATTTTAACAGCTTGCATACAAGACTCTTTCACGTTGGTGCACAGGGATTGTGAAATGCTGTACGACAAAAATTTTGGCGTTTGAGGGGTCGTAGCATCGCTCGTAAAACCGTTCATCAATGTGTGACATGCTTTAAAAGCAGACCCATTCTCTCTTCACAAATTATGGGTAATTTGCCCAGTGAAAGAGTAAACATATCAAGCCCATTTATTATTGCTGGACTTGATTTATGCGGTACCTTTTTAGTCAAATATAAAAATCAGAGAAAGAGAACTCTAAGTAAATTGTGTGTATGTATTGCTATATTATACTTCATTTGTGTAAAATTATTGATTTAACTTTATTATTACATTTAAATTGTTGTAATCACTGTGTATTTAATCGTCATACGCACAAATGCAAATATTCTTCCTTGTCGCGCTGTGCCGGCAGATGAGAACTTTTTGTGGAATGATATAGACGAGAAAATTTCTCTTTAATACTCAGACGTGAGCATTAATATAGGACTCTAATACTCGAAGCTCACAATAAAAAAATAATTAAAATTTGCTGCACTTGTAAATAGCATATATATGTTGTGTGGTTGAATACAAAAATAAAAAAAGAAATAAGCATGGCTGGTCCGTGGATGAAACAAAAACAAACTAAAAATAAACATTCATTTAAACAACATTGTGAAATACCCAGTGAAGCAGGTGGGTAACGGTTAGTATAGTATATTTTCTTTTTGAATGATTTTATGCAGTGAATGTGTGTAAATAAATCCCCAGCCTCTTTACCTTTTTATTCTTATTTATTTTTAATTCGCCACAATTCTCTATGATGTTGTTCTTTTCTCTCTCTTTTTTGACAAAACAACGAATCTTTGCATATAAATAAATTTGTTTAAAAAAGGTTTATTGATTATTAAATCATATTTTAGAAAACTACTTTGCATTTAAAAAAATAATTACTGTAATTATATAAATATTTATATTATACCTTATAAGTATTATTAAAAAATAATACTTTTTGTAAAAATATGTTATAATAAACATTAAATAATATTTTATATAAAAATTAGTTACAAAAAGTTTTATAATATGATATACAATATATTATAAATAAGATATTATATAAATTATTTTAATAATACATAAAATTATTGTTAAAATAATGAATATGTTACTTTTGTATAACATACTTTTTTTTGTCAGATACCTGTTTAAATAATTTACTAAACACAGTGGAATGAAAAACCATAAAATTAAAAGAAAATATCAAAATGTTTTATTCAAATACATAGTTTTTTTTCCCTTATTGAATGTTTTTTTTTCAGTACATGTATATATATCTAGGCTTTTCCCCATACTGTATTTTTTATAACTTATATATATTTATATGTTTAATCAAACATTCAAATGTTCAGAAAAAAATAACCATTTCAATAGCTATCTGTAAATTTTTCTTTTATTTATTACTTATAGAAAATTGATTTTAATTAATATATATATATATGTGTTTTTTTTAAAGGATTGTTTCTATTATTTCATTACTAAACTAATTATTTGTTAATTAAAAAGTACATTGTGTATTATTTTTGGATAAAAATACATTTTAGAGGCATTTTTAAGCTAACTATATGTAACGATTGATTGATTTATGAAAATCTGAAATTTATTTTATTATTTTAGATTCTGAGAAACTAACTATTATATTAAAAAATGATGAAAGTTTTTTGAAGTCATACATCAAAATTTAAAGCTATATCTTATCTGTGAAGGGGGAAGAGGGAACAATAATTTTACACTAAAAAAAAACCGTGTTATGCCGGGCTATAGAGAGAGAAAAGAAACCTGTCTTAAATCAAAAATAAGTGGAATGGAAAAAATTTCGAAAAAGGGAAATTTAATGACAATTTTAGAAATCACTCACATTGTGCACGTACAAACACATTCATAGAAATGCTGGTGTCATGAGGGAAAGAGAAAGTGAGTGCAACGCCGGGCCATGCAGCTAGTCTACACTATTAAAATTCGAAGGTAAACAAACGTATACGACTGTATGGCCGACCGTAAGAGTTAGTGCATCTTCTCACAAACCGCATGACGCAGAAACTTGCATAAGGTACCAAAAGATTGGGAATGACCTGCGGAATCCATTTTGACCATTTATATTCCGATATTCCAATTAGTTAAAAAGATAATTAAAAACCTTAAAATGCATGATTAGTGCAATTTTTCCCGCCAGGGGGTGAAGTTCAAATTCTCGTACCTTTTTTTTCATGAGACTCAGCCAAAAAATAATTACAGAATTGGAAAGATCATTTACTTCGCCATGATACGGAATAATTTATTTTACAAATTAATTACATTTACAATTTTTTCTAAAATGAGTCAAAATCAGTACGTTTTTATGAAAATGATTTCTATATCGTTCCGCTTGCATTTTCTTCATTCTAATGAGAAAAATATTCTACACTAAAAAAGTTCATGCTTTTCTCTTAGAATCAGTCATTTAAAAAACTTAATGTCAAAAACTTGTTTTTTTTTTACGATTTTTCAAAAACTATGCAGAATTTTATTTAAAAACTTAATAACTTCTTTATTTATAAAAATAATCTCATGAAACTTTTCCCCCATGTGTAGAACGATATTTTACGTAATCTCTACAAAGATTGATAAAATATCTAAAAAATTTCGCGTTTTTTTTTAAATGTGTTTTTCGTTTTTTTTCCCTTTTTGCGAGAAATATGTAAGCATTATTTTTTTAAGTTTTTTGTTTAAAAATTACCGTTGTTTGCCATCTATATATGAAGTTTGAATGCATTAACTTGAAAATGAAGTCCAAAAAAATTTTTTAACTTTATCAAATAATGCAATGCGAAATTGAACATTTCTTCCTTTTATTTTTCAAAGGCTTTTTCTCTGCTTTTCTCCCAAGGAGTCGCAGTGCAATCGGTAAAGGCGCTTCTTCATAGACCATAGTACTCGGGTTTTGAACTGAGGTTTAAATTATATGATTTTATAAAAAATACTCCAAAATTTCTTCGCGCATTTAAAAACTTCGCCAGCAAGTTTGTAATTGGAAAGATAATTTATTTCCTCACAATGCAGTTTTTTTTATTTATTTATTTTTTCAAAACAGCGATACTTTACATAATTAAGATTTTTTCTAAAATGAATCAATATCAATGCGTTTATATGAAAAGGATTTTTTCAATGCCTTGAAACTTCATATATCCATTGCAAACAACCGTAATTTTTTTTAAACAAAAAATGTAACTAAAATCATGTTTATATATTTCTCACAAAAAGGGAAGAAAATGAAAAAAGCACAATTTTTTTTTAAATTGTAAATTAAAATTTTTTCTGTACAAAGATTGAAAAAATTACTTAAAAATTACGGTTCTTTTAAAAAAAATTGTGCTTTTTGTTTATTTCCCTTTTTGCTAGAAATAACATCCTTTTTTTTTTTTTAGTCAGATACATGTTTAAATAGTTTACTAAATACAGTGGAATGAAAAAGGTTAAAATTAAAATAAAATATCAAAATGTTTTTATCACATCATTTTTTTTAATGTTTTTTTCATTACGTGTGTGTGTGTATATATATATATATATAGGCTATATGTATGTCATGATTTTGAAGACAGAATCAGATTAAAAGTTAGAAAAAGGGACGATCTTTATTCAATCATTCCTACATCTGTTCTGACGCTAAGAGCAGGGAGAAAAAAAGCACGCCATGATTTTCCCTTAAAATGGATAACACTTGAAAAACATGTGGTAAGTATCCGGGATTTGAAGAGGGTGCTTGAAAGTTAATGCTGACATATGTGTTGACTATTAACCCTTTGATGGTCATGAACGAGCTCAGTTCGCAATCGAGTAGTTCTTTTGAATGCGCGCAAACGAATTCAGCTCGGGCGCAAGATTTCGACCGAAATGGGTATAAACGAGTTCTACTCGCATAGTTAAACCTTTCCCCAAAGGGCACTGACGAGATGGACTCGTTCAAGGTCATTATTCTGCATTGATTAGGTTACAAACGAATCCTACTCGCGAAATTTAGTTAGTTTTACTGTCTACAGATGGCAGTACGGGTTCCATAAATTTTTCTTCATAATGAAGGTTCTTTTTTTTTTTACATTATTTTTTTATGCGTATTTTGGCACGGTTTTTAGACTGTTTGTAAAGTAAAATGGCTCAAAAGCGAAAATTAGATTATTGTGATGATGATTTTGATTTCGATACAGAAAGCTTATCAAGTTTTGAGTCTGATGAAGACTTTGTTCACAGCATATCAAGCTCAGAAGACGACACAAGCGATGAGGAAAATTTTTCGAGTGTTCGACAGTGGTGTAAAATTGATTCAATTTCTCCCGCTCCTAGCTGATTTAGTTTTACTGATGATGTGGGCATGAAAGCTTGCGTGACAAATATTTCTGATCCACTAGAGTACTTTGAGCTGTTTTTTAATGATGAGATTGTAAATCATATTATTACTGAAACCAATATTTTGACGCTGTGTGGTATGTTGCAGTAAAAATGATGCCAATGGAAAAATAATTCGCCGTGAAGCCCGTACTTATTGCAAAGACTGTAATGCCCCATTATGTGCAATTCCATGTTTTAAAGTATATCACACACAAAAAGATTTTTAAGTAATTACTATATTTAAATTCTTCATAAAGTTTTTCATTAGTTGTTTTTATTTAGTCCTTTCAATTTAATATTTGTCTTATATTTATAATTAAATATAAGACATTTTTTATTATATATTTATAATTAAATATATTGTTATTTATGTATTGATTATAATCATTTATAATTTACTATTTAATAGTTATCATTTATTCATTATTTTAAAGTATGTAAAAACTGTTATTTGTGTACTACAAATACTTTAAGAAACCTTTAAAATGCATGAGGCGAGCTATCTACGGCATCGCCGTAGAAGGGTGACATTTTCGGAAGAACGGCGGGGGAAAACAGCTGCCACTTTCGACTACTGCTTACTCGTAATACTGCGCGAATTAACTAAACGAAAACTGCTCATTTCCCTAACCGTCAAAGGGTTAAATCTAACGATCTGGAATTAGACATGTTTATTGGCTTGGCCATATGTTCGGAAGAAATAAATGGGTTATTAGTTTGATACTTGAAGATGTGAACTGAGAAAGATGAGTCAAGTGCTAGATAGGGAATTTAATTTTTAATCTAATTTAATTATCCTTGCATATATATATATATATATATTTATATGTTTAAAATCAAACGTTCAGGAAAAAACAATTGTTTCAATAACTATCTGTAAATTTTTCTTTTATTTATTACTTATAGAAATTTGATTTTAATAAATATATATATGTTTTTTTAAAAGGATTATTTCTATTATTTCATTACTAAATGAATTCTTTGTTAATTTAAAAGTACATCATCTGTTATTTTGGATCAAAATACATTTTAGAGACATTTTTAAACTAACTATATGTAACGATTGATTGAGGATTGAACGAACGATTGAAGATCTGAAGTCTATTTTATTATTTTAGATTTTTAGAAACTAACTGTTATTAAAAAATGATGAAAGTTTTTTTGTTTTACTCTCAGCATCAGAATCATTTTATTTTTATTGCTTCAAATTAATAATTTTTTAACTCTAACCCAATATTGTTTTTTATAAGTCATGCTTCGAAATTATCTTATCTGTGAGAAGGAGGGGAAGATAGGGAAACGAAGCCAGTAAAGAGTAAAGGCGACTTATTCTTTGCCCAAAGAATCACGTCACCTGTTCATTCGAGACCGGACAACAAATCTCTTTTATGGTCCACACCGGCTCTGACGTGTCTTTAATCCCTGCTAATGTCTATAAAAAAAGAAACACTTTTCAACAAACTCTTTTTGCCGCGAATTCTTCCGCAATTAACGTGTATGGGCAGAAAACATTAACTCTAAATTTTAATTTAAGAAGAGATTTCATGTGGACTTTTTTGATTGCCGATTTTAGTTCACCTATTCTTGGAGCAGATTTCCTGCATTATTTTGAATTAGTGCCAGATTTTAGGAATAAATGCCTTAGAGACACAAAAACAAAATTGCAATCAGTAGACCATTTAAAGCATGCTAATCTCCATTCTGTTCAAATTTCTATTTCTACAGATAAAATTTATCATAAACTTTTGAAAGAATTTCCCTCTATCACAAATTTGCCTAATTCAAATCAACCAGTGAAACATAACACTGTTCATTACATAATAACAAAAGGTCCTCCTGTGGTGGCAAAACCCCGAAGGTTGGCGCTAGATCGTTTGAAAATTGCGAAAACTGAATTTCAAAATATGATGCATCTGGGACATTTACGACCTTCGAAAAGTAACTATGCATCGCCACTTCACATGGTTCCTAAGAAAGGTACTTTAGATTGGAAACCTGATGGCGATTATTATAGAACTTTAAATTCTGAAACATTAAAAGATAAATACCCCATTCTTTGTATTGCTGACTTAAAAGCTGAATTATATGGCTCAAAAATTTTTAGTCGTATCGATCTAGTAAAAGCCTATCATCAGATTCCTGTTCACTTAGATGATATTCACAAAACAGCAATTTGCACTGCATTTGGTTTATTTGAGAGTACACGAATGCAATGCAGATTATGTAACGCATCTGCAATGTTTCAATGCTTTATAGACGAAGTCACTCCTGGCTTACCTGGTATTTACGCAGTTGTCGATGCCATTTTAATTGCATCTAAAAATTCTCAGGAGCATTATCAATATTTAAAAAACCTATTTTCAAAATTAGACCAATATGGTCTTTGCATTAATGTTTCTAAATGCTTATTTGGTGTTTCGACAATAGACTTTTTATGCTTTAATCTGTCAGAAAATGGAATTAAACCTCTAACTGATAAAGTAAAATGTATTCTAAATTTTCCTAAGCCAAACACGTTAACTCAGTTGCGTAGATTTTTGGGCATGTTTAACTTTTACAGATATCTTATACCAAAAGCCGCACACATACTTGCCCCCATAGTTCAGTTTTTAGAAGGGCATACAAATCAAAAGAAATCTCATTCTAGTGTTCGCAAGTCATCCAAACCATTAAAATGGAATGAAAACGCAGAACAAGCTTTTCTTGCAGCGAAAAACGCTATAGCAGAAGCTACCCTTTTAAGACATCCTATTCCAGGGGCTCAATTGAGTCTATGGGTGGACACTTCAGATATTGCTATTGGTGGCACTTTATCTGAATTATCACAAGGGAAATGGGAACCACAATAGCCTTTTTCTCCATAAAACTTAACAAAAGTCAGCAAAAGTGGTCGACTTACGATAGGGAACTATTTTCAATTTATTCAGCTGTAAAAAAATTCAAACATATGTTAGAAGGCAGAAATTTCATTATATATACTGACCAAAAGCCCCTAATTTATGCTTTTAAACAAAACCCAAATAAATGTTCTCCTTGGCAACTACACCACTTAGATTTAATTTCCCAATATTCTACCGACATACGGCATGTACAAGGTTCCGAGAAGACAATTGCTGATGCTCTTTGCCGAATCGAAATTGATTCTATTACTAAATCTCCAATTTTAAGTTTTAAAGAATTTGCATTAGCACAGAAAAATGATCCAGACCTTCAAAAATTTCTTCAGACTGATGGATCATATCTTAAATAAGAACTGAAACCATACCAAACCCCAGATTGCGATTTGCTTTACGACATTTCAACCGGAGTTCCACATCCTTTCATCCCTGCACCCTTTCGAAGAGCACTATTTAATCATCTTCATAATCTTTCACATCCAGGGATAGCAGCTTCAACAAAACTCATCTGCTTTCGCTACGTGTGGCCTGGCGTGAAATGCCAAATAAAGAAATGGGTCCGGTGTTGTGAATCGTGTCAAAAATCGAAATTCCAAAGGCACACTAAAACACCTCTGGGAACATTCTCTGTTCCTGATGCCAGATTCAGTCACATTCACATAGATATTGTCGGTCCCTTGCCACCATCTGAAGGTCATTATTATCTACTTGCGATAATCGACCGCTTCTCCAGATGGCCAGAAGCAAGATAAATTATCTACTAATGACAAACCAATCTTTACAACAAAATCAGGAAGACATGTACATTTTCCAAAAAAACTAGCCATTTATGTCACTTAATATATTTTCCCCCCTCCTTTTAGAAGAACTTTCAGTTGGAATTTTTTTGTATTATATTTGTATATATTTCATTTATATATTTTATTTTTGTGTATATATCTCATATTTCTCATGTTCTAAATTGTTGATGTATTTCTTCCAGTGCAGTTTCTCAAAATAATATAATAATGTTTATAAAATTTTAAACTAATGCCGCTTCCCATGGGCTGTCACCCTCAGTCACTGGGAGGATACTCTGTGGTAAACCCGACCATGGGTCCCGAATTGAATATAGCAACCCCTTAGAATAGTTTTGAGAGTTTGCCCTGGCAGTCAGTTCACAAGATCTAAACACACTAAGACGGTGTGTGATAAGAACCACAATAAAATAAATAAGGATGAGAAATATGTTTCTTTTTCACTACAATTACATCTAACATTTTTAGAATGAATTATCAAAATACCATGTGCTATTTAACCTAAAAGTTGAGGTAAATGACTGTAGATCTACTTCCTTGTGTTTATAATATGTTGCAGACTTGCACTAGACTAGAAATACAAAAGTGAAAAAAAAATTAGGAGAACAATCAAAAAAGTTAAGAAAACATTGCTTGTTAATCATGTATGGGCATAAAATGGATAATACAGGTGTAACAAAATGCAATACAGAAAAAAAGAAGCAGAAAACAATTGTATCAGAACTATAACTATTTGAAATGGTATAAAGAACATGAAATGAGATGTGTCAAGGGCAAAAATCTGGTTACATGTAAATGAGGAATAACTGATTGTTTAGATATAATATAGAATGTTTAATATGGTTTGATCCCCCTAAACTACTAAGACTGCCACACACTTATTTAATGTGGATGTGATGAGGTTATCAGTGAGAATTTGAGGAATATTGTTCCATTCTTGACATATGCAATCTCTAAATCTTGGACAGTAACAGGAAGCCTAACAATAACGTGTTGTCCGAAAGTGTCCCAAACATGTTGGATTTGAATTAAAACCAGGAAAGCATGCAGGCCATTCCATAAGCTGTATGAGGTCTGGCGACCTACATTAGAAGAAAACGTTGCAGGTGTAGCGGTATCATCTACATAAACGAGTAACAGCCTCTGGACAGGGGATCACTTTTGTCTAGTAGTATGTTACATGCTTATGGAGTGGAAGGTACTGGGTTCTGTCCTCTGGATAAATACGCCACTTCCCAGGCATTGGTGATTCTAAGATATGATACGAGGTCTCAGGAAGGATCTCGTCTGCATATCTTTGAGCCACCAAATTGCCATTCCGAATGATATGCAGGTCACTAAGTCCATCTATGTAGATTCCAGCCCATACCATCAAACCGCCTCATCTATAATGTGATCTTTCAAGAAAGAATACAGATTTGTTTTGAGTTCTCCTTTCTCACCAAGCCAAAATATATCTGGTGTCGTGCTCTAAATTGAATTGGGACTCACCCTTAAGCAGCACTCAGCTCCAATCCCTTTTCATCCAATTTTGGTGTTCAGCCCCTCGATTTTTGGGCAGCTTTTTGTCTTGCTGTCAACGGAGTACACACCATTAGCTTATGTTGCTAGCTAGCCATTATTAGCCTGGCTTGATTCTAAATCTCTAATACGTAGAATGTTGTGAAATTGAAAGTAATAAAAATAACTCATCATGATGCAGTTCGTTGTACCGAAGAAAAATATGAGTAATCACTCACCAGATGAGGAGTTTGACGTAAAATTATTCCATTAATTTACTTTTAAAATATCATTCTGACGTCCGTTAGGTTACCAACTTTGGAGAAGTATGAAGGGTTGAAGAAAGACATTAGATTTCTATGTGTGTCAAGAATATTGATGCTTTTAGTTAAAACTATGTTCCACAAATCATAAAATAGCAAATGGACTTTGATTTTACTTGTTACTAGATAAATCATATAAGACACATTGTAACATGATGTTTTGCTGTGAGGCAGTGGTCTTCAAACTTTTTCAACTCACAGAACCCCTAGAACTTGAAGTTGCTTTTGTGGAACTCCTAGAGCTAGTAAGTGTTTTCGTGGAACCCCATTCCATATGCATACTTCGAAGAATATATCTCAAAATAATATTTAAAGTAAATCAACATGTTATAGGCATTTTATGTAGAGGCAATTAAAAAATGAATTGCATTTATTATTTACTAATCCAATTATTTTTTTAAAAATATAATTTATTCATTAATAATATTAGTTTGTAATTCAAGTGTCACCTATCCATGCATTATATTTAGTAACTGGGATATATGCTAGTATTTTTTACGTGAACTGTCAAATTATAGGTCTATTGAGATTAAATGCAATCACATTACATATTCTGAGCTTAATTTGTTTTTATACTTTGTTTTTGTAGACACTTACATTGAGAAAATATATTTCACTTAAACACAATATTCTGAATGTTTATAGCTGTGTGAGAAATTCCATGCGTTTTGCATGAGAGAGAGAGAGAGAGAATTTGGAACTTAAAATTTAGAAGCTGTTCTAGCTTAAATTTAGATTTTAACATCAACTATGTTGGTATGTTGTTCCCTTTCCTTCATTATAGGTGTTGTATTCCATAAATTTAAAATCTGCATTTTCCATTAGAAAGCTATTTAGTTTTGCAAGACATGCTAACTAACGAGTATAAAATTATCTCATAGAACCCAAGATAGTAAATAAAAGAATATTCAGAATCTAGTAGGAAGTATATATATGTAAAGATAATACATTTTTATATTCTTTTATTATATTTTGATTAAAGTTTAAAAAGTGTTGCAAAGCAAAAGTGTTATTATATGTAAATAAAATTTTCAGTTTTAATGAAAGGGGGGGGATGAGCTTTAGATATTTGTAACAATAAGCTTTATAGAGAATGTGAATCCATTTTCCATACATTTTTATTTCTTGATTTTTTTTATTGTGACTTGTGGAACCCCTGGGTATGTCCTGTGAAACCCCAGGGTTCCGTGGAACACAGTTTGAAGACCATTGCTGTTAGATAAACAATATGGAAAGACAATTTTGTGTTGCTGAATGACAAAGAAATTAACAGTTAAATTAGTTCATTTCACTTCATGCAGCCAGTTTTTTATTTTAATAAATATTCTTAGAAAATACATAATACATGTACAATTTTAATTTTTTTTTTTGAGGAAATAACTTTAAATGATGTAAAATTAATATAAAATAAAACTGCAGATCTATATTGTTGACCTCTATTCTCTAACTCTGCATGCAATATCATAGGAATCAACTGTTTCAAATATATTTTATTGTGTGGCACACTGAATCATATTGGCAGATTAGTTTATCACTCCACAACTAAAAGGTTGCTGTCCCCATACCCAGAGAAAAGCACAAGGAATATGTATTATTTTAATTTTTTTATATAGGCTATATTGTATTTAGATTTTTTCCCTAAAATGACCAGTTTGGGTGATGATCCTTTTGAGTTATCCAAATCAAATAACAAAAAAAGGTTAACATTCCAATCATCAAGAATTAGTTTGAAGATTGCCAAAATTTGGAGATCTACAGTAATAAAGTTTGCGATAAAGTGTACTTTTTGTCATACTGACAATGATACGAATATTTTTAAGTTTACATGTGTAAGAGTACATTATTTTATTTCTTGATCGTTTGGGGATCCCTTTGTTGCTTGGTCCTTGTGCATAGCATCTGACGCACTTCCCAGCTGGCCCGCCCTGTATATGCTGCATGTTAAATGAGTACACTTAAAACTCGCAATTGAATTTAAAGATAGGTATCCAACTTAAGTATTATTTTCATCCTTTTACCCTAGTTTATTATAACAAAGTATTTTCAACAGTATTTGTGTAGGTAATGTAGAGTATATTTTTAAAAAAATCAAATCAATCTTCTTTTTTTTTAATGTAAAATAAAATGTCTATTAATTGTGTCTGATAAATAATGCCTGTATCCTTCATCTCTGTTAATCATATAAAGATTTATCTTAAGAAGCCATTTGATCCCAGGAATGTTCTTCCTCCATGCCATATTTTTAAACAAAGTGGAATTCATAGTTGTTTTATTGGAAATTATTTCGTGCTCTTTTCCCCCCAAAAAATATTTCCATGAGGTTTGTCATTTTTATAACTGTTAATACAAGAATTAACAAAGTATAGTTATAGTCCTCTTTTAAAAATAAGTCTTATAAATAGCCTAGAATGCTTTGAGCTAAGGTAAGAAGTCTGATTTATTCAATGTTACATAATTATATTTTTATTTATTCTTCAATACACATCATGTATTTATGTTTTGTGCTGTGTTGTAGCTAATGCCACCTGTTTGACCTAGTCAGAACAAGACCCATACAATTCATCGTGGCAAGGGGCTAGAAGTATGCCTGTCATTGGCCTAGGCCTTGAGTACCATACAGGTGACAGTACGAATTAGCTCGGCGAAATTCCCCAAAGGGATGATAGATGGCAATACCACCTATCTCCACCTCCACAATTTTGGCATGGAACTGAATGGGAGGGAAATATTCTCCAGTCCCCTGCACTCGGGATTCAGCCCACAAGACTTTCGGACCCACTGATTTAACGAGCACGTACTCCGTGTGTGCTCAGAGGGTAGTTGGTGGCATCGGGCATCGAACCCAGGCCTTCCGGTCTAGAGTCCGATGCTCTAACCACTAGGCTACCCACTGCTCATTTATGTTTTAAAAATGCCCAGTGTTACATTCATTATAATTAGATTATTGTTAGTACTAAAAGGTTTATTAAAGAGTAAACAATTATAACATTCTCTTTTTTTTCTTCTTGTATTAAAGTCTGTTGCAGAAGATTTTGCAAAAATGTTTAGTCTTTGCTTCGAATATTTCATCTAATCATAAATTGGGATGAAACTACCAAACTAGAAATCACTGGGAGTGTTTTGAAACAAATTCATGCCATGGCCAATGAAAAACGTAATTAAAATATTTTCTTCTATTCTTTCTTTTATAGTTATGGTGAGGAAATAACATTGTGTAGCACAACACAAGATTTATTGTAAGGCATGTGAAGTTATTTCATTTTGAAACTTTTCAAATTATCTACTCTGCTTGATACAGAATTTAAGCCTTAAATTGTTGCTATATCTCAATTGCTTAAATATTTAAATTTATTATTATTATTATTTTTTTTTTTTTTTACCATTCAAAAGTAAACATTACAATCCCAAAATTGTGCATAGTCTAAATTTTTTGGGGGGAATGTTATGTCTGAACAATGAAACTCTTATTTAAAATAAACTAAGTAAAAAATATTTTAGTTAATATTAAACTCCATTGAATTACAAACATTTATCTAAAATGTTAGTAGAAACTGTGGAGGAGTAAAAGAGTATTACTGATTGTAATTAAAAGAAAAGGCTTTAAAGTCAATAAACAAATTTTATTCATGTAAAATTTTGTAATGTTGAATTTGTATTTTAATCCTGATTAATTCTTCTTGTAGATTAAATGAGATTTAAATACCTACTAGCATACTTATATACATCCATTATTTTTATTTATTCTTTAGAAAAATAAATTAAATGTATGGCTTTTTATAAAATTTCTTTTTACTGATGTTTTGCTCCACCATTCATTATAGTGCTCTAGTGTTTTGACTTGTTTTATATACAGCTATTAAAATTTTATTTTTGTAGGGTACATTCCACAGTAAGCAAGCATTAGAATATGGAAGTAAGATAGTTGGAGGAGTATCTCCTGGAAAAGGGGGCTCATCTCATCTAGGTTTGCCAGTTTTTGATTCTGTAAAAGAAGTAAGTACTTACATTTTTTAAAAACAGTGTGAAACATGTAGCTTACAATATGAATCTTTAAAGCATTCATTTAAAAATAAATTGCCACCTATCCAGTATAGAGGTTAGTGATGCTGACTGCTGTGCCATAGGGCCTGGGTTTCATTCCCAGAGGAGGCATGTATGTTTGTAAATGTATAGTGCCTTTGTGGCAAAGGGGGTACTCTTAATAGCTATCGAGCCACAAGTCCTCTCCTAAAGTTGGGTAAAGGGGAAGAGAGGTGGTAGTCCCCTGAGCAAAATCGTACTGTCACCTGCATGGTGCTCAAAGCTACGGCTAACAACAGGCATCACTTAGCCCTTTGCCATGATGAATTTTGTGGGCCTCCATCTGACAACATCAGACAGGTGGCATTAGTAACAACAACAAAAAAAGATTACTTTTTAACTAAAATTCATTTTAAAAAAATGCATATTTCAATATATTTAAATTCCTCATCAGGAATAAAATTTTACTAATAAATGTTAATCAAATGGGGAAAATTTTAATGGTTGATTCCATTATTAAATAAAATTTAAACATAAATATTGGTAATTTTTTTATTGAAAATATAAAGGAAATGTGTGGCTACTACTTTTACAATCAGAATCCAAAATTGAAAATACTCTTTAATACATTTCAAAATTTGAACTTGAACATTTTCTTCCTCCTCTCCAAGATTTAATGAAAAAACTCTATTTTCCTAATAATAATATCATAAATATCAATTTAATTAATTGTATATAGTTTCATTTTTTCTTCCAGAACGATTAATTAAAAATAATATGTACTCTGTAAATTTTTCTATCAAAGAGTATATAGATACACATTTTAGAAAGTCATGGTCAAAAAAAGAGTAATTAAAGGAAGAAATGTGGTATTACTTCTGTCTTTAGGAATATTTATGAAAATGTTAAGTTTTGTTTTCTTTTTATTTACTGTTCTGATTTAAGAGACCTCTGTTAGAAAAACTAAGCAGATTGAAGGATTATTTTGATATTTACTTTCATAAAGAGATGGTCTTCAGGAATGGCCTTTGTATATCTTTTGTAAAAACTGAATATCCTGCTGTCAAATTTTACTATGAATCGTTCAAAAATTTAATAAAACACTTATGAAATTCTAAAGAAAATTAGAGGAATTTAACTTGCATTTAGAATTTTGTAAAAGTAATTTACACTGCAAATTTTTGCTCACTAATTATTAAACTCTGTCCAGAAAGTTCCTCGCGTATTATATTGACAATTATGTATAAGTTTCACTTGTGTAAATAGTTGGCTTCCTAATTTTATTTTCTAAATTTATTTATTTTTTAAAAAAATTTTATGCTTTTTTAGAATTATTGTTGCTTTATGTAATAATTTAACAAAATATCAAGGTTTATTTATTACTTTGTATGTGCATATACCTTCTGAAATCAAATAATTCGTTTTACATTGTACAAAATATTAATTTTTTTCTTTTAACTTTTGCTAAAATATAATATTGCTACAAATCGGTTCAAGTTTATTTTAGTACAAATATTTTAATAAAATATTAAAGCTTATTTTTCGGAATCTGACATTACTGTGTATTCAATTATTTGTTTATAAAATTGGTAAAATAATATGCAAGTATTATACTTTTGAGAAGTAAAATCAGTTTGCATATTACATAAAATTCAAAGTATCATGGTAGCTGAAAGTTATTTAAGAGGTATCTGTTTGCTTTATAAATATTTGTAAGTAGTTAATTCTGTATTTAATGCTGTAGCAACTTCTTAACAATGTTGTAAACTGAATACATTTTTTTAAAAAAAAAGAAGTTTAGAACTAAGATTTGTTTAAATAAATGTACTGCCAAAATATGAAATGCATATTCTCGTAGCATACTTATATTGTGTCAAAATGTTTTTGTAGGCTGCTGAAAAAACTGGCGCAACTGCCACAATGATCTATGTTCCAGCTCCTGCTGCTGCAGCAGCAATTATTGAAGCTATGGAAGCCGAAATCCCATTAATTGTATGCATTACTGAAGGCATTCCTTTAAAAGATATGGTGATTGTGAGGCATAAACTTATGTCTCAAAATAAATCACGTCTTGTTGGTCCTAATTGCCCTGGTGTTATAAAAGTAAGGCTTTTAATTACTTATTTGGGAAAAGTATTTTGAATACTCTCACTTACAATGGCTGTATACTTTTTTTATATATTATTCATGCTGAATAAATTTAATGTTGATGATGGTAATTAATGTTTTTAACTTAGGGCATGAAGCATACATTAAAATCTCAAGTATTTTAAATATCTCATTTTTTCTTTGTATAGAAGTATTCTGAATAAAATTGAATTTTGTTCTTAAATTTTAATTAACAAATGTATGTATATTTCTAAAACAAACAAATTGTTTAAGCCTGGAGAATGCAAAATTGGTATAATGCCTGGACATATTCACCACAAAGGTAAAATTGGGATAGTTTCAAGGTCTGGAACCTTAACTTATGAAGCTGTTCATCAAACTACTCAAGCTGGGCTTGGACAGTCTTTGTGCATTGGTATTGGAGGCGACCCCTTTAGTGGTACAAATTTCATTGACTGTCTTGAAGTGTTCCTGAAGGACCCTATGACTAAAGGTACTTGTAAAAGTATTTAATTCTGTTTTTATTATTTTTACTTCCAAATTGTATTCTGATGCAATGGTCATTTAAACTCATATGTTTCTAATTGTAATTTAAATTATTGCCTTTGATTTTTTTCTAATTAATATTTGTATCAATGGTCTGTATTTCAATTTAAATCTCCTTTTTATAAGCTATTCTATTTGAATTTGGGATATAGATGGTTCATAATGTAACAAAAATGAATTAACATTCTGTATCGAAAGCTATTGTTCCACATGATTGGCATACAAAAAGTACCTCTTAAATATCATTCCTTAGATGTTGTACTTTTAACAAAAGTAAATTTTTAAGAATTATTTGATGAATTTACTTATTAAGATCGGACGAACGGTTCGCGAGTTATGGGCGTTGAAAGAATTCGCCGGTGGTGGCGCTGCGGTCGCTCCCTCGTGAATCTTTCGATGGACAGAAAACCTTCCAAGCGCTCAGTTAATGATTTGCTGCTCTATGACAATAACAATTTATATATTTCGATCGCATGATCTCTTTAATTGTTTTTAAATGTACTTTCATAAATTTACTTAAAAGTTATAAATTTCATTTATTTAACTTTGAAATGAATTTTAACAATTACAAGAACCAATAAGTTAGTATTAGATGCTTTATATTCACATGGAATGTATTTAACAATCAACAATTTTGTATGTTTAAGTTTTTTTATTCTGTTTTTTACTAGATTATATAACTATTCAGATTTTATTCAATGAGGCGATCAGTTTGTCTTTCAGAAAATTTTAACAATTTAGTATAGTTTATTTTTTACTTAAGTAATTTAAAAATATTTTCAATATTTTATTCAAAAATTCATAAATTCTATCTGTTTAACTCAAAGAAACACTTTTATAATACTGTGAAATACATTTAAACCAATAATGAATTAATTTTTTTGTTTTTGTTTAATTTGTGTATATTATATAATCATTGTGCATTTCCCCTTCAATGTTTTATTTGCAATTTTACACTCAATATAATTAAATTTAAACGTTACTTTCAAGTGTAAAAGACATGTTAGTTTCTAAAAATATATTAGACATATTGATAAATATGGAACATCTTTGTTTTAAAATGTCATATATTTGTTAATTATCATAAAATTATTACTTAATCAAACTGATCTTCACTATTGTGTTACATACATTTTGTTAATTATTTGATCACCAGTATGTAATTATTATGCATCAATGAATGTTAGGAAATTGTGTTATGTAAATATCAATAATAAAAAACAACTTGTTCAAATGCGTGTACATTCAGTATTTTTTGTTGTTCTTTTTCATATCTTTATTATATGTTAAATATTTGTTTTAACAGTACTTTCATACTAATTCTGCTTTTAATTACAAATGGAATACTTATGTCAGATATATTACCATTTCCATTTCTTAGCAGTGTGGAGGCTGTAGACTAATTAAATTGCTTCAAATCTGTAATTATTTGTTTTTTTTATCTGAATTCACAGATGTGTGCAAGCAGTAATGCGATCAGAAATTGCACAAAACAAAGTGTGCCATAGAAATCATTAAAGTTATAAACTGTGAGGTCATTTTTTTAAAGAAATTTCAGAATATATAGAGAGTTGAGGAAAATAAGGAAATGTTATATTGTGGTGTGCAATCATAAAATGCCATCTTGGAAATAAACCTTTTCAATCCCAAAGCATCCTCTCCCCAGAACATAGTTTTTTTCTAAACAAGTCTCAACTTACAACTTGTGAGAAGAATCATTTCAGTGCTTTGAAATTATTGCTCTTATGAAGCGTACAGCCTTGACAGTTGACATGTCAGTTGATGGTGGTTGTGCTTTCTGGCAAAGTTTTCCTTAAGATAGACTATTGATTGCCATATAAACTTTAAATGAGATTGTGATTAGTCCATTTTCCAGCATAAGTTTTAAAAAATTATATGATCACAATGCTAGACAACAACATTAATTATTTTATTGGACTTAATTACAAAAATTATAACAGCATTTATAGAATTCCTTTTGCCTTTATGCCCTTTTTTCAATATATGGATAACATGTTATACAATTAGCTAATGTGCCTTAAAGTTTTAATAGAAAATGTTAAAATTAAAAAAAGCAAAATTTCAGCCATTAACGGTTACAGGAACTTTACAGGGAAGTTAGTGGGGTGAAAATTGTATCATTCGTTCTGCAAATTGTAAACATTCTATTCCAGTGAAGCAAAGCCAGATCAGCTGTTGTCAGTATTTCCAAACCTTCTTTGAATGTTAGATATTACTTTTTTACTTGCCTTTTTTATACTGTCTCATTATTGTTGAAAATCTTTTATATGTATAATGTTAAGCCTTTGGTGTTTTTCAATGCAAAAACTTAGAATCAATTCACTGTATGTATGTATGTATATATATACATACAGTCGGACGTATATATAAAGAAGTTGCTAAATCACGGAAAAAGTTCTATATAACAAAGTTCATCTTTTAATATACTTTATTAAACCCCATAAAACAAGTTTTAAATTCATGAACTGTATATATTAAAAAAAGTAATTATTAACACCTTTTTTTAATTAATATATGTTTATTTTAAATATCTTACCCATCAAAAAAGAAAGAAAAACGAGTGTCAAAGAATTTACTGTATTTTCAAAATTAAGAAAATAATTTTATACTAAAATTAATGAATTTTAAGGAAATTCTCTAATTTAAAGCATGCAAGTAATATTAAACATACATTATTTTATAATTAGAACACAGAGACACGGGACAACTTCTCTGAGGGTGAAAGAAGATATCGAAGATGTTTCTAGTAAACTGGTTTATGGGGGTTACAGGTTGCATTTCTTGGATGAAACGTCCAGAACTCTATTGCTCTCGGCGAGTTAGGATCTCATAAAACCAGTTTAAGATTCATGACCACAATAAAATGTGTTAAAGAGAGAATGAATTGAAATTTTTTCAGAAATACTTTTAAAAAAAGGAGAACAAAAATTGAATCACAAAAGAAAAAGTTCGTTATATAGAAAATGTAATTCGCTATAAAGAGGTTATTTTATGAAGAAAATCGTGAAATGCTCAAGGTTCCAGGAAAAAGTGCGCTATATAGAAAAATTTGCAATATAGAGGTTCAACTGTATATAACAATACTTTAATAATTCATCTAAAGTCACTTTTATTCATTGTTGGTACTTGTAAAAGTTATCATCAATCACTTAATAAAATGCTGCTTATGTCTCTGTAATGAAGTATTATTGGTCTGAATTGTATATCTTGTGTATAAATCTCTATTAATACGATGAATTCCTTTCTGATGTTGCTTCATCTTTGTTTTGCATCATTTCATGCTATAACTAATATAGTCATAATCTGTATAAATTGTAATGAAGTTCCCAAATTTTCTTACTGTAGATTAAGTACCTAGAATGTTATACATTTTATGGCTTGAACCTACTTATGAGAATGATCAGAATTATACAAAATTGAATAAAAAATTCAAATTTTGAATGTATTTATATTGGATAAAAAAAAGGGGGTTCCTGATATTCTTCTAAGGTTATAACTACCTTTTCTATTGATTTTTTTTATAGTAGAAACTTGTCAATATTAAATCCAAAATCAAAATGTTTCATTGTAAGAGATGAATTTTTTGACGAAGATTTTGCAAAATTCTTAGTTATAATAATGCAAATGCTATTTATGTGTAATTATACACATCTGTGTATAAAAATCATGTCAAAACTTGTTAAACATTCTTCACAGTTTTTATTTTTAATTTGTTTTTCTTTAGGTATTATATTAATTGGAGAAATCGGAGGAGTTGAAGAAGAAAAAGCAGCACAATATTTGAAAGAAAATAACCACGTAAATTTAACAAAAACTATTTTATATTTAGCTAACATAATTTTTTTTTCTTTCAAAAATGAGTTTAGGAATTTCAGGCTATTTTATTTTCTATAGCATTTGAATATTTCTATTAAAGAAAATCATCAAATACAAAACATAACAAATAAAAACTTAAAATTTCATTCAATGCAGACAACAGTTTTTTTCCCTCTAAATTTTATGTTTACCAAACAAAGGAATTCCGACATTTGTGATGGACGGATGGAATTTTATAGAAGTAAAATTTGTCGATAGTTCCAAATGCTTTTTCACATTAATTCAGATTGGTGATCTAAAACTTAGTAAATAGCATTTACTCATAACATTGATAGGCTTTTCGAGGAGTATTGATCTAACTTGATATTCCTACATTTTTGTAGACATTTACTTTGTATATATAATTTTGTTGTGATAATAGATTATGTGCTTGAAATAATGAGTATATTGCTGTTTGAATTAAATTTATAAAATGAATACTCTCTTGTTTAAAATCATGCTTAAAGGCAAAAGTTTGTACCTTTTTTTTAAATTAAATATAAAAAGTAAGAATATTTTTGTATAAGTTTTTGAATGCTTTCAGAAATATGAGTTCTGTAAAGTCTCTTCATGACTTCACCAAACTTCCTATTTAAAAATAAAAAAAATTCCATAGTGCATGTCCCCCTTTTCAATTAGTATCACTGTTTTGCTTTTGAAGCCACACTGAAATAAATATGGAATGGAAACTTAACTTCTGTGTGCATTTGTCACAATCTATTAATGGGCAAATTATTTTAAAAGCGTACCAAAAATGGAACATTTTTTTTTCTGAACAAAATAAGATATTTATATAGTGTTATGAACTCTCTCTCTTTCTATATATATATATACAGTCGACTCTCGATAATTCGAACTTTCGATAATACAAACCTCTTGCTAATTCGAAGTATATGCTCAGCCCCTAGAAAAACTCTTAATATTTCGAATTAAAACCATACGTTTTGGTACTCTCAATATTTCGAAGTAAAATTTGTGGTTGGCCAGACTACAACACGCGATAAATCGAAGTTATCCTATAAAACTCGATAATATTCGAAACTTCAATATTATGAAGTTAGATCCACCAGAGGTTTTTTTACTGAACTTATTTTCGTCCAAATTGTGCATGTTGATAGAATAACTACTTTGTTTATTATATTTCCGGTATTTTCTAAGCAGAATTTTTTTTTATTCCTAAGCCATCTATTTTTCTTTTTCTGTTGATACCCAAGCTTTAGATGGATAAAGGAAAAATTGCTTTCTTTTTTATTCACTGTGCAGTAATGAGTGATGCTTCCTTTTACAAGTATTGCACAATAATTTTGATTTGCGTTGATTATTTATTACTAATAATGAGTCACATTTAAAAGGATGTTTTTTTTAAAAAAAAATAAAGCACTCAAATTACATACAAGATTATTCAGCTGAATTGTTTTATGGCAGAGAATTGAAAGCGAGAAATAAAACCTTTATATAAAAATGTACGAGGCAAAGACAGGAGAGACAGGGATTTAACTTTATTCTATTATTTTTTTATAAAAAAGAGCTGTAATGTGCCACTAAGAATTGCTCCGCGTGCCATAGTTGTCGACCCCTGTTATTAAGTATACCCCGTAGCTGAGTGTGAACTGTGATTACGCCTTGTGTTAATTTTAGATTTCAAATTTTAAATTAAAAATATTATTTTACTAAAGTTGTGGTGATTTACGTTTCCTACCTGTTAATTTCGATAAACCTTGGGCCACTACTTTACACCTCACCTCAGTGTCGGCTTATCACGCGAAAGGAACGACATGTCTTCTTTTAAAAAGTACAAGTACTTAACAATTTCTGGAAAGCAAAATGTGATAGAATCAGTTGAAGAAGGTGAGAGGAAGGTCAATGTAGCCAAAGCATTTGAAATCCCACTGAGCTTGCTCTCCACTATTCTGAAGAATAAAGAGAAAATCTTTAGTGCATCTTTGAGTAGAGTGAGAAAACGCGTTAGTAAAGGTAATTTTCCACGTCTTGAACAGTGTTTAGTTTCATGAATGAGACACAGTGTCGACGACAGAATATTTCGATGGGTGGCTCTTTATTAAAGGAAAAGGCTAAAGCATTCGCCAAAGAATTAGCAGCCGAGTTTTCGGCTAGCGAGGGATGGCTTACAAATTTTAAGAAAGGGAATGGGATAGTCTTCAAAAAAATGTGCAGGGAAAGCTTAAGTGTCGACATTAACGTTTGTTCTAAGTGGCAGAATTCGCTTTCATATCTTAATAAAGGAGTACGAATCACGTAACATTTTCAACACGGATGAAACCAGACTCTTTTTCAAGTGTTTACCGGAAAAAACATTTACATTCAAGAAAGAAAAATGCCATGGAGGAAAACATAGCAAGGAGAGGTTAACTATTTTACTGGCTGTAAACATGGACGGCTCAGAAAAGATTACTCCTCTCGTTATAGGAATATCTGCAAAACCTCGGTGTTACAAGGGCATAAACTTGTTCCCTACCAAATACTGCTCAAACAAGAAGGCATGGATGACCTCCAAACTCTTTAATGAATGGTTGGTCCAACTGAACTCAGATATGAAAAGAGAGAAACTACATATTCCCTTATTTTTAGACAACTGTACTGTGCACAATAACGCACCACCTTTATCAAATGTGAAACTTCAATTTTCCCCTCCAAACTTCAGCCACTCGACCAGGGCATCATACATAATTTTACAACTTTTTATTGGCGTGAAGTCGTTAAAAGCGTTTTGAATAACCAACGAAAATCAGCAGAATGTAACTGTTTCTATTTTAACAACTTTAATCATGATTTACAAGGCTTGGAGAGCTGTTACTCCTTTGACAATTCACAGCTGTTTTAAAAAGAAAGGCTTCCCCTCGCCGAATCTGGTTGATGTAGACGATACACTCACTGAATTTAATGCTGAACCATCCCTTTGGGAATCTCTTCCAGAGCAAGATTTGACGACTTCGTGTTGGTTGACATGGACATTGCTGTATGGGTTCTCTATCTGACGCTGAAATTGTGGCTTTGGATCACAATAATACAGAAAGTGATGAAGACGAATAGGAGGAGTTGACTCCGGTAACTCTGTCAGAAGCTAAAGTGTCACTAAACAAACTACGCAACTTTCTCCTTCAAAATCATGTTAATGCAGGCATTTTACAGACTTCATTTGTTCTAGAAAAATCTATTGACAAAGTTAGATTGAATGCCTTAAAACAAAAAAAAAAGATAACAGATTTTTTCGACAAAAAGGATTAATTATACATAGTATGTATATTCTTTTAATAGTTGTTTTCAAGACATAAGTATATTCTTTTAATATAGGACTTTTGACTTCTGTTTTATTTTTATACTGTATAAAATGTACTTTAAAAAATTATGTACAATTGTTGCTTTATTACATAGTTTTAAATTTAAAAGTGTTAGAAAAAACTTCTCTTCATGTATTTTGAGAGTTTTTTTCCTACCCTCTTGATAATTCGAAGTTTTTCATTGGTCCCTCCAACTTCGAACTATCGAGAGTCGACTGTGTATATATATATATATATATATATATATATATATATATATATATATATTATATATATTGAAACTTCTTTAATGTTAATATAATAAGTCAAACTCTGAGAACGTTTCTAAAATTTCCTTATATAGTCTGGTTTGAACTGGAATGTATTGATTCTGGGAAGGGAAATTACTCATTTGTCAGTCTGTTTCTAATAAAATTCTTTCAAAGTTTCGTTATAGAAATCCCATGTTCAGATAAATTGCAGAAATTTTCTAGGCAAAATATATAGCAGATTTTGGCAACTTAATTTCAACAAAGACTTGTAGTATTCTTAATTTTGGTGTATTGAAAAACAGCTGTTTTAGGTGATTGTTAAATTGCAGTGCTATTAATTCTAGACTCAAGTCTTCGTTTTGCATTCAAATTTATATTTTCTCATGCCATAATCTTTGCTCTTAAGCTTGTCTTTATTTATTGATATTATTGTATTTAACCTGGGAGCGGTCGCGCGGGGCACAAAGTCACCCTACGCTCTATAATTCTCTGGGAAAACTGTTTTTGTTACCAGTGGCCTTGTCTGTATCCTCCTATATGACAGTCTTCATGGGAACTAAAATGTATATATCACTTATCTCCCTCTTTTTTGTGAGTGGCAAACATTTTCTTTCAATCTAAAAGTACTTGGGGTGACTGAGTTCCCAGCACAACCACTTTTGTTCCAAAATATTTTCTTTGAACAAGCAACTTTTTTCCCTTGTGAATGATTTAGAGTTTTTGAGTGCTTGTGTTGTACAGCCCATTATGATTTATAAATGTAAATGAGCATCTGTGCGATCTCTGTTTGATGAAGTTGAAACTGATCAAGCAAAGGAAGAACCTGAGGAAGTAATGGATATTAATCATGATAGTGAAAGTAAATTTGAGAAAAGTAATGAATATGAAATGTTTTAGTTTAAAGGAAAATTTTCAATTTCTTCCTAAAAAAAACTGCATCAAGGAAGATATGAAGCCACACACACTAGTATACCACAAGACACACTGTGTCCTGTCAAAAAGACACAAACTAGAAAAAGCTCAACATGCTATTTGTCAATCATTAATGGACAGTAAAATTATAATAACTTGGACTTTGAAATCTCAAAAAATGTTTCTGAGCAAGCCCAGGAAATCAAATATTTTTAAGATGTATAACACAATATAGACATTGTTCTCAGTGTATTTTTTGACTGAAGATCCCAACAAATCCAGATTTTCCTGTCATACTTTGTGCACCATCGGCCCTATCTTGCAGATGTTTGTTGTAACTTTCCGAGTTAAAAGTCCTTCCAGAACATCATAAAAATATTACATCCTGCTGTTGTTTCCTTAGTAGAGCATATGCATGCTAGTTCCTTAAAAAAGTTTTCATCGACACATCTAATAAATGTTAGCTGAGCAGTATCAATAATGTCAGTTTATTCGTCCATAGTATGGGAGCAAAATTTAAAATGACCAACCTTTGTTTTCAATTGGGAAGTAAAATGTTTTTTCTTGTCTTGTATAAGTCAGTTTTTCTAGGTAAGGATACAACAAAATCTTTATAAAGCACATCAGACTTGATGCATATGATGTTTATGAGTGCTTTGTTATATTGTATGCCACTATATGACTTGCTTTCTGTGAACTAATGTCGTCTTTAGTCGAGCAGAAATGATTGGCAGAATTTTTAGGATGGAAATGTTTCTTGAATATCCACAAAAATAGGAAACACTATTAATACCACTTTTTAAAAATTTCTCAAAAACATGAGCACTCATGAAGTTGAAATGTATCATTTTATTTGCCGTCTTTACATTCAATAAGCTCCTTTTTGCACACATTCTCAAGCCAAATACTTTTTTGTGAGTGTTTGTCCTCAAAAAAGATAAATGATGCCGACCATTGATTGAATATTTCCATTTGGGTATTTAAGATGTGTGAAAGAACAGGGAAAGTAAAAGATTTTCTGCTTCTTGTCAGAATGAGTAAGTCGCCTATGCTAGCTTGCATATCACTCTGTCATGTATTTTTCTTACATAAAATTTCATACAATGTTCTCGATTGTTTGATTGCAAATCTGAGTCTGCGTATACTTTGTAATCCTCTGTTATTGGTATGCAGATATTCTGATTCTCGAAACTTTTAGATAAACTATTTTCTATATATATTATTACAACTATGTTTGCATATATAAGAAATGGAACACACCCATGAATTAATTTTTTTAAGTATTGAAATTAAACGTTTCTATACCGGGGGTCGACAACCTGTTAGCTGTGGTATACCAAACCAATCTACCTATATGATTCAGCATGCCATGTAGTAGGAAATTTTTGTAACAATTTGATTCCAGCGATAATGTATGCAGAGTTAGAGAATAGGAGTCAACAATATAGATTTACAGTTTTATTGTATATTAATTTTGCATCATTTAAAAATAGTTCTTATAAGAATGAACAGTATAAAATATAACTATTTCTTCAACAAAAAAAATTATGTATTTTTAAACATATTTATTAAAATAAGAAGTAGACAACATAAAATATAAGTATTTCCACTCATTATAGTTAAATAAAACGATAAACAAAAATTTTAATGCGAACATAGTGCTTTCATCGCTCTACTTTCCTTTTTCAAAATCCTGGGTATATAATTTAAATTTAAATATGATATAATTTCGAGCATACATTTGTTAAGCAATTACCTTGCAGACTCAAAAGATTTTTTTTTACTTAGATATGTAGAACCAAAAGTGGAGAACAGAGTACATGCAATTTTCTCTCTCCAGCAATGACATTCAATAATTTACGAAATAGCTGTAAATTTATCTTTAGAGTTATCTTTCAGATTTTTTTCATGATTCCTTACATGTCCATGATTCTGAAGATGTTTGTTAAATAAGGTCCATTACAAATTAATCAACTTCTATCCACTCAAAACTTGACAAATTTGGGGACCAGTGTAGAGTGCCGCTGAGGATTGTACCACATGCCATAGGTTGCCGACCCCTGTTCAGTGCTGTATTATTTTCAAAACCTGTCACAGAAAATAAGAAAGGGTTAGAAATCTACCTTGTTTTGCTTCTCTATTAAAATTTCGTGTGAAGATCGTCTGGATTGTTAAATCTTTATATATAAGAGAGAAATTCACTCTTCACGATATCCAGAACTATTACACCTACAAGATTTGAAATTTGGGAAACATGTTTCCAAGTTTTCGTCTCCCAGGAAGAGATGGACGAGGGGGTGTCACAGATTTTTAAAAAATTTCATTTTTGTACTATTAGTCTTACAAACTTTAAATTCAGTAACTTAGTGTCTTCAATTGAGTAGAGATTCATTAAGAATGGGTTTTCTTAAAAGGGGAAGGTGTCTGGGATTGAGAGGGCATTATAGATTTTAAAAAATTCGGGGTTTCGAGTTAATAAACCTACAGATTTGTGACTTGGCAAATGTGTTTCTTTTGTTGAGTAGAGATTTGCTAAACATAGGGTTTGCGAAAATTGTCCCCAAAGGTAGTGAGTTACAGGAACGTAAAAGACGAAAATACTTCTGTTTTCAAAATTCAAGCCCTGTCCTTTTTAAACTGAGGCGAAATCTATAATAATGTTGTTCAATATATTAAGAGTTTAATTTATATTATTTAGGTAGAGGTAACTTATAAACAATATAATGAAAATCCAGTGAAGCGGGCAGTAATGGTTTACATATAATTTAACTTTTATCTCTCTCTCTCTATACTTGCTGGCATGTGTTAGAAGTCTTATTAATGTTATCACGTTATGAACTACAGCTATATTTATTAGATAGTTTTGTTTTTTTGTGCAGTAAAATGATGTGTAAAAATCAAGACAAACTAATTGCTGTGACTGGATTATTGGTAAAACATTGATAAATGTTTTTCTGATATTGTTAATTATATATCACAAAATATTTGTTGTCATTTTCAAGCTTCTCATTAGAACTTCATAACTAAAGAAATACTAATGCTGTAATGTATATTAAATATATCTAAATGGTTAATTTATAACAGATGGCAGTTATGTAATGGAATTCTTAACTCCAGTCTATTGTACATAGCATGAATATTTTGGCAGATCTGTTTCCTTGGTGCTTGAAATGTTTTATACTTATTTCTGACTTTTCTTTTTTATAAAAAGTAATTTTTTTTCTATCTAGCTTTTCTTCATTTACTATATATTACATTTTGACATCTCAGTATTTCCCCCCCTCATGATAAATGTGAACTATTCCTATGGTTTAAGTTCAGAATGAAATGGTGAAATATCTATATGGCAAAAAAAAAAAAAAAAAAAAAAAAAAAAAACAGATTAAAATAATTTAAGTATCTTTTTCTCCATTCTTTCTCTTACACTTCTGTGTTGAATTATAGAAATTTTTATATTTTATATGTGTAGTATAGTTATTTTAGTTAAAATCGAGATAAAAACTATATTTTCCTCGGAAAAAGAAGTAATTTCAAAATATTTTAAGTTTTAAATTATTCATTTTAAATTTCAGGTTTAAAGTATTTTTTAAGACAATGCCTAAGTCAAATAAACATTTTTTTTCATAATTGTGTCAGAATTATTAATATCTTTGATATGTACTTTTATCATAATTTGTGAGCATATGTTGTTGATCACAATTAGTTATCAATGAATATTCACCTCAACAGTAGTTATCTATGGCCATTTTTTAAAAACCACTAATTGTTCTGCATTTTATTATGTTGTTTCTTTAAAAAGAATTGTTAGTAATCACATTACTTTGTATGCATTAATATTCTTAAGCAGAAATAAGCATAACTTTTAGGCAACGCTAGACTTTGGCTTTCACTGACTTTAAGTAAACATTTTCATTTTTTAAATGTATCTTTATGCATAAGATAAATCACTACCTTAGAAATCACACACATTCTGGCTATATATTTAGGAAGAGACTAAATAGTATATAGTCATTCTTATAAACTTTATTGTACTGTGTTTATACCCCAGTTTTTATTGAAATTATAAACCATCTTAAATACTAATTGTAACTATATAACTGTTCCTAATGTTTGCTTGCCTAATTCATATTCATTGAATTTTAGTTTCATCTGCCTTATTGAGAACTTTTGTAATAATTCTTGTATATAATTTTCTAATTCAAGCATGTATACTTAGCACAATTTGCATTATGATTGTAACTACATTTATTAAAAGCTTTTAATTTGTGTTTTCTGCAGATTTACATATCAGTTCTGTGTCTAGTTGCTTGTAAAGTTTTTCATTCATGATAATTGTAAAGGCGATTAAAATAAAATACCAATTTTATTAACATGGAGATTAAATTTTTTTAAAGTAATCTTTTAGTATAATTAATAAAAGTAAAAATCAATGTTTTTCATTAATGAATTAAAAATTGGTTGTCCTTTTAATAGAACTTTTATTCTACTATCAATATGATACTAAATTATATACCTTTACTTACTGAATAATGTTGCATAGATTTGAGATTTTAGTTATGGCATGTGTATATAGGTTTTTCCCTCTGAATAATTTGATGGGCCTGAATAAATTATTTAGCAGCATGAGAATATATTTCAAAAATCCAACTATACTTTAGTTTTGTAATGCCTTTAATACATAGTTTAAATGATTATATCAACAAAACATTTTTTTTTGTACGTTTATAAACTTAAGGAATACAAAAACATACATGTAAAAAGAGTTATAAATCGTTTTAAAATATCTTGCACATCAAAATGAATTTCTAATAAGTACTGCAATCCATGTAATTTTTTCAATAAGTTATGTAATTTTAAAATTGATTTTTTTAATATGGTTTCAGAATAAATATGAAACATCTAAGTTGATTATGCAAATGTTTTAAAAATTGGAGGCCTGATGAAAATCATTTCTCTGAAAATAATACATGCCTCCCTTATTCAAAAGTGACATGTTAAATGATGTAAAATAAAAACTATCAGCCCTTTTATTAAAACAAATTAGTATGTGTATTAGTATTGATATTATACATATATGTTTAATACATTCATTTAAAAAAAAGTGTCACCTAATTGGATATTAAAATATAATTACAATGTTTGAATTTTTGATAATATTTATGAATTTCTCGACGAAATCTGAATTTGGCAAATTACTGTAATATAGTGATTTATAATTAATGGACTGAAATGGGAGCTTATCTTTTTAGGGTTACAATTCTAAACCAGTTGTTTCATTTATTGCGGGACTGACTGCTCCTCAGGGAAGAAGAATGGGACATGCAGGTGCTATAATTTCTGGTGGTAAAGGAGGTGCATTAGAAAAAATAGATGCATTAAATGCTGCTGGTGTAGTTGTAACAAAATCACCAGCTCAGATGGGTTCAACTATATTGCAGGTAAATTTAAGTCAGAAATGAAACTTCCTTTTATGACCCACCCTTAAATATCTGAATGATTATCATTTTGTTATTTTTATTTTCATGCCTAATGTATTTTAGCGTTCTCTTTTTTTAGGTGTAGAATTTTCTTCATACTCGTAATCTGAACTACAAATATTAGACTGAAGTATTTGAATTATTATGAACTGAAGCAGGTGAACTTTTAGCAGACTTATTCATCCATTGTTATTAAAAGCATTTCCGACAATATATTTCGAGCAGCATCTAAGTTTATTTCATAACCTGTAAACTACCTCCCTTTATTTTGGGGCAAAATTAATTCCTTAAAATCCATGTGGTGGTGCCAACTGGGATATGATCCTGTCAATTCACCATGGTTCAAAATTAAAGTCCGTCAAACCTCTGTAGCCTGATAGTACATCATTAATAAAAAGCGAGTCATTCGAAGCGCAAACCAAATAAGCAATAAAATTAAAATCTATACCAATCTTTCTCTTATGTACTTGGATTAAATCCTAAGATTGCAAATGAATAAAAATCCAAATGCTTTCCAGGCTTACATTTTGAACATGATTTCTGTACTCTCCTGAATTTTTGAACATTTGTCAACTAAAAGCATTACTGGCAAGAAAGAATTGCAAATATGACAATAGATGTAGTTTAAACACTTACATTTCATCGTTCTCATCACTTTGATTGATTGAATATTAACGTCGCACTGTTCAGCTACACGAGGGCTTTTGGCGACAGACCACGTAATTTTGAACCATGGTCAAGTGACGTGGACGACACCTGAGCTGGCACCCCCCTCTCCTAACTATCACACCAACGGGAGGACGTTACAGCTCTCGACAGATTTAACGTGTATCGCTGCCCTACACGGCGGGTCTTTAGTGGTACTGGGCTCGAACCCGTGACAAAGCAAGCCACGGTCCGATACCTATACCACTCGGCTACCGCGGCCACTTTCTCATCACTTTCATTGTGAAATTTACTTGAGGTGCTAAGATTATTTGTGTGCCTCAAATATTCTACTGTTATAATTGAGATTGATAATAAGGCCATACAGTCAGAACAATAAGTTAGCAATTCAGAAAATTTCCTGCTTTTGATACAATTTTTGCTGATTATTCTTTCATGGAATGACATATGAACTAAATTCTTCCTCCCATATATCCAAAAAAATTACTTGCATTGGAAGATTGAAAAGCTAATTGAACTAATAATGAAGTTTTAACTCAAATATCATTTATTCTACATAATACTTTTAGTTTATTCTCATAGAAAGATCTGCAGTAAATAAATTATTGCAAAGCTAAATCAGTCATTAATTCTCACTTTTAACCTTTCAAGTGTTTCATTAGCAGCTATTGAAACAGTTTTGTGAAAACTGACTCTTCATCTGGCTATGTACAAATTTAAATTGTTTTCTTAAATATAAGTTATGTCTACAACTAAATTACTCCTAAATAAAAACAAGTAATATATAAAAAAAAATTTAAGTCAACTCCTACTTAGATCAACAAAGAAAATTTTTATTTTAGCTACATTTTATTAAATAGTTACAATTAATATAAATATGTATATACATATGACAGAATCACAACATTAAGTGTTAATTAATTTTATTATCATTAAAGTATCGTATTGTCATCCAAAACAATTGTGTATATCAAATTTCAGTTCAACTGAATGCTTTAAAAAGTGAGGAAAAAAAATATTTTAATGTTTTTACATAAGTCGCCAAAAATGATGCCAATGTGGCTGTATTTGCAATTCTTTGAATAATTAGTTTTAATCAATTTTATTAATGATAATTAAATTACTGTATTGTCATTCAAAATAATCATGTATATAAAATTTCAGCTCGATTCAGTGCTTTAAAATGCATTTTATTGACGATTGAAAATTCCACCAATATAAATAAATATATAGAGTGTGAGCTATTAGTAGGAATTGAAAAAGGGATGGAAGAAGCTTTAAGAACAACAAAAAAAAAAACGTATCTTAACTGTCTGAATTGAATTAGTGTCTCTAAATTAAAGATGTATATTGCTGTTGTTGAATTGTTATGAAGTATTTTCTCTATCCTACCAAAACTTTCACGATATACTATATTCTCACCCAACCAAACATCATTGTAGCTAATTACAACATGTTTGCACTTGCAAGTTTTTTATATAAATAGATTTACAGAACATAATTTTTTTAGCTGAGAAATGGAGGCTAATACAAAGTGCAGCAGAAATAATTCCCCAATTTTACACTACCACTGTTCCGGCTGTGTGATTCTGAATAGCAGATGAGCATCGTGATAGAGGAGTATTTCAAAAATAAGTGACTCTGTCATCATTTCGTAATAGGTCCAAAATTTCTGAAGAGAAAGTTTGGCCTTAATTTAAACCTGGCATGCCTTAAAACATAAGACACCACAGTGGGATAAGCCAATGTTTCATCTCTGTGACATTCATCCCGTGGACTGGCTACTGCTATGGGGATTTCTGATCACTAAGAATTTCACACATGAAGTATAAATTCCATTCTTACAAAAAGACAGTCGTGCTGGAATGAAATGGCCATAATTGGGCTAACTGCAGTGCATCTCCTGAGGCTATTCTGCAAAATGTTCTATGTGAGGCTATCCTTCTCTCAAGTGACGAAGCTCACTTTCATTTGTCATGGTGAGTCAACAAATTAAATATTTGCTAGTGAGCTACAAACAATCCATGAAATAACATAGTCTGCGAAGGTCAGCATTTGAATGGCAAGTGCAAAACAAAATGATAAATATTGTTATTTTGTGAAATAAAATTTTGAATACTTATTTATATTTAAATCAGAATTATTTCTGCTGCACCCTGTATGTTTGGAGGCAGATTTTGTCTTTCCACCGAATTGAAAAATTTTGAAGTAGGATTGTTTTTAGAAATATCAGTGTTGTGTGTGTGAATTCGGGATGAAGCATACATAGTTTTAGGTTATTATAACTGATTGTATGCGGATAAAATGTTTGTCTTATACATTTTATTTTACGAATGCCTTAAAGATGTAAACAAAAATTTTTAAATTGAATTTTGCATAAGGTATTTGAGTAACAAAATTGAGCTGAAATAAAGTTCACCTGCATTCAAGAAAAAAAGATATATTTGTAATTAGAAATACTTTTTACACAAATGTTAACTGCATGAATAGTCAAATTTTAGTAACAAAATTTTGTTTGTAATACTTACACAATTTTTGCAGTTTTAACATTTTGGTAAGATGTAATGTGTATGGAAGTTTAAGATTTCTACACTATTTTTAAAAATTGTACTGTAAAGATCCTTTGATAAAGCAAAATATGGGTTTGGATAACACCTTAATTTAGGTTACTTTATTACTTTTCAGTCTGAAATTGTTTTTGTATATCCCAATTAAGACTGTATGAAGAATGATTATTTTGTTTCAGGCATTAACGAGATTTTTTACGTAAAATTGCGTTTTTATATGAAAAGAATAAATTTTAAAAAGTGTTCTCAAATATATAGTGGTACATTTTTACACATACAAATTTGATGAATGGATCTCAAGATAATAGACCCATTATTTATTCCTTCAAAAACAAGTAGAACTATATTTATTTTGTCTATTTTTCACTTAGGTAATGCAGCAGAAAGGACTGGCCTAAATAAGAAATAACTATATTTAAGAAAAATGTCTGATTACAGTTGATGAAATTTTTGGCAAGAATAAAAAACTTTACTCTGATTATCTATGTTGAAATAGGGAAGTGGGTGATATTTGAATACTTGTTCTCAATTTTAAGAATGGAAATAAGTTTTTGTTCCTATATCACCATGAGTAATTTATGATTTTCAATAAGATTGATTTATTTGCAAGATCAGAAAACTTTTATTTTTATATAACTGTGTTTTGTAATAAAATGCTGGAATTGTTAAATTGTTTAGTGTCTTAAATTTCAATTACATTGCATTGAGAAAAAAAATTTCAGCTCATTTGAATGAATAATTGTCATCAACCATTCAAGCAAACGATTCCCGTTTATATGTTACTTATAATTAGTAGTTTGATGTCAATATGCAACTACTATATTATAAACAATTCGAATTTTGTATAAATATCTTTTGTAATCTATCTGTAAACTTTTTCCAAGAAATGATCATACAAGTTAGTGAAGTATCTTAATAAAAGACTATCAAAGCTCTTATTCTTTATTGGAATATTTCTCTTTAAGAGTGATTTTTGTAATAAGGTATATAAAGACCACTTATAATGAGCTCAAATTTATTCAGAAATGCAAACTCTATTACATTATTGCTTTTAAATCAACATTTGAGCAGTTTTAAAACTTCATTCCAGTATGATTTTATTGTAACAAAACAAACATATTTAAAAAAAAACAACATGTATGTATATATAGAAAACAATAACGAAATCATAACTTTTAAAAAACTAGTTTTCACAATTAATACTTGAAGGTCGTAGTTCATGATTGTGCATTAAAAAAAATATTTTTATACAAATAACTATTAATTGCATAAGTTATAAGGTCTAACAATTCATTAGAATACCTCATTAAAGTTTAATCCACATATAAATACACAACTTAGCTAATTGCATTTATCAAGCACTTACAAATTTATTTAGGTGCTACTTAGCACACATGAAGCATTGACATTTATTGCAGTAATCATATTGTACCAATTTTAAAAACCATGCAATTATTAATTAGAAAATGTAAATAATCTTAGTTATTCACATGCAATACACAACTTATTTCGGAAATGCTGTAAACTTGCAATCCACCGTATGCTATTTGACATATAAAGCAGATGAAATGCTGAAAAATATTACGTACATTAGTTCTAAAGTGAAGTGTTCATCAAATCCAGGAATAAGCCCTTCTATAGAGGAATTACATATTCACTCTTAACAAAATATCGAGTAAGAAACTTGGCTTTTAAAATTCAATCGACAAAATAATTGATTCATGCATATGCAATTTTGGCTTTTGTCCAGTGGTTCTCAAACTGAAGTATGCATCCTCATAAACGTTTGGGGCATTTCTGATAAGAAACTAAAATAAAAAACTCCACTACAAAACTACTTTATCCCTGAAACATAAACAAGATGAACATAAAAAGTTTAATGCCAGAAGTCAATGGAACAATAATTAACTCTTCAATAGTAAAAATTATGTTTAAATAAATTCAAGGAAGAAAGCTTCACTGCTTATAAATATGAGATTTATTTTTTTAATCTAATTTACATTAAAATATCAGATGTATTAGTAGCAAAGAATTTTATAAAGGAGAAGCTTAGAATATTAACTTCAATCGCTTTGAGGTTGTAAGGATATTTATATTAATTTACATATGACTTGATACAAATAGAAATTAAGAAAAGGTATGGGTATTTGATCTAAATTCCTCTTAATTAAATTAGATGTTAAGTAATTCTTTAAGTCAATTTTGTTGAATTCAAAATATTTTTTTTTACCTTTATTGTGAGCTTTTTAACAGAATATCAACACCATCATACATTTTCCCAATAAAAACTAAACAGAAGTATTTAAAAATACAATGGAAATTTGTAAGCCATTTAATTATGATCAATGAATATATAGAAGAAATATTTGAGAACCAACTGCTTATTCACAGCATGCATTGTTTCTTAAGAAATGCACAGGTTTTCTGTACAGACTTTTAAATGCTAGATGACATAAAAAATAAGTATGAAAGCTGAAATTAGTTCAAAATCACTATAAAATTGTAAAATTATTCTCTATTATTCCTTCACTTTCATAAATATGTTTGAAACTAAGTATCAAAACAAGAAATATGCATTATTTATTTCAAAATACAATAGGTGCTCTCTTAACAGCTACTGGGGCGCCATGCAATAAAAGTAAGATTGTATTCTTTAGAATAGTGGAAAAGCATTAATATTTATCATTGCAGTTTTTTCTTCTTCCTCCCATCTTATCAATGAGAAATTATTATACATAATTGAGTACAAATAGCCATTTATACTACTATAGCATATATGGAAGGGGAAAAAAGTTCACCCAATGATGGCCGTTAGTTACGCAAAAAAAAATTGGAAACTAAAGATAATTTCTTCTTACATGTCCTCCAATAGTCACTTTTAAACCAAGCAGCCGTTTAAGAGTACTTTTTGTATTATAAAATCTAAATTGCATTATTAATATTTCAAATACATTTTTATTCTGAGATGCCCAAGTGTTTTTAACACAAATATTCTTTAAAAGCTCTGTATAAAAGTGTAAATCATTTTTTAAATAAGTTGAACATTTTATGATCAGTCAAAAATGGATAAAAATTCAGAAACAAAATTGAGCATGAATAGGATTCAATTTGCATAAATGTTCTGTCATAAAGCATACCAATTCGGTCAGTTGTGAAAGAAGTTGACTTACAGATGAAAGGATGATAATCCAACATTTAATCACATTTTTCAGAAAGAAATTCAACTCCTTGTTTGCATGTTGAAAACCAAAACTTGGGACTGTAAAATAAATGTTTAAAAAAAGGAAAAGAGAAAACCGTCACAAAAATTAAACCCCACATTTTTTAAAACAATTGCAAGATTCCTGCACAAATATACAGAATAAGAATTATTTCTAAGAACTGTTACTCATGCAGTCAAAACCATATGGCATGCAAAAGAGGTTCACATTGGCCACTCAGTAAGCCTTCACTGCTCCTCCATCTCCTTCTGAAACGAAGCGTTTGCGACCTCTATAGGAAGGGGAAAATTTCAAATCAAGTACACATTTGAAAAAATAGAACAAATTAATGTGTATAAGATTTATATACATGTATTTTACATTGCAAAAGAAAAATATTTTGGTCCTAATCTTACCTTGAGGGCATCTTCTTTACAACCTCTTCAGTAAGAAATCCAGCAGTGTTACATTTTATAATGAACTTCTCCAAAACAGCATAAGCCTGAGGCACATCAATACATATATCTGGCATTTCATCATAAACACGAAAAAAACCCTGTAATGTATAGAAATTAAATTCAATATGTATCAGTTATTTTTCTTCCCTTCTCGGATACTGAATAACTGCTCAGTAAAAAATTTACTTCAAAAAAAATTGATATACTTTTCTTGCGTTATTAAAAAAATGTGATGAATAATGTGAAAATTTGATAACATTTTAATTTTATAGCAAATAATTTTTTACTTGATTTTACACTTCCACATATTCAGAATTACTAGTCAATCTAATAAAGGAAACTTGTCATTATTTATCCAAAATAAATTACACTATCAAAACAAAACTTGGTACACCAAACTTTGGCATATTTTTATCAGATACTGAATTAAAGTATTAAACTATATCATGTGATTGGAAATGTCAAACTCGGGGGCGCATGTGGCCTGGCCGGTCACAATAATATATAATAAAATACCAAAATTTCTCCTAAAATAGGAAAGATAGTAGCAGAGAATATGTCAAAGGTCAGGACGTAAATATTACATTTTTCTTGTTCTTTTATTTATGTTTATTGCATCGTATTATATTCGAAATAAACTTACGTTTCTTGAATATTAATATTTTTTGTGGCCCTATCTTGTTTCTTTCGGACTAAGTTAAACTTTGAGTTTGACATCCTTGAGGTAGATGAATATAAATTTCATTTTTTAAACTTCAAAATATAACTATTTACATAGGTTTCATTTTGAGACAAAAATTTACTATTCAAATTCTATAATTAAAATTAACTAGAAAAATAATAAATGAGTTGCAGAGTTAGTGATCTATAATCATCGAAAACATTCTTTAGAAAAATGGTAAAAGAATTTTGCAACATGAAAAAGAAAATTATTGAGTTAACACATGAATCATAAGGAAAGTGTGAAAACAAATTGAACAAAAGTTTTAATAATATCTAAAAGAGAAAAAATTATTTTTAACTACTAGAGTTTTAGCCTTAAAACATATAAATGTTCCAGAGAAGACTGAAAAATAGTATAAAAAGTTCAAAAGAATTTATACATACTCTGGTCATTTGATCAGGTGTAACAATAACACTAGATGCCAAAACTTGAAAAAGTGTACACATCAGATCCATTGAACTTTCACGCATATCTTCAATCACCATTATTAAGGCCTAGTTATATGACAGGATTCAATGAAAAAACAAAATTTCAAAGCACTAAAAATTATATGGAATATAGAACAGTATACACTGAAGTGCTAAGTTACGAGATAACTAAATGCAAATAACAGTAGCATCATGTAATAAATGAATTATCTCAATTTAAAACATCAGTCCGCTAATTCTATTTAAATTAGAATCTGTATACACCCAGGTTTTTCATCTGCAATCTAGTAATTAATGTGAAAAGTTTCTGAAATGATTATGGCTATGTGATGGGAATTAAAAGACTTTGAATGCAGAATATTAGTTCAAAATAGAAGCATGCAGCATTCCATTTTGCAAATAATAAAGAGAATTTAATATTCCCTGAACCACAGCGTGCAGAGAATATAGAAATTTGGACACTACCAACCACTTCTACTTAATGATCCAGAGCAGCGATGCTGCATCAAATAACAGCAACAATCAACATGTTTGTGAGGACAGTGAAGCATAATTTTGTGTTGATGGAATATCACAGTAGTAGACTACCTCGAATGCCTTTACTAATGTACCATCAACTGCAGTACCTCTAATGGGGTATTAAAAATATCAGTTAATTGGTTGGATTACTTTGGCCATGTTGTGCGAAACATTTGCTAATGACTGGGATCTTCAAATTGCGGCATGTGGAAAGGATGTAAGACAAACTAAATTTTCAACACAATGCAAACTGATATTTCTTCAAAACATCTATAACTTTATTCAAAATATCAGCTTCAGTGGTTGTATTATTAATATGAATGATTTCCAAAAGTTTTTCACATTTTGAAACATACATCGCATCCGTCAATAAAAACGACTAGTTGAGCCAAGTCGAATATCTTTACTTCCATCAATAATGCAACAAGGTGGACTTCAAAGAATGATACTATTGAATTATGCTAATTTCTCAAATTCTCTGCTATTTCATCAACACCTCTAGCTACAACATTTTGACATACACTTTCAGTTTGCTTTATTTGTGCTGGGCATAACAATCCCACTGCTTTAAATAAACATTCACTAATAAATTCCCTTTCTGTAAATGATTTTGATCTGCTCGCATGATTAAATGTGATAATACTGTTTTTACTTGAATCTAAGCCGCACTATTTTTCTAGTACTAAAGCTACTGAAATTCGGGAGCGAATTAAAATCGAAGGCAAAACATTTACTGGATGGGGAAAATGGGAGTTTCCACACTTTTCAAAAGAAAAAATGTAACTGTCCATTCTCGCCACTTGCATCAATGAATTAATTATACGATTCCATAAATTATCTCCAGTACTCAGTCTGTCCTAAACATCGTAGTCTGCTTGAATTTAGGAAATATTTTTGTATACGCTTACTTTTAATAATCTTTAATATCAAAGGCAACGGTAATAAAATCAAGACGAGTTCACTATGGTCCAAGTATGAAAAGAGGCAATTTTATACACAGAAAAACGGAAACAGAGCAGCGGTCACTGAAAATTTGACACAGAAGAAACAAATATAGGTCGATGGCATCAACAAAATGATAAAACTTTTACTTTTAAATGTTCTACAGTCTCATAATTCTTTTACATCTGTCTAGAAGACATTCTTTTTTTTTTTAAAAAATAAAATGTTGCAACACAAATCGAATGGCATGGAAGACACAGTATGGGAAAATGGTGACATTAGTAACAATACCAAAGTCAGCTGTGACAATGGGAGTGACGAATCCTTTTCAAAACATCATACTGACGTTTAGAGTAATTATAGGTTCATGTATGTATTTAAAAGTTCTTAATACTGATAAAAGAAATTAATTATCAACTTCTAATTATTTCTTATTAAAAAATTATTTAAATTGCTTAAGTATCGGATAACGAAAAACCTTACACAATTATTTTTCTCAACAGCATGTTGAGAGTTGGCAGTGCACTTACGATCGATGACAATTTTTCACAAAAACATTTTGAGAATTGGGGGGTACGGCTTAAATTCGAGTAAATACTTTATATGACTTTTACAGCAGTTGTATATATAGTCTTCAATAAATTTAATGAGTATACTTCATTGTTTTTGAAGAATTTATCTCAATTTGGACAATTTGTCTTGCAAAGTACTGATCATAGTTTATTTCATAATTTGTGAAGGAGAGCCTTTTAAGATTATATCCCTTAGCAACTGAAATAGTGTTTTCAGATATCAGGCGTATTTTATTCTTGTTTTGGACACAAAAAAATATTGCAGTACCTTTTTCTGGAAAATTACAATGTTCCTCTAGAATTCATCTTTCTTCACTCCTTGTGTTGAAATTTGATTACATTTTTATTAAATAAATTTTTAGTTTAAAATGAATAAAAATCAAAATCCACTTTCATTTGCAAATGAGTAAGTATACGCTGACATTTATCTTAACCATCTTGAATATTTTTTTTTTAAACTTTAAAAGCACCTGTGACTGCCTCTTGCTGATTAGACACTCCAGACAGAGAAGATGAAGAGAAATAAAAGTTGCACACACGGAAGAATGGTGATACTATCTATAGTTAAGAATATGCACAATGCATTCTAGAATTTAATAAAAATTAAATTATTATATTGTAATCAAATTAAAACGTAAAAAAGTAATTTTAATCTAAAGGCTTTTTCTATTATCAAAAAGGATTTCTTTTAAAACAAAAATAGGTAACAGGTGAATATGTTGTATATGTATATAAAAGGTCTACTTTAAATAAATTTCATAATGAAAAAAAGACTTTAAAATCCTGATATTCAAAAATTTTTTTAAAGAATCGGTGGGCCACGTTTTTGACATCCTTGCCATAAAGATATAATTCCAAGATGTCAAGCTAGTGGTGGCTTGATAATAGTGTCAGCTGTTTTTAAAGAGTTCTGAAATTCTGTCACTATAAACTTAGATGTGGAAGCTGGACTGTAAATATTTATTGGTGTATATCTTAAAATATTTATGTTCAAATTTCACTCCATTTTTTTTTAAATGGTATGATTGCTAAGGAAATAGTTGATAGTCCTACCTGCCTTCTTTGTTGCATTCGTGCAGTAATGAATGTTGAGCAGGTGTTGACAGTTATATGGAGAACATGATCTCTGAAAGAGGTCTTCCATCTCCAGTCATTTGATTGGGGGATGGCTTTCGCTCACATAATTTGCCCTCTTTAATTTAAGGAACATTAGAAGTTAAAGGATTGCCAGTAATAAAATTAAAAAATCTTAAGTGAAGTGGTGATGGAAGACTATGTTATGTCTGCGTTGGAAAATGAGTGTAAGTGGTGCTGTGCCTACCGAGTCAGTGCTCCGCAAGTGGAGGCCCTGTGCAGGTGGCTTAATCTTTGAATCGAGTCGACAGAAAGAAGAGCCAGCAAGCCGGTCCCCCTCCACTGACTTTCCGAGTGTGGGGTGGACGCCGAAACGGCCGTATTTAAACAGCTTTGGGAGAGTCTACTGTTCAATCAGGAGGCAGCTTCTCACGGAGGGGTGAGATCAGGATAGAGGTTAATTGAGAATGCATTTAGTATAGATGAAAACAGAGATTGGGAGAGCTATTCTCCCTATTGTTCAAGTTACTCGCCTCCTATTGGAGAATAGAGTTACTCATAGAGATTAAAAGTCAGAAAAAATTTAGATGAGATATAAAAAAAAAAATTGTGTGTGCTTATGACCAAACCATAGACGTGATAACTTCAAATTTTGAAATGTTATTTCAGGGGGATTAGTTAGGTGAATAAAAAACAAAAAGATATTAGTATTGTTATATAAAATTAAGTTATTCATATGTCTGTACACATAAAGTAATATTTTTTGCTAAATATACATATTTGTTAATTAATTGTATTCTAAAAAAGAAACAATAGGTTTATGGAAGCTGAAATAGGTTATAAATACTTTAGATTCAAAATTATTTAAATATCTAAAAAAACTCCGTCAAGCCTTGTTCCCTACTTTGTTGCGCTTTCATTTGGATCATTTGACATAATTAAATTGAATTGATTTTAAAAAAATCTACTAAAGGCTTCCATTTGTCTTTTGAAATCTACAATAAAATCCCCACTTAAAATAATAGGCAATTTGTTCAGAAGAGTTGATCCAGCTTCACACACATTGTAGGCAACTAAATTTTTGTCAATGAATTCAATAACTTTTTTTACACTTTGATTGGGTGAAATATAAATAAGGACCACTAGAATTATTTGACCATTTTCTGCTTTCCATTTCGCTGCACACATTTCTCTGATACATGAGTCATTAAACCCAAATGATTCAGTAGTATTTGATGCTACATCCATTTCTGAAGTGACATAAGTTGTCGTATATTCTTTATTTTCATATACAGCAACTCCACCAGCTCTGTGATTGTGTCTTTGGAATTTAGCAATACAATGAAAATTTGGAACATCTAAGTTTCCTTCATTATTTATCCAAGTTTCTGTTAAAAGTAATATAGTTACACATTGCACAACACTGTCATTAAGATCAAAAGTATGTGCACATAAACTCTGACAATTCAAAGATTATATTGATATTCCTTTTTTTGTGGAAATGAAATTTGTGAAGATATCTGTGATTGTTTTAAGTTTGTTTTACGATTACCTTTTAAATTCATTTTATAGATCTCTTAGAGATGTAGATTCTCTTGGGCCATGGAAGAATTGTAGATCGGAATTTTCCATAACAATGTAAAGTCCTTCAAGACTTGTTGCTCTTGCTAACGCAACATATACCAATTGTTGAGAATGTGTTTTCTAATACTTATAAACAACTTTGTTGAATGATGCTCCTTGTGACTTATGAATTGTTATAGCACATGCTAAAACTACGGGAAAATGATTTATGTTTGGTGTTTAGTTTTGTTATCATTAAGGGATATTGTGCATGATCTTCTAGTTATAGGTACAGCATTCTTTGTAATATTATGATCCGACACAGTCTGAAACTTTGCTTCGAATTTTTCTTCCAATTTTATCCGGGATTTGGAAATATGAGCAAAATTCTGCTGATTTCGTGATTAATATCATAATCAATGTGGCACAATTTTCCCACAACACCATTAGCCAATCCATCTGATACATTGATATTGATCATCAACATATAGTATTTTTCAACTACAAATATTAGTTTGTAAGGCAACTCTCCAGTATCGATCGTAGAGATTTTGTGTAGCTTTTGCTTTAAGAATGCTTGCTGTTCAGCATTATGACATACTGTATAAATATATTTGGGCATCTATCCAATTGGGCACACAGCAATAACGATGCATTAGTATAAAATGTGTGCAGCTGTAGGTTAAGTAATTAATAATATTTTTAAGTTAATTAAGATTTGACAGAATAAACAAAACACTCTAATTTCTCATATAAAACAAAATATCTTAAATTTATACATAATTAGGGATGTTGGCATAAATGCATCAATTTAATATATCGTGCCCTCAAAACTAAAAAGAAGGAAATTCAATAATGACACAAGAATAAAGGGGAGAAAATACGAAGAATGGGTTGTCGGAGTACCTGTTTCCTGAATGGAAACTTCACCTCCTGTCTTTTTGACTTTGTGAGTGAGCATTGCTTTGGCTTTGGGAGGGGGGAGGAAAGGCAATAAAAATCCTGGGAGAACATCCCTCTCTTTTAGTCACGTGATTTCTTTTAAGGAATGGACCAATCTTGTCGGAGCAAGTTTTCCGAATACAGGCAAAAAGAAGCCGAAGGAGCATTACATTTCCGAGCGTGACATTCATTCAAGTTCACTCTCTAGCAAATCACACCAATAGAAGTTATCACTTCAATAATAACAGGATTTAAGTAGGATATTTCTGGGTCTAATAAAGTTGGAATTGGGGTACAGATTTCGATTTTCCTTATAATTCTGTTATCAATATTATCAAGGTTAATAAAGAATTTGGCAGAAATTTTCTTGAAGAATCCCCGGAGAGTTTTGAGTTTTAATGAGAATCTAAGATCCTCATTTCTCATAAACCACTGGGTATTCGTGATTTGTCGGATAATGACATTTTTAGAAGATTCTAGTATTTTAATATTAGTATGAGCAGCATGACTCCAAACTGGACAGGCATATGAGATTAATGGTCTGACAATCGAAGTGCAGATAAGCATTGTTTTTTATAGTCAACGGTGACTTCTGAAAAATATAGGGGGAATACATACATGCTATTGCTCAGAAATTGCTTTTAATATTAGTGACATGGGGTTTAAAAGTGAGATGTTCATCAAAGATGAAACCCAAGTATTTAGTGGATTTGGACCAGAGAACCAGGTGGTTTGTGCAATTTCCTTCATGTGGAGAAAAAGACTGCTTTAGTCTTCATGGCGTTGGTACAAATCTTCCCATTTTTTTGTACCAGTCTTCTAGCTCCGCTAAATGACAGTGTAAGAAGTGAGTGATGCAGGTGATATTGCTGTGTTGAACCAGAATTTCTGTGTCATCTGCGTACAAGCAGATGGTAGTGTGTCTTGTTTTGGGAATGTCATTTATGTAGATGTTGAATTATGTCAGTGCAAGCAAGGAGCCCTGAGGCGGTCCGGCATTGACACTTTTGGTGGTGGAGTGAGTGTCCTTGACTCTGAGCATTGTCATGACTGCTTAGAACTCTCTCAAAACAATGTTTACTCCAGGTAATGGGAGGCTGCCGATTTGATCTTGTTTTAATTATATATAGTTTTATTCTTTTGCATTTTTTCCTTCTCATTTTTTTTAATGTAATTCTTAGTAGAAAATTTGCAGTGTATATTTTTGTATTGTATGTTCTACTTTTGCCTTAGTACTGTGTTTTAATTTTGGATCTTTGTATGGCACAAAGATACTTGCCTCTGTATTGCCAGTTTCATCAGAAATTTTGGAAAACGATCGTTAAGGGCTCATACATCAGTAAGGTTATTTTCTATATTCAACCAATGTATAACTTTAGCTAATTTAACTTTTACCATTTTATTCCTATTTACAAAAAAGTTATGTACATCTTTATATATAAAAATTTTCTGTGCGTGCATATGTCAATAAACTCCTCCTAAACGGCTGGACCGATTTTGATGAAATATTTTGTGTGGGTTCAAGTAAATTCGAGAATGGTTTAGATTCACACAGCATTAAGCGGTAATTAATTTTTATTAATTATCATTAAAGTAACGTATTGTCATCCAAAACAATCGTGTATATAAAATTTCCTTTCAACTGAATACTTTAACACATGAGAAAAAAACCTTTCAAATTTTCACATAAGTCGCCAAAAGGGTCGCTAAGTCGCCAACATGGCTGTATTCGTAATTTTTTAAATAATTAGTTTTAATCAATTAATTTTTATTAATTATAATTTAATTATTGCATTGTCATCCAAAATAATCATGTACATTACATTTCAGCTCAATTGAGCGCTTTAAAATGTATTTTATTAACGATTGAAAATTCTGCCAAGATAAATAAATAACCAAACAAATAAAATATGTATAGAGATTGTGAGCTAATGTAGGAATTAAAAAACATAAGTTTTTCGTCGAAAATTTATTTTCAGCCAAACTGGCCAAACCCAGTCTTTATTGTTACGAAAATGCAGACGATTCACGCTTTTTAGCGTTTTTAATTAATATCTTTTCAAATAATCTTTATATATGTGATTCTTCTGTGCGTGTGTATGTAACTGAACTCCTCCTAAATGGCTGGACCGATTTTGATAAAAGTTTTTGCCTGTTCCAGTGGACTCGAGAATGGTTTAGATTGATAATTTGGTTTAGAAATGTTTATTTAATTAATTTTTTATTTATAAATTGTTGATCTTGGAATGTTTTACATTGGATCCGGCAGACTGCGCTACGATCGCAGTATCGAATATTCAAAAAATCTTTTATTATAATTCAAGTTGGTCCCGACAGTTGGTGCTGTGATCATTTTAGAAAAATATTTTGTCACTTCATGTTATTATTTTGTTGAAATAAATCGTGTGTTAATTAAATTATTACATTCAGATGTAATTAGTGTTTAAGAGTTTTGAAATGTGCATAAAAAACTATACTTTTTCACCTTTAATTAAAACAAGTTTAAGTTTTTATTTACACAGCCTTTACATTTAACTTCGCTCATAGTATACACATACTCACACGCTATTGATTTTTTGAATTGTGATAACTGTACATGTAATGACGTTAGACATTGTAATAACTTTTTAATACAAATTTAACTCAAAACGGTCCAGATTGTTAAAGTTTATTCATAAAAAGTTGGAATTTTTGAATTTAAGATGTGTGTACAGGACGTCTGTCGGGTCCCCTAGTATATAATATAAATTTAAAAAAAACTCAAATACTTACCTCATACACTAGTTCATGATGAAAATGTGGCACTTCAAGCTCCTGAATGCAACGACAGGCTTCAGTATTATCACCAGAACACAAATACTCCTTCAGAAGCAAATGCATCTTTAAAAATATAACTCTTCTTAAAATATTATCAATGAAAAATAAATGTTTTATAGAAGATTCAAAGTATAAATCAATATTAAAATATTTGAAACATATGGTAAAATATATACACACCCTAGCACAAAATAGCAGGGAATTTTAATTTACTGATACTATCATGTATATTGTGTGTTGAGATGTAATAATCATTTAAGTTAAGCAATGTCATAATAATATGAAAGTTAAAAGGCATCCCAAGTAGACAGACTTATATTTCTAGTACCATGAGAAGGAAAATTCATTCTTAACACCAAATAGATGGTGTTCAAAATTTGTAACTGATTTTAAAGGCTGCTGAGGTATTTAAAAAGGTAAAAATAATATGCCAATACATTATTCAAATAATTACCCAATCTACTAATTTTTCTTTTTATTGCTGATCATATTATATAAAAAACAGCAAAGTAATGAAACAATAATAACTTCATAATGTACCCCATCCTTTGATCATCTGTTTGTAAAAAATAGGGTCTCTTTCCTGGAATCCCGGGAAATCGAAAGATTTCCACACTTTTTGTACTCCCAGGAATGACATGGGGTTTAAATAATCTAAGAGGTAGTTATTTTTTTAATTGATTGAATATTCCAAACCTCGGATATAAATTTTAGCTGACCATACTGTAATGATTTGCGATCGTTCACCCCGAACTTCCCGGATGGACGAATGCTTGTTACCCCAGCTGTGAGGTAAGAATGTAATAAGAGAATAAGTACTCCCCCGTACAGTTGGTTAGAATTTTTTCAGCTAGCCGTAAGAAACTATTAGTTCAGATCTGTTTTTCTGTTTGTCTATCAAACTTCTTTATCTAAAAGTATTTGTTTTTAAAGGAATCACACTTTTCATAGCCTACCAGCACGACGAGTTTGATCAAAGCTCCGAGATCTTGGTTTATGTGGATAAAGTCTTATACTTAAAACTACTATTTATTTCATTTGTTTGTTTTCTTTAAAATTTTTCAGATACATGTCTTTGTTATGAGCTATTTAATCAAATCAGCAATTTGAAACAGGGAATAAACCCCCAAACAGTTTGGGGAGTATATTTTTAAGCAATCTCATAACTTTTCTAATTTATTATTTTTCTTAAACTTTCATGTGAGATTGTTACATTAATATTTATTTATATTTATGTAACAATACTATCGCAATTCCTAAAACAAGAAATCGGTTATACAAACAAAATCTCTTAAATACAATAATTAACATACATAACTGACAGATACTTCAGCAATAAATAAATTTTCAAGTATTTTTATATTAATATTTATCTTTTAGAAGGAACATTAGGTAAATAATTGATTCAACTTTGACTGATTAATTTTCATACGCATGCGAGTCAGTAAAGGAACATTAATTCCAATCATTATTTTTTAAATGTGATTTTTTTAGAATTTTAATTTACAAAAATTTTAATTGTAACATTTTTTCATGCCATTAACAATTTTTGGTTTTAGTGCTAAAAAGTAATAAGTTTCATTAAAAAAATTACAACTTCTAATTTGGGTAAAGATTTTCCTTTTGTGAATATGATAAAGTTAAAATTAAAAAATCCAGGCTGTGTAACAGCATCTGAAATAAAGATAGCTTTATAATAAAAATAAATATGTCACACTAAGTAAATTCTTTTCTAATCGAATTTGTATTAATTTCTTTCTTCAGAAAAATTATTTATTTCTTCGAAATACTTCTTTTTGCGAATTTCCTTTTGTACCTTAAGCTCAATATATAAATGATTATAAATATATATGTAAGGATAATTAAATTAGATTAAAAATTAAATTCCCTATCTAGCACTTGACTCATCTTTCTCAGTTCCCATCTTCAAGTATCAAACTAATCACCCATTTATTTCTTCCGAACATATGGCCTAGCCAATAAACATGTCTAATTCTAGATCGTTAGATTTAATAGTCAACATATGTCAGCATTAACTTGCAAGCACCATCTTCAAAGCAGCGATACTTACCATAGGTTTTTCAAGTGTTATCCACTTGAAACCACCACCATGGCGTGCTTTTTCCTCCCTGCTTTCAGAGTCAGAACAGATGTACAAATGAAAGAATAAAGGTCGTCTTTTCACTTCTCTAACTTTAATCTGATTCTGTCTTAAAAATCATGACAGAATTAAAGCCAGCAGGATCTTTGTCTGCGATCTTAATGTAAAAAACTAATCTTTTTTATAAAATATTTTAATATAAAAACGAATGCCAACTGCGGTAATAAATGCAATGGAGAATTTGATGGAACTTCCAACTGCACCGTATACCCCTATACTGAAGAAGTCGGGTTCCCGGAATTAAAAATGATACGGAAAAAATAGAAACGCGCTAGTAATCCCCGAAAGAACATCGCTCTTAACACCGACAAGAATGCAGTGTCTACCTCCGAACGTTATTTCTACCGATGCTGAAGACACCAGCAAGTTTGCCATGAATGAACCAACTTTCGAATGGCGGAAAAAGAAAAAAAAGGGGAAGCGTGAATTCCCTAACTCCATGATGAAAGATATCCATCCCTTCCGCCAGAATAATAATAAAAAAAAAATATGTTCTCCGAATGGTATTGGGATTTAGCTCCAGTGATACAATGATGGAAGGACCAACACTACCAGAAAAAAAAATCTTCGCCGGAAAGTCTGCACGTTAATACTGTGAAATAGTGAAGTATCAACATGGGAAAAATTAATGAATAAATAAAATTTTACTTGTGAAATAAAGTGACAACAGCATCTGGATGACCGCTCACCAAGTGTTTCTGACGCTGCAAAGTGGAGGTCAGTTAAATTGTATATTTCCAATTTTAGTAACATTGAAAAACCGAGTTTTGCTGAACAGAACTTTACGAAAAAGAATAATATATATGATATGGTGGGGTATTTAATTTTTATAATATAGTTGTGTTATAAATGAGATATTTTCTTTATATTTTAATTGAGAAAATAAAGTATATAGGTTTAGTCATACAAAATTTTAATATACTTCTCATAAGATGTCGAATGAGTTAAGAGTTATGATAGAAATTGCTGCTTTAAAGTGAAAGATATAAATTAAGTTTTTAGAAAAATGACTAATGAGAGAACAAATACTAGAGATATTGATTTTTATAAGAAACAAAAGTAAAGTCAAGTTGTATTCTTTTTCTCCATTGAATTCAATTGTTTTGTTAATTATTTTATTCAGCAGTAATCTTATTGCATGTCATTTTTTTTTTTTTCATTTTGAAATTGTGTGTTTTGATATACCGGCCATATATCAGGACTCACTATTTCTTAAAATTTTCCTTATCTAAAATTAAAATTAACTTAATAACTTGAAGTCTAATTTTGGATATTATACAGTGGATAAGGGAGAATACAATCATTATAATTTTGTATATGTCTCGAAACATTAAGAGGACAAACTTGTTTAGTTTGATATGTACACCTCTCATTGTTTCTTATCAGCATCCCTGAACATCTGTGAGTGTATGACGCAGATTTCTCAGAGAGATGTGTTCAAAAATTAAGTAAGGTGATACAGTTTTATTAGTGAATGTGTGATGCAAGAGAAACTCAAGAATTTTGTCTATGAAACGAATTTTTAGAAGGTTACGGAAAGATTCAAAATATTGTATGCGATATTGTTAAGTTACAGTGAATATTGAGAAAATTTTCATACATACTAAAAGTTATTATTGAAGTGAGTCCACTTTTCCGACTCAAAAATAAAAAAAAAGTGCTCTTATATTCTTTTATTCCTATATTCTTATAATTTTTATATTTTATAACGTATGTGAAATAAAATATTGTTTATTGTGTTGAATAGTGCACATAAGTTGTGTGTTGTACACCGTTTTCATATTAGTAATAATTTCATTCTATTAGTGTCTATATTTTTTTTTATCTTTTTAAAAAATGTATTTCATATATGCAAAATATGTGTAACAATATAAGGTATTACTACGATGGCGCCAGAGTAGATTTTTATACAAAATTATTTTAACATTTGTATGATTTCATGTATTTTTATATTTACTATCTTATTGTTTGATATATTATTTTACAACATAATTTTTTTGAAAATATCTACCAGCTATAATACGTAACTGTTATTATGAAGGAATAGGAGGAAATGCAAGCTCTTATTCTAGATGTCGAATAGATTTGAACAAGCTAATCTTCAATTATATGTATGGAAATTCATTTTTATCAATTAATATGTTGGAAGTGTCCTTACTGTGTTTGTTGTTATAGTTTCGTTTATTGTATTGCTTTTAGTATTACTATTGCTTAAATATTTCTACTGTGCTTAATATGTCTTTCTAAATAATGTTATGTATTGTTTTGTGTTTATTGAAAATTGATTAAGTTTGTAAAGAGAGAAAAAAAACCACGCCATGACTCCCTTTTAAAATTGGGGGGCAAATGTAAGGATAATTAAATTAGATTAAAAATTAAATTCCCTATCTAGTACTTGACTCATCTTTCTCAGTTCCCATCTTCAAGTATCAAACTAATCACCCATTTATTTCTTCCGAACATATAGCCTAGCCAATAAACATGTCTAATTCCAGATCGTTAGATTTAATAGTCAACATATGTCAGCATTAACTTGCAAGCAACATCTTCAAAGCAGCAATACTTACCATATGTTTTTCAAGTGTTATCCACTTGAAACCACAACCATGGCGTGCTTTTTCCTCCCTGCTCTCAGAGTCAGAACAGATGTACAAATGAAAGAATAAAGGTCGTCTTTTCACTTCTCTAACTTTAATCTGATTCTGTCTTAAAAATCATGACATATATATATATATATATATATGTATTCTTATATATAATTATTATTATTTAAAAGTAACTTGTGATGGGAGGCCAGATTTGCTCCTGTTTAGAATTCGCCCCTGAAATGGGTTTGGAATTTTTATAAGAGTCCCCCCAACCAGATGTGGTGAAATTCCTTTTGGTGGGGTGTATCAAAAAAGTTCCCGCATTAAAAAGTTCACTAAACCCATAAATTTTGAGGTGGTGTAACACTGCGCCGGCCTCGGGACTAATCAGAGAAATTATACTGGACAAGACAAAGAGTCCAGCTCTAGGATTTTTGGGTGACGAGGTGCTGAATAAAAACGGCACGCACCCGATTTTAAATAGAGAGAGCCGATCCCAGAGCTACAGAAGAACCGTACTCCGAGATTCCGGGCATCAACCATGTCCATCCCCCAGCACCCTCCCCTTCTCAAGCTAAGTTAATTATTTTGATCTTCGTGTTGTAAAAGTAAATTTCTATATGCGTGTGCTTAAAATAAAATTTATTTTAAATGTAAAAAGTTCGTTCTGTTAAAATTATTGATTTTTGTTTATTTTACTGTTAATTTATGTATTCTAGTTTATTTTAACTATGGTTATGATGCGATGTGAAATTAGGAAACTGGGTCCACAATTTAGTAATTAAAGAAGTTTAAAATAGCATTGCATCACTTGTTTTATTTTTTCTAAATTTTGATGTATTTTCAGGAATGACAATTACATTCCCAGGATTTCCTGGAAATTCCCGGAAATGGAGATAACCAGGAAATCAGAAACCCTAGTAAAAATTCTCAGAAGCATAAAATACTTAAAGAATAGAATTTGAGAAATTTAAATTAGTTTTAAAAATATAATTTCCTAAGTTTAAGTAAATAATACGCACTACTCGCAAGTAAAAGTACTTGTCCTTCGGATTCATTCAAACTCACTCCCAATACGTGAGTTTTGGAGGTTCAGAAACTTCAAATTTAGTAGATTAAGCTTCAAGCATCAAACTTGAAATTTCAACAGTTATGCACAGAAATGTGTAGTTGAAACTGATTAAATATATTAAAAAAACAGTTCTAATAAATTTAAATAAAATTTGCACAACAGAATGTTGTTAGTCTAAACTATTGCTAAAACACAACTTATTTTTGAAAACATACATTTTCATAAGATAACTAACCTGGGTAATTAGATATTTCACAGGTCGCATTCCTCCGCCAACTCCCCAAACATTATCCAAACGCACCAAACCATGTTTCATACTCAAAAGGGCATCTGCATGTTCCAAAGCCGCTCTAAAATTAGTCATAAAATTTAATGCTTGTAATCATGTTTTGACTGAACTGCAAGTAACACAATAAATGACAAAGAATAAAATTTTTTAAAACAAGATTTTAAACTCAGTTCACCACTTTTTATACAAGATCTATCATATTATACAGAAAATATTTGAAAGCCAACACCTATTTTTTTTAAACAAAAATCAATCCTATTTTTCTAAATTATTTTATAAGAAATTACATAAAACTATTTTTAAGTTATTTGTAAGAATGTCATTAACTTTCAAATGCATGTCATAACTTATGTGTGTATACCATAACATTACACATAATAGAGTATTTAAACGTAAAAGGAATTCAAACTACTAATGTAAAGGAAAAATGAGCAAAAAAATGCAGCAATTAATAAAAAAATGCAAATATACAGTTTTTGTATGTGTATCAGTGCATATGAATCATAATTTTAGGCTTTCTAATAAAAATTTTCTTCCGTTATTCTGTTTCTATATATACAGGGGTGATAAAAAAAATGTATACACACTTTTAGACTGGGTAATATGTTAATGCCATAAGTTTGAGATCTGCACTCACGCAAACTTATAGGTAAAGTCAACATGAAAAACATACATATATTTGTTGCAATTTTGAATGCAATTAAAGTGGTTTGTGAGCCTCGATAATGCTGTTGTATCCTTTGTTTTATTTCAAGTGTACATCTTTGTTTTTAAAATAATCTACTTAATTCTTCTCAATCTTCGCTGAGTTATTTATCAACATGCTGATACAAAAACAGCGTACACAGGAATTTGTGCTTGTGCAGAAATGATAACATTTGATGATGTTTTTCATTTGGTGATGTCTTTTGACCTGGTGAAATTGTCGACAGTATAATAGATACCTGTCATTTACACTCAGAAGTATCTTTTTTATCCCAGATCCATTAGTAAAAAAGAAAAATAAGTTTAAACTTCCTAATCTGTTTTTTTGTACAAGAAAAAGGCATGAATTTATTAATAATAAAGAAAGAAAAAACATAGTTTTGATAGAGAAAAAAATGAGAAAGCAATTCAGAAGTAAAGAAGTAAATGCAAAACTAAAAATCATATGAAAAATTTGAAAGAAAAGGAAAATATTTTTTGACAAGTTAAATTGCTTAGAAAAGGGATGAAAGTATATATTGAATTATGCAGGTGATTCAATCTGAAAACCATTTGTTTGAGAAACCAGAATTTATGAAGAGTGATTTTTCTTGTAGCTGCATTGAATAGTATCTTTCTCAAAAATGTTCAATTGTCTTTTCTTAACAAATTACCAAGTTAAAAAGAATTTTAACAGTTTCCATTTAAAGACAATTAACATTAACTAATAAGAGTCAAATGATTCACTGAAATTAGAGGCGGAACATTAAATTTAAAAGGGTTAAATACTGGGAAAATTAATTTAATTTAACTCTATGTATTTTACATTGATTTAAATAACTATTCTTATGGTGAAAAATTCTATTTTCAAATATAATTAACAATAGAAATCTTAACAGGCTAACTATTAGAAACCTAAATGTACAAAAAGAGCATATCAATATTTTCAACTAAAAAAAAAGTCAAACTTCAAATTTTGTGCTTATGACCACACAATAGAAGTGATAACTTCAAATTTTGTAATGTTATTTCAGGGATAAGTTCAGAGAGAATAAAAAACAAGGGGATATTAGTATTGTCATAAAAAATTTTTATTCATATGTCTGTACTCATAAAGTAATATTTTTTGCAAAATATACAATCATATTTGCTAATTAATTGTATTCTAAGAAGGAACAATAGGTTTATGGTAGCTAAAATAGGTTATAAATACTTTAGATTCAAAATTATTATTTAAATATCTAAAAAAATTCTGTCAAACACTGTTTAGTACTTTGTAATGATTTCATCTGGATCACTTGACATAATTAAATTGAATTTTTGTTTTAAAAAATCAACTAAAGGTTTTGGTCTTTTGAAAAATCTGCATTAAAATCCCCACTTAAAATCATAGGTAATTTTTTCAGAAGAGCGGATCTGGCTTTGTAATATTTAGTTGTAATTGAACAACATTCAATTCTATCCATGAATTAATTTAAGCAAAGGGATAATAAAAGAGGTGGTTGATTGGGAAGAGAAGAATCTAGGTCAAAACCTTTAAAAATGGATTTAATCAAAAGATTTATATCACATAATCTCTCTAGCTTACACTAGCTATTTTGTCATTGTATGGCAGTTTTGTACAAGTTTATCTGGTGCTACTGCCAGGTAAGACTCCTTAATTATATTTTATCTTCTTGTATTTAAATTATTTAAGGTAACTTTTTCTTATTACCTTCTTTATACTTAATTTTGTTATTTTAAAATTTTAATTGTTTCAATTTTATTTTTACGTGTTCAAAGTATACTTAAGTAATTATGTGATTAATAGAACTATTTGTTCATTGTAATTCTGATTCACTTACAAAAAATGGATTTTTATTCTTAAATTCACTGCAATATTGTTAATGATAATTATACTATTTAATTAGTTCTAAAAAATATTTTTGTCCTTATTCTGCATTTTAAGTTTAATTTTAGCGTAGGATTTCTCTCTAAGCCTATTTTTTAAAAAATATTACATGTTTCCTTTCCATGCTTCTACTAGGAATAGAAAGAATCCCGCCAATCATTTTCATAGAGAGGTGGCGAGGGGCAACACACATTGTAGCGAGGAACTTCACTTTTACGGCGTATTGGTGGGGTCGAGGGGGGGGGACAAACTGCCCGTTTTAGAGTGGCGAGGAGGGGGAAACATCCCTCCTTTAGTCACGATTTTTTGGGGTGTATGTCGCGCACGACCTTGTCCGAGCACGATTCCCGACTAAAGACGAAAAATGCTGAATGAGCGTTACAAAGCCGAACGTGACGCATCATTCAAGTTCACTCTCCAGCAAAACGTACCTAAGGAAGTTATCATGTAAAATGTTTAATTATATTAGTGTTTAAATTTTAAAACGTTCAAGCTCTAATTCATAAAATGCATGTAAAACAATACAAGCAGCAAAAATGGCTATGCTGTAGAAGAATAAGTATAAACATGGAAATTTGGGCAATCTAATTCAAAAATGCATGGTTAAAAATATTTAATTAGGATCAAATAAGCTACTTACAATTGGTAAACAAACATTTTATTTAAAGGTTGAAGTAAAAATACAGCAAAATTGCCAGACTAATTCTAAAAATTCCATTTAAATCCAACATTAAGATACTCTTGGAATATAAAAATTAAATTTAAAATATTGAAACTAAATTCAAAATATTAAAACTGCATCTTTACTCAATTGATATATTAAAAAAAATTATTTACATTAATTTAAACAATTATAACTTTAAACATATAATGAAAAATAAACAACCAGTTCTTTTAATTAAAATATAGTAAATATAGATATTAAATATTATATAACATACATGAAAAATATATAGAACTTAAATAACTTTGATCAAAGAAAAATAAGCCAAGCATGTATATCAATACAATACCTAGCATGTTCACATTCAACTTTCCCTTTATAATTATGTACAAACTTTGAGGCAAACAATCATCAGCTACAGCCCGTGCAATAAAATTTCCAAGTACCTATGAACATAATATATGATTAAAACAATTAAAAAATTATAAGGAAATATTTTTAATCTGTGTGATAAAGTACTTTTGAAAAATTTTATTAACCAAAGAAACATTTCACATTCAAAATGTACTTATGCAGCACAACCAGACACTATTTCATAATAAATGTACATCAACCAAATTACATTCCAATTGAAATTTCAAGGGTTCTCTTCTTAAAAGAGCATCAAAAGGTAGAAGTAAAAAAATGAAAGAGAAAAATATTTTCTCTATATTTTTGAGTACCTTACATGGAATGAATTTTTATTGAGTGCATTTTAGTGCATTATTTCCCAGTGTCTATTTTATTAAAAAGCAACAAAATGCTGCATTGAAAAAATATTGGCCATTCCTTTTATCTTGCAAAATTTCCATAAAAATAATTATTATTACTAGTCTGTTTTAAAATAAAATGGGATTTATACCAGTGCAGGTGCAAAGGAATTTTATGCAAATTCTTATAATGAGCTTATTTGTCAAAGATTTTTGAGTTCATCAGTCACCTGAATTGCCAGTCTGTATTAGTATGCCTGTTATAGTGCTTGGCAGTAGATGGTTAGTAGTAGGAGGGCTCCTAATAATTGGATGTCCAAGAAGAAAAAGAAAGGAGTAGGAGAAAATTCAAGGTCTTGATTTTCTTCTGGAAAGGTACTGATAGGGCACTGAAACGCAGTTATTGTTTTTGATGGTGCACGCTGGTGGTGTGAGGCTTTATTGGCTGTTCTGAGATGGGCTAAGTTAGTATCAGTGGCGCACACAAGAGGGGGTTCCTGGGGTCCAGACCCCCCCTCCCAAAGCCCTTGATTTTTCTTCGGATTGATTATAATTCTAAGTACATAGTACATAAAATTTAATTAATTACTTTGCTATTAATGATTAATTTTATTAATTAATGCTAATTATTTATTCAAAAACTAGTTTTTTACTGTGTTTTGTTCCCGAAAATCGACAAAATCAAAAGGAGCATGATACAAGAATGGTGAACTTTCGACCTTGGACCCCCCCTTGAAAAATTCCTGTGTGCGCCACTGGTTAGTATCAATATTAGTTGGTGGTCCAAGTATGACGCAGGAATACATAAAAATTATGTTTGCAGCTGCTGGAGAAATATTGAAAAATTAAGAGAAATGAAGGGAAATTTTAAAAATGTTCTCAAAATGACCAGAAGATGATGCAGTATGACTAATTTAAGTTACATGGCATTGCAACTATAAGGTGTGTAGAAGTAAATTTGCTTTATGTTCTGGAAACTAAATTGTAAATTCCAAAACTCAACAATATTTAGTTTCATGGCACTAACGTACAAACGAATTTGTTAAATTGCCAAAAAGAGGAGGAATTTGTAAAGGAGTTTGAAAAATGTCTCTGTAATCCTCACCCACAAAACTATACTAGGTACAATGGAAAGGAGTTAAAACAATTAAAAAGCAAAATGTTAGCAATAGTCACTGAAGTATACTTAATAAAGCAAGCTGTAAAAGAAAAATTCAAAACCTTAGGAATAATGGCCCTCAACAATAGCCCTTGCATTGCTTTAAAGAGCAACATTAATAAACAGTCATTCATTTGCAAGCATTACTAATTGAATGATTTATATGGAAAATGTTGATGAAGGGGAAAAAATATTTTGATTGAAAGTTTTATTTTATCCTTTAAAATATCTTCTCATAAAACCAGGAAACAATCAAAACAGTGGTACTATAATTTTATATTTTATGAACATTACAAGGCACATTTAAAAAATTCAAAAAAATGTCGAAATGACTGTACTGAACTAGATATATAAACAATATCAACAAATACCATTATGAGTAAACAAGTGTAGTGGAACATGTCAAACATATATATGAAAATATATGAACAAAATCTAATTTTGAAATACAATAACATGACTTTCCCATCTCCAAAGGACATTGATAATATTTTTATAGCTTTATTACCTCTGAGAATACTTTTTATTCCTCGAACTACTCAAAAAAATTTAGAAAAATAAAGACTACAGCTGGAAAAGAAAATAAATCTTACCTCAATACAATTTGGAACACAATGATAATTTTACGTTTAATAAAGCAGAAAAATTCCTGTTTACATATAGAATTCATCTCCAGGACCAGATAATGTTATCTACAAAATCATTAAAGATAGACAAAAATTCTCAAAAAAAAACCCTTTTAAATTTTTATAATAGAACCTGGAAAAAATTCATTTCACTTCATTCACAGAAATACGTTATCATTACTCTCCTTTTAAAACCAGGTAAAAATCTCATAAATTCTACTAAATCTAAATCTAATAATTGATCTAATACTTTGATAAGTGATTCTTTAAAACTCTTGAGAGGATGGTAAGTGCAAGATTAATAGCCAATTAAACATTGCACTTTGATTGGTAGATTGCAAACTATTCATTGAAGAGAACTGAACTGAAATTCAAAAATATGAGGGTGGTCCCATAAGTACCTGGCCTGACTGAGATATGGCAGTAGTTTGAAAAATACCACTGTATTAGAAAGAGCGCAATCTATAAAGCATATGTTTCAAGTTTGCAGATGCCATATTGTTTAGTATTTGGCAGTCATCAATATAGTAAACCTTTTCAGTGAGTTTGTGAAAATGGAGAAAATTGGTCATCATTATGTGATACAGTACTTTTATTTGAAAGGCTTCACAGCCAACCAATATAAAAGCTGAACTAGATTCTAATACGGGTGAGTCTGCTCCTTCGTTTACAACAGCAAAATATTGGGTAGCAGCGTTTAAACAAGGCAGAACGAGGTGCCAAAACGAGCATCGCAGTGGTCTACCAAATGAGGTGACGACTCCAGAAATGTCGAAAAATGTCCACAAAGTGGTACTGGATGATTGTCGACTGAAAGTGTGCGAGCTAGCAGACATAGTAGGCATTTCAAAAAGTGTGGTACATCGTGCATAATCTGAAAATTTGGATATGAGAAAGCTGTGTGCAAGATGGGTGCCACGTTTGCTCACATTTGAGCAAAAACAGTGCTGTGAAGAAGTTTTAAATGAATGTCAGCAAAGTTTCACAGCAACAAAATAGAATCCTTTAGTCGTTTCATAACAATGGATGAAACATGGGTCCACACCTGAGACAAAAGAACAATCAAAACAATAGATTGAAAAGGGAGAATTGGCTACAAAGAAGGCGAAGACCCTTCCATCTGCAGGCAAGGTTATGGTGTCAAGTTTTTTGGGATGAGCATGGGATATTTTTTATTCACTATCTTGAAAAAGGAAAAACTATCAACGGTGAGTATTGCGAAAACTTATTGCAACATTTGAGCAAAAAAATGAAGTAAAAGCGGTTGCATTTGGCTAAGATTAAAGTGTTGTTTCATCAAGACAGTGCACAAATTCGTTATTACAATAGCCCGATTTAAGACCAACCATAACAATGAAAGGAAGGATCACTGGGAAGAAGTATAGAGAAATATAAGCTGACCAGGTCAATCCTATGATACAAATTTTGTTTCGGGCACGAGATGGATTTTTACAGGGTGATAATGCACCCCTATCCATGCAGCGAGACTTGCCATTAAGACCCTCGAATAAATCACGTTTTGCTTCTTGGAGGGGGTCTTTTCTTTAACAAGTCCTTTGGGTTCTTTGGGTCAGAATTAATGGCAACTCTTTTCCAACCAAATCCAAGAAGTGAAGTGTGAATAAAAGATGAAAATGAACAAACTTTTAAATATAGGATCTTAGAGTAAGCAGGATAGCAATGTAGGGTAATGTTTGACAATTGACACTAGTTTGTGGCAGTTGTGGTTCGTGGTTCAAGTCTGAATGAGTTTTGTGTGACGTGAATTCAAATTATTAGTGATCGAATTGAAGGAATTAGCCAAGTTGCATACCACTGCATACAAAGACAAGATTGATCGTTGCTCCCAGCTGTAATATAAGGTAGGATTATTTAATATTAGAATCGGAGATTAGGCGGTTCGTTTATTGATAGTGGTCTGAATTAGATTAAGTCTTATTGCGTGTTGCATATTTTTAACATCGTAGATTCTCTCATATTAATTATTTTAATTTAATTTGTTAAAGGTTTAAGTTGAATATCTTAATAAAGTCCTATTAAGATAATGTTTGATTCCTAGTTCTTTCGCTAATCCTACACCTCTAGCTCACGTTGATACTTCAAGAGATGTTCTTCCAAGGGGAGGAACATCGCAAATCTAATAAATCAATGAAAATATGCATGGCTACATATCATCAGATACACAATTCATTCAGACTAATCAGATACACAATTAAGCATCACACTCAGACACAAGATTTTTAAAAAAATGCACAATATCAAACGTAAAACTCAAGGCAACAGTACACAACTTATTAAATGTAAGTTGTACACATCAAATTCAAAAAAAGTTTGGTCCATATTCACCAAAAAGTATTAAGATAAAATTACTTAAGGAAAAAAAACCTTCAAAAAGAAAATTAGAAAAGCTCAAATCTTTCTCTTTTTCTCATATAATTTCACTTATTTATAAAATTTAATAATAAAAACAACTTACTGTAGCAGCATCAGGTGTGTCGAGTACAAGATCAGAAAGATTTTTCAACATTATATCAAATCCAGTGGCAATATCCTCCTGTATTAGTATATGTCCATACATATCAGACAGCAAAACAGATGTCATTTCCCGGTGAGAAGGTTTACGTTCCATAGCAAGACTAACTGCCATTGATACTAATTGTGGTCTAAGCTTACCAAGATTCAACTCTTCAAGACACACCTGATAAATAAATACATGATTAGCATGATTTATAATAATTAAAAATTTTAAAAAGTAATTAAATAATGAAAATGAATAACCTTGACAATTCCAATTTTAAAAGAAAAAAAATCTAGTATGCATCTTTATTACACACATTTATTTCTTTTCAAAAAATATCTAAAATTACCATTATTCCGTTAATCACTTATTTTTAATGTTTTTAATTGCACTGTAAATATAAATATAATGAGGGTGTAATAATAGGTTCAGAGAAAGCTTTTATTTTCAAATTTTATTAAATGATTCTTGTTGAGAGATGAAGCATTTACTTAAAAGAATGCAATAAAATAACCTATTCATTATAAATAATAACAAATGAAACTTTTTCTACCTCATTCTATTTCTTTTAATTATTAACTCATTTTATCCCACTGTCCTATTTTGAGGCCAGCTGAAAAATATTATATGGAAATCATTATTTGTATGTTGCAAATATTTTGACAGTTGGAACATATGAGGATATGTATTAGCTTTTTCCAGCATGAGTTATGTGTCTCACCCCCTTCCTCTGGAAATTTTGCTTATTCATCGCATTTATGGGCGCACTTTGTATCACCTCTTTGGGGTTGCAGAATTCTTTTTCAGTTTACTTTGGACACTAGGCTGGGCATTTTATATGAGGTAGTACTCTTTCGTTATGATCCCATTGGTTAATTGAAGCGATATTCTTCTTAGGTTAGTTTTTGCAAACTATTTTTTATCTGTCCTCTAAATAGGACAGTGGGACGATAGTCGTGCAATGAGCACGTATTTTTTCTCCTTATAGCGAAGAGTAAAAAAAAACTAATTTCACTTCTAGTGCTTCCCCCTACTTAGTTATGTCAGTATAAAGATTTCTGAAATTAGAGGAAGCATTAGAATTATTAAATAGTTTAGATTCAGATGAGGCAATATTGAAATTGCTGTGTTACCAGATGCCAGTGAACTAACTGACGAAGATGAAGGGGATAAGAATGAAGTAAATACTGGTGAGATTATTGTAAAAGATATTCCTGGGTCTTTGGAGGTTAGAAGTGCAGATAGTTTCCAGGCTGAACCGACCACAAGCTCTAGTGTTTTGACAACAAAGAGCAGAAAAAGAGCTAAACGACATCAGTTATTTTGGATAAAGAATAAACCACCGCATTATCAAAATAGGGAACACAGGCTGACACAATTACAAGTGACTTTGCTCAAGCAGATGAAAACTGCATTGAAAGTTAAAACCCCATCAAAGCTTTTTGTGCAGTTTTATTTCAGTGAAGATTATGATCTCATTGTAAAAGGAACTAAGCTATATGCAGCAGATGTAATAAACGAACAAGACCACTGCTGACGACATACTTGTTTTTATAGGAATTTTGCTTCTAACTTGTTATCATTAAAATACCTATGAACATGATTATTGGTCACCTTGGCTAATTACCAAGGTGAAAAATTCCATGCCATGAAACCACTTACAAAAGTTGAAATCTTATTTACACTTTGTGGACAATGGAACTGTAAATCAACATGTCCAGGATCGATCTTTCAAAGTAAAACCTTTATTTGCCATACTCAATAATAAATTGATGAAATTTGGAGGCGAGTATGAGGACACAAAGATAAAATTAACGAGAAGATGCCAAATTTGATAAATTCTTAGAACAAACATATGGGTGATGTACAGTCCCAATTTTATTTGATTTGATTTAATATTAACGTCGCACTGTTCAGCTACATGAGAGCTTTTGGCGACAGACCATGTAATTTTGAACCATGGTCAAGTGACGTGGACGACACCTGAGCTGGCACCCCCTCTCCTAACTACCACACCAACGAAAGGACATTTCAGCTCTCGACAGATTTAACGTGCATCGCTGCCCTACAAGGCGGGTCTTTAGTGGTACTGGGCTCGAACTCGTGACAAGGCAAGCCACAGTCCGCTACCTATACCATTCTGCTACCGCGGCCACTGTGGAGTCCCAAGACTGGTTGGCTGGATCCATTAAAATTCGAGGAGAAAAAGTGGTACTGGCCACTTTTTAATACATTCACTGGATAAGGCTATGGTAAACGCCTGGATAATTCAGAAAATTATCAATAAAGATGAAGTCCTAAGCTTGAAGGAGTTTCGAAGAGCTGTAACAACAGTTTATCTAAAAAAAACTGTGATAAAAACAAAAGGTAGACCTAGGATCTTGACTGTACCTTCTGGTGCAACATAAGATATCCATAAAGATAGTGTTGGTCATTTTTTACTAAAGCAAGAAAAACAATGTCGTTGTCAAAGAGAGGGCTGCAAAGAAAATTAAAAAGCATACTATCGCAACTATGACAAATGTTGCAAATGTGTTCTAATATCTTAAGTTCTACACTTCTAACTTTAAAGTGTGAAAAACTAACTAACCAGTAGAGCTATGAACAGTGGATCTAAAAGTTAAATAACACATGTGGAGGACTTTTTCATTGAAGACGAGAATTTCTTAGACAACATATTTATTTAAGACGATGCAATAAAAGATGAGAATTTACAATGATAATTTTAAATTATTGATTACACTAACTGAGCACCTTGCTCAAAAAAACATTTGAGTACAGTATGGAGTCAGCTACTTGCTGAGAAGCACCCAACTGCTACCGACTATACAACAGTAGCGATTAGTATTTATACATCAATACAATTAGCATATTGCATTACTTCCACAACCAGCAATATAAACTTTTAAGAAAAACTCCCGAGTAGCCAGATAGAACCATGACGTCACAAGCGGCGACCGGATCTTTAATGCACAGCTGCCATCAGCAAAAGCCGTTTCTCAACTCCACTCGTTTTACCGGGTTTGTTTACATTTCGTTAATGGCGGCACATTTTGAAAAGACCACATCGCTTGCCGTACAAGTAATACCATATTCCTGGACTACTGACAATACTAGGATGTCATGTAAGTTATCCACAACTTATCAAACTATTGTTAGAATTTAGCCATGACATACAACAAAATGCTTTGTCAGGCTTGCTTTGGACCTTTCCACCAAAATTAAGAGTGAAATTTAACTGAAAAGTGAAATATTTTGTAAACAAGAAAGTATTATTCAAATAAAATTTTATCCCCTTTATCCCAGTGTCCTATTTAGAGGATGGGTCAGACTTCTTATATAAAATATATAAATGTTTCAAATTGAATGAAATAAATAAATTGGGATAAAACGGGTTAATAAAATAAACATTTAAATCAATTTCATGATATTTTTAATCTCTCCTTTTACAATGTTTTTAATTTTGACAAGTTAAATTTACCAAATATACAGGGTGTCCCAAAACTTAACGATAAGCAGGCACAAGGTGAAAAGTGGGTCATATCTGTTCTGGTAAAAATATTCTAAATTCCCCAGTACTTGAATGAGCACATTTTTAAAAGTGTGAAAATTGACACCCTTCATCATATCATTAGCTACTATAACCCCAAAATTTCACAATTTTACGTTTTTCACTCATGTCATCTCACATATCCATACTATTAATCGCAGTCACAGTTCGGAAAAAGACATCTGCTGGTTTAGTTAAAGTAGTTTATGTGAGTCAGGATATAAGAAAAAGATTTCACCTAACTTTGACTTTCTATAAAAGAAAACTATGACACATAACCGCAGGAAAGTTTTTCAAAGTTGGCTCATTTAGTTAAGATTCCAAAATGCTTAGCAATGTATAACAATCGTAGGGAATTTTTTTACTCTTGCAAAACATTCATTTTAAAAATATCTTTATTGATATTTTCCATCACATCATTAGGTAATGCGACCGCAAATTCCCCAATTTCACAATGAATTTTTCACTAAAATGATTTTTCATAACTGTTCTATTTATCACAGTCAAAAATGAAGCAAAAACATTTGCTGGTTTCGTTAAAATTAACGTAGTTTAGAATGGTTTGAGAAAATATCATCTAATTTGACACTTCATAAGAAGAAAAATCAAAGCAAGTTCAATAGATGCTCAATTTAGTGACAAGTTTAAAATGGTATAACACTTGCTACATTTCTATCCGTAACAATTATTGCCAATTTGTTTTCTTTTACAAAATGACTTCATTTTGAAAAACTGAATCTTAAAGTATGTAACTCAAATCAAGCAATAAATTAAAAAATTTTAAAAAATGTAACACTTTAATGAAGTAAATGTTCAAAGTGTTTATCATCTAATCTACACCAGCAATACTCAAACTGCGGCCTGTGTCCGCAAGTAGCCCACCAACCTTTCCTGAGTGGCCCAGTCATTGCCCATTGCACTAAGGTCTATTATTTAAAGACAATGTATTAAATATATTTAACTGGAAATTCTATCATTCAAGCAATCAAATCTATCAACTATCAATATGCTATCTTTGAGAAGTACAATGTAAACAAAAAGCTTAATGATGAATGAAAGGAAATCGAAACTAAACCAAAATTCAGTAGAATGCAAAAAAGTAAATATTTTTTGTGCATGCTTGATAAAAGGGTTAATATAGTATTAAAATAAAAAGCCAGGGTCTTAATAATTTGATCAGTTTTGCTCTTTCCAGTGTTGCTTTGGTCTTATAGTGTCAATGGTTTTTTGCCCATTATCCTCATGCTGTAGCCCAAGTAAAATACCAGTCATATGTATGTGGCCCGGCTGGAAAAAAAGGTTGAGTACCCCTGATCTACACAAATTCAGACTACTTCTTTTTTACAAGGACCACTTGATGAGTCGGGAGTAATTAGTTAAATTGCTCCAGAGCTTCAACAATCCTTTGTTGCAGTTTGATTCCCTCTTTGGATTGGTTTACAATAGGGGTCTTCAACCTTTTATGCCCAAAGACCACATCAATATGTTCACAAAGATCCATGGGCCACAAGTCTGTAAAAAAATAGTATAATCAGAAAATTTATATAAAAAGAGGGTTTGTTTTATAAGACTATAATTGGTTCTTAGCAAAGAGACGCTGTTAGACATTTGTAGATGTTGTTATATATATAGATAGATTAGTATCAAAAAAGTTAAATGGATTTTTTTTTAAATTTACAGTATAGTTAAATTTTGGAACATTCGTCCTTTTCAAAAAAATGCTTTTATAACAAAAAGCTGGCAAGGTAATTTTTATTGAGAAAAGACAATTTTTCTTCCTCAAATCCAAATGCGGGGACACTAAAACAACTTCGTGACCCGCAAACCACGGGTTGAAGACCCTTAGTTTAAGTGCAGGCACTTAGTTTTATGCACACACAGCCCCAGTAAAAGAAATTCACAGGGTTTAAATCTAGTTAACAAGCTGGCCATGAAATTAAGCCATAATGTCTAATCCACCTTCCGGGATATTCAATGTCCAAATACTCATGTACAGAACATGCACGATGCATTGGGCATCCCTCTTGTTGGAACCACATGTCCCTGTAGATGTTGAATGGCACATCTTCGAGATGGTTTCACAAATTGCTTCAAAAAATATTCAAGTACTTGGCTCCATTTAAACTTTTGGGTAACTTAAAGGATGCACTTATTTTTCCATTTAATATTCTGGTCCATATACTGATTTTTAATTGAAATTCGGATCAGTCTCCATGCATTAAATGCTGATTTTCCATATGCCATCCATGTAAATTATGCAAGTCTGCACTCGTACAAAATAGCAACAATATCTGTCTCGCTCCATTGCTCTGTCTTTTAGTGGCCACTGCATTCATTCTCATTGTTCAATTTTCAGAATCTTTGAGAGTACAAGACAAATGCTTCAAAAATGCATTTCATTAAAATATTACAAAAATGTTTTATGCTTTATTTTTAAATTTATTACTTGATTTGAGTTACATACTTAAGATTCAGTATTTTAAAATGAAGTCAATTCATAAAAAAAAACAAAGCGGCAATAATTGTTACAGATAGAAATGTAGCAAACTTTTTTTTTTATGAAGCATCAAAGTGACATCATTTTCTCAAACTATGTTAATGTTGACTAAACCAGCATACGTCTTTGTCCGACTTGTGAAGGCAATTAATAGTACAGTTATGTAAGACGACATTAGTGAAAAAATAATCACAAAATGTGTGTGAAACTTATGTTCACAGTAGCTAATGATGGTTGTCAATTTTCCAAAAAAAATGTGCTCCTCAATTAACCAAGTGCTTGGGATTTTTTTTTTATATTTTCCTCAGAACACATATAACCCCACCTTTCACCTCCTGCTTCCTTATCGTTAAGTTTCAGGACACCCTGTATACAAACTTATCTTAATATAATGCAACACATTGTGCCCTCTAAAAGAAGAATTTAATACAAAGAATAATCATGATTTTTTATGATGAAATACATTGTCATGAATGTATTCCAAATGCTTTACAGTTAGAGACAAAAGGCTTGAAATAAGTTTTGCAAATTCAATCAACACACTGTAACATAATAATCTACATAATAACTTATATTTAAGAATGTAGCCTATATGATGCCTATCATGAATTATATATAAAGATTAAAAGTGATTTATTTTTTAATACAACAAAATACTAATGCTTTAATATATCTGGGATACGCAATTTCTAAAGAGATTTCTAAATTCAATGAGAGATTTAATCTAAGAAAACAAACTTTTTTCACGGAAACCTTAGAATATGTTTTGCCAAACACAGCAGCAATATTTACAATAACTAAAGATAGAGAGCATAACTGAAAAAATTATAGAGGAAACAGAGTTGTAAAAATGATTTGTAATTGAGAATTTCCAATTTTCTCACATTGTTAAAACAAAAGAACATCATTAGTGGACTGTCTTTTTATATGTGTTTGATGCATATATTCACTAGGATTTGAATAAATAGAATTCCAAACTATAATAAAAATGCTCAAAAACGATGGGAAACAAACATCAAAGCAAATGAGTATGGTATATTCTTCCCATACCATAATTGAATAAGATTAAATAATGAGATTTACACATTTTCTTTGAAAAAAAGTATCACTTTTGCTTTTTCTTTCTACTCTTATCAAAACTAAATAAAAAGAGCTATGTCATGTTATTAGTTTTTAGAAGAATTTGATACTCAAAACAGATCTGTATACTGATAACAAACATAATAATTTCGAAAAACAGTAAAATTATACAACAAAGAACATTATTAAAGCACAAAGTTGATCACTATTGAAACTTCTATTACACTCACATGAACATCTTGAGAGCTATTAGACTGAAAGACCTACTGCATGTAGGTTAACTAATTTATTAATTAATGAAGAACCACAATAACCCTAAGTGTTTATTTATGGTTAAAGGAAATATGAAATAGTGAATCTAACAAGGGGAGGGCACAACTAAGAAAATTCATTTGGGGTCGAGACTTGGTGTAATAGTAGTACTCCTTTAAATTGTTCAATCCTCAATGTAATTCCACCGAATGGCCAGTCAAATTGGAGAAAATAGCCTTCAAAATTCCCGTTAAGCTTTTCTACAATTAAATTTTAAATGCCTCCATTAACGCAATGTCACAGTTGGTAGGACGCCTGCTTTCTATGCTGGCAGATAGGGTTCGAATCATGCGATGAACTTTTTTTTCAATTCCTTTAATTATTTTTTAAATTAAATAAATTTATTCATAAAAGGTTTATTAAATAATATTTTATGGAATTACTTTGTATTTTATAAAGTAAAAGAAATTAAATAAATTTATTTATTTAAAAAGGACTTATTAAATATTTTTATAATAAAATATATATAATTCATCTAATAATATATAATATATTTTATAAATTATTTATATTATATATAATATTTTATTTATAGTATATTGTATTTCACATTATAAAACTATTTGTAACTAATTTTTATGTAAAATATCATTTAATATGTATATATTTTATTATAAATATTATTTATTAATATAAAAGTATATTTATATAAAATCTAATATAAATATTTATATACTTAGTTATTTTTTTACTTTATAAAGTACAAAATAATTACATAAAATATCCTTTAATATTTAATAAACCTTTTTATGAATACATTTATTTAATTTTAAAAAAATAATTAAATGAATTGAAAAAAAAAGTTCATTGCGTGATTTGAACACTATCCGCAAGTGTAGAAAGCAGGCGTCCTACCAACTGTGCCATTGCGTCCATGGAGGCACTTAAAATTTAACTGTATAAAAGCTAAGCATGAATTTTGCAGGCTATTTTCTCCAAATTGACTTGCCATTCGGCAGAATTACATTGAGAGGGTTGAACACCCTAAAGGAGTACTACGATCACACCAAGTCTAGACCCCAAATGAATTTCCTTTGCACAAGTTTAATGTTACATTCACAACTACCTTAATATGAAACGCTTTAAGTAGACTACGAGAATCCTTTGCTAATTTAAAAGAGCTCCCAGGGATGGTAATTAAAAATAAGGTAGAAATTAAAATGATACTTATATATAGATTAAATTTATATGTATATCATCAGCTTAATTATCAGAATGCACAACTCCATCTGGGGTGCTAATTTGCTATTGGAGTACAACATGCCACGCTGTTGTTTATGTTCGCAAAGATTACAACATGGTTACCTTGATATTTGTATTGTGTGGTCATGTGTATTGTTGTTTGTATTGCTAGGCATGATTAAGGAATTGTAACACTAGTATATCAAATTGGTTTCCTTTGTGGAGTTACGCATTCTGATAATTAGGCTGATGATATATATATATATATATATATATATATATATATATATATATATATATATTATATATATATATATATAAACACATACTAAAATTTACCACATTTACCACTAATTATTAATTAACATGAAAAATACAAAAGACATCAAAAAGTGAAAAATAATACTAACAATGACTTCTTGGGTATCACCATGTTCAAAATATTCATGTATTACAGGATCCACTGTTTTTTCTAAATCTTCAGAAGTTAACTCAGGGGCTATAGCTTCAAATTCACAATCATACTAATAAAAAATAAAGGAAACACAACATATTCATACAAATAAATAACTAAATTTCTCAAAAGAAACATAAATAATAAAATTAAAAATTCTGAAGTAAATTTAATTTCTGCTTATTTAAATTTTGCACAGGTTCTAAATTATTGTGAACACAAAAATTCATATTTTGATATACAGCAATTAATTCATTTAATTATCTTTGGATCAAGAACACACAAATTACTGCTATCTCATTACTCCTGACTTCTATAAAATGGACGTAAAACTTAAATTAAAATTAGATAAGAATTTCAGAAAAAGTAAAGTGAAAACTGAGAAGAATATACATACAGTATTTGTGCTGTTTCTTAGTTTTTTTTTCATGGACATTTTTTTTAATAAATCCAAAACTAAAATTCCTTTACATAAAAGAGCTTATAATCTCAAATAGCCAAAGAGCCCACGACTGCCAGACCTTCGTTATTTTATAAAAGCTGAAAGTTTCTCTGTGGATGTCACCAACACAGGTAAGAACGATCAGCGAGTATGGAGTTTGGATAGTGGTTACTTACGCAGGTAACAGGTAGTAAAGATGCATAAAATAGTACCTCAACTTCCTTAAAGAATAAAGCTAAATTTTTTTACATTTTTTTCGAAATAACAGAAATCACGTCGTCCATTGCCGGATGCTTATACTTTCATTTAGTATAAAAGCTGAATTTTATATATGTTACTTGGGGACCTACAAAAAGATGTTACCTCTATAGCCGGACAGTTTGAATGGATTTTACATCTTGCAAGACACATTGAAAGTCTGCTGCAGGTGTGAGTTTAAGCCAACTGTTCAAGCGGGTGCGAGTGAAATAGAGCATATAGTCTATTGCGATCGCTTAAGAAATCCAATGAAAAAATAGTTTTATTACATTTATAAGCATCTTAAATAAAGTAAAAAAAATATATTTTTTTATAATTACAAAGTACAAAAAAAATATTATTACATGTAAAAATCATGCATCATTTTCGTTGATATTTTCATCGTCACTACTACTCCTGTGAAAAACTGAAATATTGTTATTCCACATTGAAAATGAAGATCTGAAAGAATTGATGAATAATTGCAATATTTTCAAGCAACAATGTCTCAATGGTGAGCTCGGTAAATTTTCACAATTTTACTTGATTTACATCAATCTTATACATCATTACTTGGACGTGTCACGGAGCATTCGCATTGGGGATTTTGAACTTTTCATATCAACATTGCCTAAAATTACAAATATATTTTTTATCAGCTGTGATGGAGCTTTACATGATTTTATATTAATCCTCTTGGGGAATCTTTGGGGACAGCAATTGAGTTATTTCACAGCCATCGCCCTCAAGAAGAAACCTTGATATCCATAGATTAGATAGTATATATAGTGAAAGTTTAGTAATTGTAAAGAGAAGGAAAAGAAGCTGAGTTGCGGAAAGCAGTGCTGTAACCGTAAGGATTGGAAATTTGACATGTGATTATAGGACGGGCTTCAGCTATTAAAATAAATTAAGGAAGTTAGGATTCTTAAGATAACTTTGAGTAAAGTTAAGCTATTAGGTTTTCAGGTGTTTATTCACATAGGGGTTTAAGCTATCGTTATATCACTCTAGATTGTCTCTCTATAGTTAGCTTGTCTTGTGAAATATTCACCCATGGGTGATATCTTACTTCTAAGTTATCTTCTTGACCTAGAAGTGTGGAAGTGAATGAAGAACCAGGCATTGTGCCATGATCTTAAAATGTCTTTATTAAGATCTTAACTTAAACACTAACAATGATAATATTTATATTATAACTTAGGGGATCTGAGGTGAGAAAGCACAATACGTATTACCAAATAAGCGGGATCTTAACCACTATATTTAACTTTTCCGTCTATTCCTAATCTCTGTTTATATTACAGTTACTAACTAGCATAATCACTTCCCAATAGGTCATCAACTTATGTTAAACTTCTGCTATTTAAAAGGTTTCTAATTTGCATATTCTCGTTTCGCTTCTGGATTTGGTTGGAAAGAATTTGCTTTTTTCGGCCCCAAAGAACCCAAGAGGAGTTTTTAGTAGCGATGAGCCCGTCACAGTCTTAGATTATTATATTTGGTAATAATAAATTGGATTTCTCATGGCTAGTTTGGGTCATCAATCTTTACTTCCTACAAATTTAGGTCGAGGAGATGGCTTCCCCAAGTGGGAGGCCATTACAATGCAACCAACAAAATTATGCCAGGTGGACTGTTAAATATTATGATTATTTGCTGAAAGTTGTAGAAACCCATTCTGACTTATACGAAGAATATGCAGATTCTAACCATTAGGAATGCTCGTAATCTTTGATTGATGGTGTAAAGCAGGGATGTCCAACATGCGGCCTGCCAGTACGTAAGTTGCGGACCGTTGACTCTTTAAAAAAATTTTTTTAAATATCCGGTTTTTAAAGGTTTTTCATTTTGAAATTTATTTAAGGGGAAATTTATATATATATATAAATCTACAATGTGTGTATTTGCCTGTTAACTGTTCTTGTTTTAAAATAAATCCTTTTTGATAATAGAAACATCCTTTAGATTAAAATAGATTTATATTTTATCAAACAGTTACATTTGATTTTGCTATAATAAATTACTTTTTTAATAAATTCCGAGTTACATTATGCATATCCTTATTAGAAATAGACGGGAGAGTTAAATATAGTGGTTAGGATCCCGCTTATTTGGTAATATGTATTGTGCTTTCTCACCTCAGATCGCCTAAGTTATAATATAAATATTATCATTGTTAGTGTTTAAGTTAAGATCTTAATAAAGACATTTTAAGATCATGGCACAACGCCTTGTTCTTCATTCACTTCCACACTTCTACGTCAAGAGCATAACTTAGGATTAAGATATCATTCATGGGTGAATATTTCACAAGACAAGCTAACTATAGAGGGAAAATCTAGAGTGATATAACGATAGCTTAAACCCGTATGTGAATAAGTGCCTGAAAACCTAATAGCTTAACTTTACTCAAAGTTATCTTAAGAATCCTAACTTCCTTAATTTATTTTAATAGCTAAAACCCGTCCTATAATCACATGTCAAATTTCTGATCCTTACCACTACAACACTGCTTTCCGCAACTTGGCTTCTTTTCTTTCTCTTTACAAGTACTAAACTTTCACTATATATACTATCTAATCTATGGATATCAAGGTTTCTTCTTGAGGGGGATGGCTGTGAAATAACTCAATTGCTGGCCCCAAAGATTCCCCCAGAGAATTAATATAAAATCATGTAAAGCTCCGTCACAGCATATAAAAAATATAATATTTGTAATTTTAGGCAATATTGATATGAAAAGTTCAAAATCCCCAGTGCGAATGCTCCATGACACATCCAAGTAATGATGTAAAAGATTGATGTAAATCAAGTAAAATTGTGAAAATTTACCGAGGTCACCATTGAGACATTGTTGCTTGAAAATATTGCAATTATTCATCAATTCTTTCAGATCTTCATTTTCAATGTGGAATGAAGTATTTGTTTTTCACAATAGTAGTTACATGTAATAATGTTTTTTTTGTACTTAGTAATAATAAAAAAATATATTTTTACTTTATATAATATGCTTATAAATGTAATAAAACTATTTTTTCATTGGATTTCTTAAGCGATCGCAATAGACTATACGCTCTATTTCACTCGCACCCGCTTGAACAGTTGGCTTAAACTTACACCTGCAGCAGACTTTCAATGTGTCTGGCAAGATGTAAAAACCATTCAAACTGTCCGGCTATAGAGGTAACATCTTTTTATAGGTCCCCAAGTAACATATATAAGATTCAGCTTTTATACTATAACGAAAGTATAATTATTTTTTTTAAAGTTAAGGGGTGTCTGGCAGGGGGTTGCAACTACACTAAGTGTCCGGCAATGGACGACGTGATTTCTAATGTTATTTCGAAGAAAATATAAAAAAATTCAGCTTTATACTTTAAGAAAGTTGAGGTACTATTTTATGCACCTTTACTACCTGTTACCTGCGCAAGTAACCACAATCCAAACTCCATACTCGCTAATCGTTCTTACCTGTGTTAGTGACATCCACAGAGAAACTTTCAGCTTTTATAAAATAACAAAGGTCTGGCAGTCGTGGGCTCTTGGGCTAAGACAAGAGTGTAAAATTTTCATATTCTCTTACATTTCAAAAAAATATTCGGGATATTCACACAAAACTGCTGAATATTCATTCCTAAAAAAACTATATTTTTAATTTTAATGAAAGGCTCACCTTGTGATTAAGCCCTGACACATAAAAAAATAGTAAGCAAATACATACATAAGTTGATGGATTTATAGGAGAACCTGCTTCCCGCAGGGAAGCTCAATCTCCAATCATGATGAAATGGATGAGTTACATGAGTTCAGCTTTCACTTAGCTCTTTGCTGCTTTATTATAAAAATATTGTGTGGAAAATTAAAGTGTTAACATGAAAATTAATAATTTACTTTTGTGTAGGAATAAATGAGAATTTAAGTGTGTGTTGTGATTGAATAAATGCATTTGTGTTGTTTTGTTATGTGTGATTAATTAATTTAAAGCCTTGTCCACTAGAGCGGACTTTAAGAAAATTGGAGGTCGGAGAAACTTTCGGCACAGGGTTACCCGCACCGTCGGAAGGCCCGCCTCGTCTGATTTTCGCCCGAAAAGAGCGAGTATTTGAGTGCATTAGCTTGAGGATGTGTGGTCCAATCAGGGGACAGCCTATGGTGACTCTTAGGGAGTGGGTGTGTCAATAGGAATTGAGTTTGGGTGCCGAGGCGATCCCAGAGCTCGCTTCACTATTGGCCGGCTTGCTCTGTTCCTATTGGTCGAGAGAAGTCTAGTATAAGTTTTAAGTTTTATCTGAAGAAATTTAAGAATTTAAGCGATTAAATTAAAATATTGCGCGGTCTATTAAATGAAGGATTAATTACATATTTTTCTATTTGAGCAATTGCATGCTTAGTATGATTATCTATATTATTGAAAAATTTAGTTGCTATTTTTTTGAAAAAACATTTTAAAGTTTTAAGTTTGATAGCAAATCTAATATATTCGTTTCTAATATACCACGGAGAATCCGTGATAATTTTAATAATTTTATTTTGTGCTGATTCCAGCATCTTGATATTATAATAGGCTGCGTGGCCCCAGATTGGACTTGCATATTGTAGAATTGGTCTGAGAACGAGTTTATAAATAAGCATTTTATTTCTTAAAGATAAACATGATTTTCGTGCAATTAAGGGGAAAACTTTTAGCGACGGAAATATTGAATTTTCTACGTATTTGTATAATGTGTTGTTTAAAAGTGAGTCTTTTATCTAGGATTACTCCTAGGTATTTGGTGCTTTTGGACCAGGGTACGTGCATGTTGTGTAAATATAATTTTGGTGATTCTTTTTTAATGTGGTGTGAAAAGAAGACGGCCTCTGTTTTTGCTACATTTAAAGCAATTTTCCAAGTAGAGAACCAGTCTTCTAGTTTGGCTATATGTTTGTGTAAAAAGTGAGTAACGAGTTGTAATTCGTTACTTTGTGCCAGGATCGCCGTGTCATCGGCAAACATGCAAATCGTGGATTGGCTGGTTCTAGGGATATCATTTACATATATATTAAATAATATTGGCGAGATGGAACTGCCCTGGGGCGTTCCAGCGTTAATTTTCCTGTTGGTCAAATGGATATTGTTAACTTTGACCGCGAAGGATCTGTTAGTAAGGAAGGAAGAAATTAATTTAATTAAGTGGGGAGGGGTGTTAATTTTGATTAATTTGTAGAGTAGCCCCACATGCCATACTCTATCAAACGCTTTCTGGATATCTAGGAAAACAGCTCCGGTTGATTTCCGGTCGCGAAATCTTGTCTTAATATACTCCACCACCCGCAGAAGCTGGTGTGATGTGGAGAGTCCGGCTCGGAAGCCGTGTTGTTGGGGAATTAATATGTCGTTATCGTTGAGATGTTGACAAAGTCTTTTTTGAATAAGTTTCTCAGTAATTTTACTGAGAACAGGTAGTAATGAAATGGGGCGGAAACTATCTGGGAGAGTTGGGTCTTTCCCAGGTTTTAGGATCGGAATAACCGAAGCTGTTTTCCAAATATTTGGGAAGTATCCCACTGTAAGAATGTTATTTATTATATTTGTTAATTGGAAAATGACCGATCTAGTGAAATACTTGCACATTTTGTTAGTAATGCCCTCTCGGCCTGGGGCTTTTTTAATTTTAAAATTGTTAATTATTTGAATTATTTCAGAGGGTTTAGTATTTGAAGGTGCATCGTCGAAATTATTTTCGTTGTTGAAGAACCTAGAAACCAGCCTTATGTGGTTGTTGTCTTGGGTTGGGTTTCAATACAGAATTCAAGTATTTTCAAGACATTTTAATTTCCTACAGATTATTTAACATTAATATTTTTGGATAAGGTTCCAAGCTATTGCTTATTGCAGTACACTAAATCATCTGTATGGTTTAAAAACCATGCTCCTATTGCATAATTACATATTATGCCTTATTATTAAGACTGCTATATCATAACTGAGCATTTATTCATCTTATGCATATTTTAAAATAATTTTAAATTATTGAGCTACCTCAATTGAATTGCGCATTATGTTTAAACAATGATATTCATATTACTTCAGTGATGATCATCTCTCCTACTTAACATTTACAACACATCTCATATCTAATTTTTTAAGTAAATTAATCTTTTTTTAATAAAAGAAAGAATTTCTGTTCATGTCTGATGTACTACAACAACAGAATGCCCCAGACATGTAAAATTTGGCAGGCTGAAACAATAGGTCATGATAATGTGCACCCTGAAGATTTTAAATTCCATTTTTAAGTATTTTTCCACACCCTAGATGATATGACCACACATTTATCTCTGAATGCGAACTTTGCTTCTGATAATATTTTCCTCATTTAGTTTTATGAAGATGATATACTTTGTACATATCATACTGTTCATACATGATATATATATTTCAATTATCACAATAATCATGTTTATTATTTCTCTCATTAGGTTCATTATGGTTTTTTTAAACAAAAGTCTGTTTTAGATAATTTTTTTTATTTTGTGGTTCTTACTAATTTAATTTTTTCACTATTGTATTACATCTAAATTTTATATTAATATAATGTAATATAGATGTTAGATAGTATTACATCTATTCCTTATGTAATATAAAATTAATGCTATGGAAAATTTAATTTAATGGTTTATTACAATGTAGGCTTATTTTATCTATTTTCTTAAATTTTAGTTTGTACTAATTTTATTTTTTTCCAGCTGAAGGCTTCCTAATATATGTTATTTATGATAATATTTTAGTGAAACGGTTTATCATATAATTAATTTTTTCTTTTGGTTTATCTATTTACAGTTATTTCACTCATAGTTCCTGTAGCAGAAACATATACTACTGTTATTACTTTTCTGTTATAATTTTTATTTATATTTGCATTCTTTCATTTCTATTTACCTTTTTAACATGTTAATTTTCTCTCTTACATTCAAATACATGTTTTCACGAAATCATTCTTTACTGTGAAGCCAAATTGCAACGTAAACATTCATTAAAAATTATTTTTAACTTTTGGATACACTGCTCTGCAATGACTATCATCTTTAAAGTATATGTTTGCAAAAAAAAAAGGCTGAATTTTATTTATTTAAAAATTTAACCCGGGGAAGATTGGGTATTTCAGCTCATAAAATATAATACAAAAGATTTTTCGGCCCATAAATAAAAATTAAAGTAATTTTATAATATTAAGTAATAATCCAACAAAATACTTTAATAAATCATTGCATAATGGTTTCAAAGTTTTTTAATATTATCTACTATTTACACATTCCATATGCTTAAGGCTGTCTTCGGTTAATGTTAAAGAATAGGACCCGAATTTGGAACATTTTTTCAGATATAAAAGAAATGAAACATTAATATGATATATTCTGGCTTCACTATCCTTTAGAGAGCAGCATTTTTTGTCATACTTCCCATTTTAAGCTGAGTGAGATTCATTTTTTTATGGTATAAAATGTGTTTTGCATTTTTTCTCCTATACCATAATGTTAAATGAGCTATGTCTTCACATATTAAAACGAAAAAGAAAGTATTCATGGAATATTTTAAAATTTTTGCAAACACTATATTGTTAACAGATGTATGAGTAATAATATTGCAAATTTCCATGGAAATTGAGGCATTTTTCTGTCTGAAAATGTGCTTCGCATTTAGTTCAAGCTCTCATACTTTTACCGAAGACAGCCTTAACACGTCACATTAGAAAAAATATCAATACTATCATAAATCCTGGGATAATACCTCGAATAAATGGCTTTAAAACATAATAGTACTGCTAACATACATTGCATGTTATTTTGTAAAAAAGGGAGGGTGCGTTATATGGCAAATATACCTTAAAATTAAAAAATGCAGCTTGAAAGTATAGGTGTACATTACACACCGATGCACGTTATATGCCAGATTTTATGGAAATGTATTCTTCATAAGGCTTCTTTATTAAAATTTACAGTTTGAATTTCTTTAATTTAACCCGTAAAGATCATACCTGATTTTCAAAATCATAGTTTGGATCATGAACATCTGATATTATTTCCTCGTGCTCCATCAACAGTTCACTTCCTGGCATTCCCCAAGTCCCTTTGCCACCAGCACCTCCTGCTCAAAACTAAAATCTTAGAACTTTGAAAAACAACAAAAATTAATAAATTCAATATATAAGTTTAAACAATAATTCTTATCTTGTTCTTCTTCAGCATAAGAATTTTTTATACAATTATTTAAAAAAATATTTGAACCAAAATATATTAGATTTTTTTTAACTAAACATTTTGAAGAGATAATTAATTTTAAATATCCTTACTAATATTATAAATGCAAAAGTTTGTTTGGATGTCTTTCCCTCAAAAACAACAGAATGGATTTTTAATGAAACTTTACAGTAATATAGCTTAAACATCAGAATATAACACATAGGCTATAATTTATAAAGATATTGTGTGAAGTGCCCAAAATATAATGATATTTGTCAAGTTAAGTAGGGAAAATTTCTGCCATCGCTAGCAATTCTGGCGTGCGCTGCAAAAAAGACAGCGGCAGCATATATCTATCTTTTATTTGTGAATAAACCCTTCTTGTTTTGTCTATGCAAGGTGCTCACATCTAATTTATTCTTCGTGATCAGTGTAATCCCTAATTTTTTTTTCATTTTAGAATAAAACTAAATTTTGATGGGAGAGTTTGTTTTAAATCTACCTTTATTTGAATAGCTACTATTGAATTTTTTCATGGGTAAGCAATTATTGCCAAAATAATGAACCAAAATACAACAAAAATTAATAATTTATTTCTATGCACTTTTTTTTATGATTTTATTATGCACATTTGATAGTAATAAATTGATTCTTATATCAAAATAAACACTTTTATCACTTCTGGTACTTATAGGTAAACTTTGTCTTTCACACTACATCATTTGGACAAATTTGCATAATTTGTTTGTGATTAGTAGTCAATTATAATGCTATAATTTTAATTGAATATGCAGATATTGCATTTTTTAAGTTTAAAAATAATAATAACTACTGTACTAAATTTTTTGGAGTGAGTGAATATTAATGTTGCACTGTTCAGCTACACGAGGGCTTTTGGCGACGGACCACGTAATTTTGAACCATGGTCAAGTGACATGGACAACACCTAAGTCAGCACCCCCTTCTCCTAACTACCACACCCCACCAACTTAGCAGGAATATTCTACCACTACTTAGTAGGAATATTCTTTGAAATCCACTCTTCCAAGATACATAGAAGCTCGGGTTCTATGATGAGTATTTTAGCGGGGAAGGCGAATAGTTTTGTAGCAGTAATTGCATTTTCAGCGGATTGCAAAGATTATCATTTTTGTCCTGAAAAAACAAATTTTAGCACACTTTGTAAGTCCAAAAGCCATCAGGGATTTTAGATTTTGAAAAAAAAAAGGATAATTCGGATGAAATTATTGCACAAAATCACATTCCAGGTATGACAGTGCAATTGATGCATTGTTTTTTTAAGATCACATTTCAAAAATTTGTACAAGTATCAGACTGAATAGTGATATTTACACTTTTTTGTGATTTAAATAAATAAGATGTTCCTTTACTTTTTGTGACTGTTCTTTATATACTGTTATAATTTATAAGTTACAAATGATTTTTTGTAATATTTACACTCTCTAATAAAACTGGCAAATATAAAACAAAGAAACACCTGCGTTTTTGTGCTTTTTCAAAAATTTCTAATACCGGTATCCAGGTATTAAGATCTAAAATATACCGAATACCGGTATTGAACTTTTGGTCCAATATTGCAATACCTAAGTGGAATATCTTTAATTAATTAATTAGCTCTAACAGATTAAATTTAACATAGTTAAGTATTTTGTTTATGTATATCCCTTAATTGGTTCAGTCCTAGGAGAGCCCACACCCTTGGCGTGAATTATTTTGGTTGGCGATAATTGTGTCATCTCGGTAACCCTACTTTGATACACTAGATATGGTAAACCTAACTAATTCTGGAATTTTTGTATTTTGTCAGCAGGCATTTCGAATTTCATTTTGTTTGGGGGAACCGGGATGGAATGGTTGCGTGTGTGAAGGAATTTTTACTTTGTTGAATGCGAAAGGTTATAGAAAGAATTGATTGAATAGTGTATGAAGGAAGGATTGATTGCTTTGAGTTATGAATGTCCTAAATGTTACGATCGGCATGATGTAACATGGTCGACAATAAAACGCTTTCTTCGAAATTGCACCTGCCATGCCGAAGGTATGTTCGTTGACCATTACCTCACAGAATAAAAATGGCGGCGCTCACACGATCATTCACTTAGCGATCAGGCCTTCAAGAATTTTTTTAAATCTGTTGTTATGCTGCACCCTCCACTCGGAAAAGATCAGCAGTAAGAAAGTAAGTGCTGTTTTTATATTTTTTTTAATCTTAAACGTTTAATTTCTGTATTGTTTATATATATTTTCGTTACACATCCACCTTATCTCTCTGTATTCACTTGCCGCCATTGTCGGTTTCGCTTGGCACCATCTCGTTCTGGCTTGGCGCTTTTTTCGTTTTGTCGCCAAGGATGTGGGCTCTCCTAGGATTTTACCTAAGTCTGCATTTCATTGTATCTGAGTTACCAAAGTAAACAGTCTACCAGAATTAAATTGCAATCTCACTTTGAAATCTAGAAAACATCACTAAATCCAAGGGGCACACTAATCTACATTCCAGCTGATAAGTACTATGCTTTTAGTAACCTTATATACTTTTATTGTACCCTTTTTATCTTCATATTTATCCTTAATGGTTTCAAAGTACATGCATGAAATTTGGCACCAATTTCTGTCCTTTATTTTACTAAGTGGCATTACTTTTGTTCTTGTGTCCTTCAATATTCAACATGAAAGTAATCCATAGCTACAAACTCTCTCGCTATGTATCCCGTGATTTCCAAGGGCAAAATACAAGTAGCAAAGGTAGCACTACACAGCGAGAGGGTTAATCTCCCATTATAGCCTTAATTTCATGTTGGAAGAATGCTGCAGTTTATGCTGATGTCTTGAATCTCTTTATGATTTATTATTTTGACTAGCAGGTATACCCGTGTGAAGAACGGGTGAACGTAAAAATTAAACAATACAGATTGAATGACAAAAGTTTTTAATGATTTAATTTTACGTGAATTGCAAATTAAACAAACAAAAAAAAACTTTTTGCATAGTTCAACTGAACAAAAGAATAAAAAACACCTTTGTTAAATTTTAAGTCTGTAGATCTAATAGCTGATAAAAAGGATTTTTTTTTATCTATATAGCTCCCTGTAATTCTCTTGAGGGTCGATTTTTGAAAATACCTACCTAAGCTGATCTCTGCTCAGCAAAAGTAACACATTGTTAGAAATTTTGCGTAGTGAATGCTTAAAATAGTGTAAATAACTTACATCTGAAAATGTAATACATTAATATTTCTTTCTGTTGTATTTATTTTGTTAAACTTGTAATATTCGCAAGCAATGCTGTTTCTTAAATTATAATGGTGATTCAATGAAAAACAAAGCAAAATGTTGGCAATAGAGTCAAGTTGGCAAATGTCTAGCTACTTTCATAGCTCAAGCATTATTAAAGCTTTGGGAAAGATTTGACTAATGCTTTCATGACATAATTTTTAGTAGGTACTTTTTCTACTCTTCCGAAATATACAGTGGCTGGCCTTATCACGGGTTCGAGCCTAGTATCACTAAAGACCCACTGTGTAGGGGACCAATGCACGTTAACCATTTATCGGTTCACTCCTATGAGAGCCCACACCCTTGGTGCAAATTACTTTGGTTGGCGATAATTGCGCCATCTTGGAAACCCTACTTTAAAACACTACATATGGCAACCCTAACTACTTCTAGCATTTTCGTATTTTATGGGCGCGCATTTCGAATTTCATTTTGCTGTGGGGCTCCTGGGCTGGCTGTGTGATGTGAGGGAATATACTTGAGAATTTTTTACTTTGTTGAATGCAAAAGGTAAGAAAGAATTGATTGAATAGTGCATGAAGGAAGGATTGATTGCTTCGAGTTATGAATGTCCTAAATGTAATGATCGGCATGATGTAACATGGTCGGCAATAAAACGCTTTCTTCAAAATCATACCAGCCACGCCGAATGTATGTTCGACCATTACCTCACAGAATAAATATGGCGGCGCTCATACGATCATTCGCTTAGCGATGAGACCTTTAAGGCTTTTTTAAAATCTGTTGTTTCCTCCACTCGGAAAAGATCAGCAGTAAGAAAGTAGGTGCTGTTTTTATATTTTTTTACCTTAAATATTTAATTTATGTATTGTTTACATATATTTTCATTACGCATCCACCTTATTTCACTATATTCCCTTGCCGCCATTGTCAGTTTCACTTGGCGCCATCTTGTTCTGGCTTGGCGCTTTTTTTGGTTTGTTGCCAAGGGTGTGGGCTCTTCTAGGATTTTACCGCAGACTTATTCTAATAACATTACATGTTTTCTATACTTAATTGTTATTTGCTTTTAGAAATATCAGCCAATTTTAAAAAAGACAGACAATTCTTTCTACATTAAGGCTTTGATATTAATTTCGAACTCTTACATAATTTCTTTTTATTTTTTTAGGGGAGTTTGCCTTCAGTAGTTTTTTCCCAGAATAGTATAACTAAGATGCATAACTTACATTTCTTTTTTAAAATGATTTTCGGAAGGCAAATGAAAACAATGATGCATTGCTTAAAGGTTTGATTTCAATTATTGAATGTTCAGTTTGCAAAAATGGTGTGCATTTGATTGAGAAGAATTGACACATGAATTTATTCAAAAATACCTAAAGAGAGCAATGAATAAGCTTCAAATTAAGAGATTTATGAGAAAGAAGAGTTGAGTGAGAGAGTTATATTAACATCGCAATATGAAGCTAATGGTTACAGACCTCGTAATTTTGAACTTTCGTCAAGAGATGAGGATGACACCTGAGTGGGCACCTCCCTCTCCTAACTACTACACCAATGGGAGGACATTGAGCATCAACAGATTTAATGAGCATCAGTGCCCATCTACACAGCAGGTCTTCAATGGTAACAGGACTTGAACCCACAACACTCCAGCCATGGTTGAAATTGAAACTTTTAAACGCATAACGCAGTATGGACGAGATTTTGTGAGAAGAAATATCCAGCACGTTAATCAAACTAAGTATAATTTGGGATATATATGTGCCGCGAGATGCACTTTATCTAACGGATAACCCATTGCTGTCGTCACAGTTTGTATTTCTCTCAATCAGAATGTTACTGACTTTATAGATTATATTATTGAGACATTACTAGCATACACAGAAGGTTTTTCTAAGCTAATGGGGAAACAATATCCTGCAATTTCACTTATACCTGTTTGCGATTTCAATATTGATTTAGATAAAGATGAAGGATTGAGATTAGTACAATTTTTAAAATCAGAGCTTAATTTGGGTTTTGTTTCTGTTAAAACAAACGACTATGGCCATAATGACAAAGCTATCATGATCACAGAAAGTATAGTTGAAGACAGTAAATTATAGGTATGATTCAGATTTTTATAAGAATAAATAAGTGGATTTGAAAAGCCAACAGTGATTTAATTTCTTTTGAGATTACTGTCAATAAGTACAAACTTCTTGTGCATTACTGAAACTCAATCACTTCATTTGAGATGATATCATCCAAATTTCCAATTTCATATAGAAAGGGGTGCACAAAAGCAATTTAATGAGCAGCATTGTACCTTTCTTAGTTATCTTAAAAAGGTTTATTTTTTCTCAGAAGAATTAAACTTTTAGCATATTGCAAGTCTTTGTTTTTAGAAAAATGGCGTAATTCCTACTTCTATATGTTAAAATGATTCATTAATTACCTAAATTCCAATAATTTACTTTTACAAATGCTTAAATTTGTATTTTACATTATTATTATCTTATTTGGAATTTCCAATTTTGCACAATCTATGAAAAAATATCAATACATATTGGTAGTTTGATAACCACTGTGGAAGATATCAGTAAAAAAATTGCTAACTTTGCCAAGGGGCACACTTTACCCTTTTACTCCTAATTTTGTTCCCATAAAAAGAAACTAAAACTAAAAATTATTATGCTAAATGTATACAATGGCTTAGATTTAATAAAAGAAAAAAATTTACAGATGAAGAACTTTGAATGAAAAAAAAATGAATAGAGTGTAAAATAGAAAGTTGAATGACTTCATTTAAGCAAGCAATAATGAAATGTGGGATTATTTCAATAAGGTCACACATTCTCTGGTTCTGTGATCACTATTTACTTTTTAAAATTGGTACAGATTTTTCAGAAATGGGTAATTCTTTTAGAATAAACATTGGAATGTTCCAATTGAAAAAAAGAATTCAGATGCAAGATTGATTACGCAGTTCATTGCTAAGTTCTATTTTGTTTTTTCAAGTGCTTTTGATTCACTTTCTTGAACAATACGACCCAGAAATATAATTTACATAAATCTTTTATGATTAAGTAGCATAAAAATTTCTTGCCCATTTTTGCCATGGATTATACTACTAAGTAAACGTATCATTTAGTACATAAGTAAAAATTTCATTCATATAAAGATCTTTTTCAGTATAACCAAGTATGTGTGTGTTATTTCGATAGATCAGTCTCAAAAACTAACTCCTTGCTTTAAATAGTCCACATTATCATCACACATACATTCATAATTCCAATAGCAACTTAATTTATATTTCAATCATACATATAAAATATTCTTATACCTTAAAATAAATAGCTGATTCTCAGCAACTAGTCTTAGAGATATCCTCACAAGACATTTTTAAACCTATTATTAAGATATTTATATAGATCTTTATAAAAAAAAATATGAAAGAACATGCAATTTAAAATCATGAATTATAAATAAATTTTGAGAGTAAAATATTTTCACTAAACAAGTCAAAAGAGCAGTTATTTTGCTTCTGTTATATATGGTATAATGCTATTAATGCATGCTTCCATCAAATAAGTATAGCTATTACTATATTGCATATATTTTTTACTCCACTTATTCCATACATTTGTACAGTGTATAATTGTTACAGGCATACTGATCTTATAAACATATTAAAATTAAATTCTCCAAAAAAAAATTTAGAGCTGTACCATTTTTTTAGAATAGTTAAATTTAAAGCACCAACAAATTTCAAATAATAAACTAGAGTCAGAAAAACCTATCTGTATTTTTTTTCTTTCAACTTTATTAAGTATTAAAGAATTTTCAATTTTTTTTTTTTACTAACAACTAAAAATCTTATTACGCATACGTTGTAAATAATCGCGTTATACACATTTTTTTCAAACGAGATAAGCTGCAAATGAAGCACTGGAATATTAACAGCTGAATAAATTCTCAATCAATAGTTCTAAGTATATCTCAGAGTCGAAATCTACGAAATGAAATTTGCCATAGATATTGAATTACAATGTGTTCAAGTGTTAAGATGAAAATAATCGAAACAAAGAAAAATCCACCATACAAATAGAAGTATTACATGTCTAATATATAATTACCTTTACTCAATATTTTCTTTAAAAAGCCACATACATTGTAACGAATATTACATTACATATTTAATTTCAAATTTTAAAAAATATTGCCTCAAATTCGTTGACAATAATAAGAGAATAATTTAAAAGAACATTTAAAATAAAAATAACGATGAGAACACAGTAATATAATGAATAATTAAAAATATGCCAATTTACCTTTTTTAGGTAATCCTCTACCAAAACCATTCCTAGACCTACGACTGTTTTTCGTGTATCGGAAGCATGAACCATTCAGATTGACCACACTACTTGAACTTATTTCCTCATTACTCAAAGATTTTGATGGTCTTTTTGCTTTTCGTTTCAGCCGATTGTCTAATGAGTCTTCTACAGGTGCGGAATTGTTATTTTCAACAATATTTTTCGACGATAAACCATTCTGAACTGCGACATCAGAACCCTGTTCCGCAACTTCGTCAACAAATTTTGCATTTAGATTGGTTCGAATATCGGAAGCCATGAGTACCTGCCTCTTCACAGATAACCGATTAGAAATAGAATAAGAAATTAACTCTCAAAAATACAGAGCTCCGAAAGAAAAAAAACAATTTGTAATGTTTCAAATACCAAGTAAAAAAATTTACACAGTAAACGAATTATGATCGTATTCGTAGTTAACTAGATTATTATAACCCCAAGCACGATGTAAACACACAATTACTAGCGTTGAATTTATGATCAAATAATAACATATAACATACAAGGTTTTCAAATACTTCGAACAGTGGCCGCTAGAGGTTAATGAAATGAATCTTAAAGTAAGCGAAAACTAAAATTCGAGAACAAGTCTTCGTTTTATTTCTTATTTTGCACCATTTTATACCATGCAACATAATAGAAAAGATATTCGCATGTTATTCATTCAGAATTGCTCTTGGGGGGTCCTTCAAGATTAATGCTTGATTTGCAAAATTGGCTCATAATGTTTTTTTTTTAATTATAGAGCTAATTACTCCAATCTAAACTATATGTATACAGCCATCGTTATATGTTCGCTGCTGGAATAAATTGTATTAGTATCAATTTCATTTTAAAAAATTCTAGAAAGCCCAAACAAAGGCAAAGTAAAATGAACCATTTTCTTGAAAATTGTACCATTTTGCTATCTAAATAGAAATAATTAATAATGCTAAAAGAATTCACATTTGGCAAATTGTACCATCTAAATAGAAATGATTAATAATGATAAAAGACTTCGTTTGACAAATACTGCCAACAGATATGTGCATTCGGACATTCGGGTCAATGATCAACTATCAAAGAAAGAACAAATGATATTTTATGAAATATCGAAGAGCTAACGTGCGCTATCTTTTTTAAAAAACTGCTCTTCCGGTAGTTCATCACTAAAAAAGTTTGAAAATTCCCCCTGCCAATTTTTTTTTTTTATGTGTAACATCTTTCCTCTCGGTTGCTGGATATTTGTTGGGAGTGATTTCTTGAAAAAGGACGAATGTGTGTAACAGAATGTGACGTAAGCGCGCGCAACTTGATTTGACCAATGAAAATGCGTGGCTGTGTCTTTTCGCTACCCTCGCATGGGGGTCCAACTCTAGTAGCCATCAAGCACTCGAGCGCTTGACTCTAAATCCGTTAGTCATGATATGGGAAGTCTTCAATAACCGGTGTTTTCTGACTTCAAAATGTATAGTTGAGCACCGTGACCCTTGATCAAAAAAAACGATTACATTTTTGTTGAAATGGAAAAAAACGACCATCTTTTTGAATTGAAAATGACCTATCTTCAAAAAATTATGTTGAAACGAAAACAATCATTTGTTGAACGAAATCTTTGTTGAATTGAAACCATCTCATTTGAATTGAAAACCAATGAATCATGAAACCATCTTTGAATTGAAAATCATCTCATTTTTGAAAACCATCTCATTTGAATTGAAACCATCTCATTTGAAAAATTTGAAAACCATCTCATTTGAATTGAAAACCATCTCATTTAAATTGAAAATCATCTCATTTGAATTGAAAATTTCATCTCATTTAAAAAACCATCTCATTTAAACGAAAACCATCTCATTTAAATCGAAAACCATCTCATTTAAATCGAAAACCATCTCATTTAAAAATCTCCACACCGTATTTTGTTCCTACCTTTTCGTTTCAAACGACTCTTTTTACATGACTCTTGTCCCTTTTCCCCTACTTTTTATCCAAACCTTGCCTTTCATGATTTCCATCCAAAAGGAACGTTCAAAGGGCTCTTTTTGTATGACTCTGTCTACTTTTTCATCAAAACGTTGTTTTTACGGTCTCGATTCCATTCTCTTTCAAAGTTTAACTGAGAACGTTGTTTTGTATGACTTTGTCTCACCCCATTTTTCAATCAACGTTGTGTTTAGTGTCTCGATTTCAATTATCCTCAAAGTTCTCCTGAGAACGATGGATAATGCACAAGGTAAAATTTTTCAGATTTCTCCCAAAAATATTTTAGCACGGGGCGAGAGAAAATGTTTCATTCCATCCCAGAGAGACAATTGAGACAGGGGTCATCCACAAATGAAATTTAATCATGTCAAATGAAATGTATGCATTTTAATCATGTCAAATGAAATGTATGCATTTTAATCATGTCAAATGAAATGTATGCATTTTAATCATGTCAAATGAAATGGAGGCATCGTGAAGGGATCCAATGAAATGGATGCATCTTGGTGAGAAAACATGCCAATTCAACGAGACAAGCCCTCCCATTTCGGTGAGAAAACAGAGGATATGCCCACTCAACGAGACAAGCCCTCAATCTGGGTGATAAGAAGACGACAATAGGTAAGTTTAATCTATATTATTCCAATCTTGGTGTATTTAATACTCTAATGATGTCATGTGAAACGATTCCTATTGACTGGTGCATGTCGTAATAAAGTTTTAAAAAAGATGCCATCCAATGTTGGCATATTGTGTGTCTTGAAAAAGGGGGACCGAGTCGACTCTTGTGTCGACTCGATCCCCTTTTTCGGTAAAATTTTTTTGACTCACTCTACTAAATGAGCCGTCTGTTTTTGCATTCAGCCTGCAGCTTGTTAAAATGCTGCAGGTATCGTGCAAATCGATACGATTTCACCATGGTGCACTCGGAAATGTCAAAGCCCTCGTGCACATCATCGTGCAGGTGGTCAGGCAGGCTGCGGTCATTCAAATCCCGGAAATGGGGCAATATTTCCAGATTGATCGTAAAAAGCCCCAACTTTTCAAAAATTTTCCGCTGATCCGAGCCCTTGACGACAATGAGGCCTCTGTTTCCTTGGGCCAGGTGACAAAACTTGCCCCTGACGCAGAAATCCAGGTATTCGAGAGGCACGGATCCGGGCAGGTGGCTTTTCAGGCTGAGCAGTTCGTTAATGTAACGATTAGCCCGTCTGTCTTTGTCTGTCGTGAGGAGGTTGGAGTGATCCACCGTGATACAAATCACCTTGGGCTCTGTGCCATCCTCCGGTATGCTGGCAATGGACAGTTCGACCGGAACAGGTTGACCACCATGGTGAAATACGTTAGCATGGGCAAAAAACGCTAGAGGAGACATGTTGCTCAGTGAGAATGCCTCTGGTGGCTGAGCGCTCGCCTTTTATACTCTGCTGGGGTCACGTGAATCGATTCCTATTGGCTGATGCTTTTTCAATCTTGAATCACCAGACATTTATTGCATCAAACAGCACGATTCAGCACCAAGGTTCCACCATACAGATGAATTTAATCAAACAGCACGATTCAGCACCAAGGTTCCACCATACGGATAAATTTAATCTTGCTGCAGCAGAAGGTTTTAAAATACGGATAATCTTGGTGCATCCAACAGCAAAAGGTTTTAAAATACGGATAAATTTATCCAACAGCACACGTTTTTAAAATGTACCTTTCAATCTTGGTACATTATGTGACCCGAAAAAAGGGGGACCGAATCGACTGTTGTGTCGATTCGATCCCCCTTTTCCGGGCCAATGTCCCTTTACTGTGTCAATACCGACACTTTGTAGCTCCATTCAGCATGCAGCTTATTAAACTGCTGCAGGTATTTGGCAAATTGATACGATTTTAGCATGGTGCAGCACGACATGTCCTCTTCCTCGTGCACACCCTCATGCACGGGGTTGGGAAAGGTTCCATCGCAAATGTCTTTAAATTTCGGCAGGTTCTCCAGGGCCATGGCATACAGTCCGAGCTCTTGAAACATTTTTTGTTGTTTTAATCCTTTGACCACCATCAGCCCCTGTTGCCTCGGGCCAGCTGACTAAACTTGCCCCTCACGCAAAAGGGCAGGTATTCCACGGGCACACTCTTGGGTAACGGGTGGTGTACCAGACGAAGACGGGCATTCTCTTGGCAGTTGAATCGAACATCTTTGGGATTGGAGGGTTGCCCGGCATGATTCACGGTGATGCACATGATTTCGGGATCGCTGCCATCCCTGGGAATCGTGGCAATGGACAATTCGATGGGCACTGGCTTGCCCTCGTGATGAAACACGTTGGCATGCGCAAAATAGGCGGGTTGACTCAACACAGACATGTTGCTTCAAACAGCAGAATGATTTCGAGCGGCGAATGGCTCGCTTTATATATGGTCGAGGAGCGTGACGTCAGAGGGCATTCCATGGGCCAAAGCCTTTTCATGCGAGCGCTGCACGTGTTGTTCCAAAGCCCGTTTCAAGGTTGAGACCCACGATGCGCCAAGGCACAGGATCGTCTCGATGCATTTCCCAATCGTCCAACCACGTCAACCATTTCACGTACACGTCTGCGACTCGAAGGCAGTCTGTCAAATCCACACTATACGCATCCGTCATGTGAGGTTGATACGCCTCCCAAACTCGGTGAGAGGGAGAACGACCCACTTGAAAGAATCTCAACTCGACCCCTTGGTCCCAGGTCAGATCCAAATGACTCGTAAACACAATCACCGTTTTTCCAAACGACCGAGGAATATGCACCCCAAAATTGGGTTCAAACAGGATGGTGTAAGGATAGTCTGGCTCGTAATACGTGACTCGATCCGGCCACCGACCCAGGTTTCCAAAGACGATAGTGGTGCGCTGTCGACACTGGTCCAACAAGTGTTGTACCGAAACCATTTTTTACATGCTCTTGTCTCCAAGCTTGGTATTTTTGGACAAAAAAATGAGACTGTTTTCTGGCAAACATTAAATTTATTTACAAAATAATATTTACAATATTTACAATATTTACATCAAAATAATATTTACATCAAAATAATATTTACATGCAATGCAAACCATTGCGTATAGACAGATTCAATGGTTTAATCACTTTAAATCCAGTAGTGTTTATCACTTTTTTTTTCATTCGGGGCATGGTCAAATCCATGGGGGTTTCTTGTTGCTCTATGGCCAACCCTGCTTCAAAATGGTCCAAAAACGAGATGAGATCATTACTCTCGTCAAACAGGGAAGGCACCGTGTCCAGCACCTGAGGTTCTTGGATATGCGCCGAGGGAATCCCTTGTGGCAAATAGTCTCCAAATACGGACGACATGATTTGATCTATGGAAGAGTCATCCGTAAGGGTTGGCTCCAAAGTCTCGACCACAGGTGGATCTGGTAAAAGGATTTGAGATGTTGTCTGACCAGATGGTGGATCTGGTAAAAGGATCTGAGATGTTGTCGACCACAGGTGGATCTGGTGATCTGAGATGTTGTCTGCTCAGGTGGATCTGGTAAAAGGATCTGAAGGTGGAAGGATCTGAGATGTTGTCTCGACCACAGGTGGATCTGGTAGAAGAATCTGAGATGTTGTCTCGACCACAGGTGGATCTGGTAGATGAATCTGAGATGTTGTCAGCTCAGGTGGATCTGGGATCTGAGGTGTTGTCTGCTCAGGTGGCTCTGGAATACTCACAGGTTGAGGGGTGGACAAGGCCGTGGAAGGTTTGATAATCATCACAGAAGGCACAGAAGGTCTGATGATGGGTGTGATAATCACTCTTTTCTTTTTGGATAAAGGCTTGGGCTGTTGTTCCAAAGGTCTTTTGTGTGTCTCGGCCGGTACATGAGCCGGGGTCGGAGGTGGTAGCTTGTAAGCCTTTTGATCAAAGCGTTTCCTTTGTCGAAAATCCCCCAGGTTAAATCCATTCTCCATGAGCTGGGGGAGAATCATTTCGGGGATAATGTCCAAACCAAACATTGTCTTTTGCACCGTCAACAAGATGTAACGGGTTCCAGCCGGGATCGGGTACGCCGTGTGGGGTTCCAACACCATTCGATGATAGAGCATCTGGTCAAACGGTTCAAAGCTCCTCCGAAACAAATTGGGATTGGCCCGACACCTGAGACTGGACGATGGAAATTCATAAATCAGCATGGGCACGTGGGTCGTTTGAATCAGGTGAATCTCGCCCGACTTTACCGTTCGAAAGCCAAACGTAAAGTCTTTTTTCACAAAAAACATGTTGTTGTAAATGTACACCATCCTCTTGTCGGTATTTTTCAGGAGTCGATCGGGATTTCTCAACATTCCTTTGGAGATTTTCTCCCACAAGACATCGTCGGGCCTGAATTCGTTCACGTGCTTGGACTCTAGGATGGCACGCTTAAAATTATCCACCAGCGTCTTTTTTGATGCCAATTGTCTTTGCAAAACAAGACAAACACCCGTTTTGTATTCGGCTCCTGGTAAAGGATGCAAGCACGGACGTGTCCCTGCAGAGCGGCATATACCAAGGCGTCGGGTTTCTCGGGCAGCGTCACGGGCATCACGGTCGTGGAAATGTGCTCGGGAAAGGCATCAATTTGATCCATTGTGCACTAAAGCGAAGCGTCGACTGATACGAAGCGTCGAGACGCGTCTTCTTTTATACGTTCAAACAGGATGTGGGTGGAGTCATCCGTAGCCAATCACGAGTGAAAAATGGGATTGATGGGTTGATGCAAAATGGCACACATGCCTTGCACGGCAATCCAACGATGACAGGTGGTTTGATTACAAAACGGACATTGCCCCAGCTCGCGTCCATTGGCATTTAACAACATCACAGGGGTTCGCTTGAAGGGGCTCGAGGAGCTCCAACTGGCTTGAATGTCCTTAAAGGTTTGTTTGGAATGTTGGTCGGTGACACAAATGGTACCGACATTGAGATAGTGTAAAAATTTAAAGAGTTCGTGGGGACATTCTCGATCCATGGCATACGAGACGACTCCGTTGGTCAGCGTGAAACCACTGGTTCTAATACACAACACGGCCAAACCTTGGCTGTGGAAAAAGACTTGGGCATTTTCCTGGGAAGTGGGCATCAATTGCTGTGCATAAGGGGGTCTTTGAAACCCTCTGGGTTTGAAATGATGCCTTTGATACGGGGCCTGAAATTGGGTCTCTTGTACAATCTGGGATCTCGTGGCCTTGGTTCCTCGTGCCATCGTTTCTCATTCCTTCGTTCTTCATTCTCCTCGTGCCATCTTTCCTTGGATCGCGGAGAACGATGAATCACTGAATGAACCTTCTTGACATGGGCCTTTTTGGTAGGTGGATCAGGTGATTTAGAAACCATGGGCGATTTAGAAACAATGGGTGGATCCACGGGTTCTTTCAAAGGTGACTCGGGAACGGTAGATTGCTCCATGGGATCCTTCAAAGATGACTCGGAAACGGTAGATTGCTCCATGGGGGGTAACGAATCATAAATGACATCTTCAGAGGCTTCATGGGATGGAGAAGCTATTGGAGTCGGTGGCAAAGGTGAAATTGGTGTTGGCACACTAAACATGTCAATAAAATCTTCATAGTCTTGCGAATTCATTTTTGCCGGAATGAGTATCATGAGACGTGACAGATCTTTTAAACCCTACAACTAAAAAAAAAAAAAATTTTTTTTTTTTTTATATATAATATATAAAATATATAATATAAAATATATATATATAATATATATATATATATATATATATATATATATATATATATATATATATATATATATATATATATATATATATATATATATATATATATATATATATATATATATATATATTATTATATAGGACAGTTTATATTTCCTTTTCATCATTTAAATATTTTCACACACAAAAGATATATACATATACACAAAATGTTTAGTCTCTTTATTTTATTTTTACATTTTATTTCATTGAGGACAGTTTAACTGTCCATTTCCGGTTTTTCATTTGAAATATTTTCACACACAAAAGATACTCACACAATCAAAATGTTTATGTCTCGAATATTTTTATTTACATTGAACAAAAATGATTTATTTTCCATTTCATTGCATCCCCTTTCTTATTTCCATGTTTTTAAAACTATTCTATGCGGTTGAATGTCGAAAAGGACCATTGAACCAACCTCCGATTTACCGTCATGCCCACGACAGGTGTCATTCCAAAATTTTTACCTTTGTGTTTCATTGATGTCATGAGTTTCACAAAATGGACCGAATAAAAATTTAAAAATAATTGAATGAATAAAAATAATTTTATTTTGAAAAATAAAATAAATTTCAACAATGTGTGTAAAAATATTTGCAAAATGATTCTTTCCAAAGAAATGATTCTTCTCGATCAACGTTGGCATAGGAGGAACCCAAAAAATGGGAGAACGACTACTGGTCCCGAGCTATGCTCCTTTCCAGTAATCATTCTCCCATTTTTCTGGGGCTCAATGCAGTGTCTAACGGGTCAGCAAAGGGTTGGGTGTTCTGCAGAGGGGGCACGTGTGACTCACATCCAAGTGTCGGAGGAGACAACGCAAGTGAAAGGTATGGCCGCATTGCGTCTTTTCCGGCCAGTGCATCGTGCTGAGGCAAATCGAACACGCGTCTGGCACTTGGAAGACGCAATCGGGCCATTTCTGCCCAAAACACCCGTCCAACACTGCTTGCGCCAATCGAGTCCAGGTGGTCAAGTTTTGAGCACCATGGTGTCTCCAAGCCTTGTACACCAAAAAATACAACTTGGGAATGGCATACTGAGTCCATAGGGCTTGAACAAAGGCGCCTTTCCCTTTGGCAGCCTCTTGCTCCATAAATTCACTGTCCAGGTCAGCAGGTTCGAAATACGAAAAACTTTCAAACCAAGGCACGTCATGGGGTTCGTGGTCAGGTAAAACTTCCATCATCAGATCGATAATGTTGACGGCATAGACAGTTTCCAGTAAAATTACCTCGGAAGGTTTTAAACGATTTAAAATACCCCGAAAGTTTGTCATGAAGGTGATGTAATCCCCAAGATCTGCCTCTTGGTACATGGCAAGATTCAGGGTGAAGGCTAATTCGTCTTCCATGTCTCTATGTCTCTGAGTAAAATGATACGACTGGCTTCTGAGCGCTGCTTTTATAGTGGACAGAAGGAGAAAGTCTACTGATAAGAGAGAAGGAAATGGGTGATAAGAGCTTTCGAGTCAAAAAATAAAAAGAGACAGGGTTGAATCATTCATCATTTATTGATACCATTTACATTGGTGGGTTGAATAAGGAATCCATTGTTGCCCAATTGCATGAGAGGATGATGTCTAGGCACCCACAAAATAATGTTGTTTGAACCCTCCGAGGGTTCCTGTTTGAGTCTTTTAGGCGCCAAGGGTGGTTCCATGCGTCTCTTTCCAAGATCGAGGCGTTGGACGTGGAAGGAGGGAGAAAGGGTCTGGGTACCCTTGTCACAACGAGGATCAGAGGTGGAATCACCTCATCCATGGGTGGTTTTTCAGGTTCGGCAGGTATTTCAAGTTCAACAGGTGAAATAGGTATTCTTTCAGGTTCAACAGGTGGAGTAGGTATTCTTTCAAGTCTTTGAGCAGGTTCGGCAGGTCTCTCAGGGTGGAAGGTGGAATAGGTATTCTTTCAGGTTCAACAGGTGGATTAGGCATTCTTTCAGGTCTTTGAGCAGGTTCGGCAGGTATTTCAGGTTCAACAGGTGGATTAGGCATTCTTTCAGGTTCAACAGGTCTCTCAGGTAGAGTAGGCATTCTTTCAGGTCTTTGAGCAGGTAGAGCAAGTCTCTGAGCCCTCAAGCAGGCCTCATACACCATCTGTATGGAGGGTTTGGATCCATTTTGCATCCGACGCATGTCTTGCACCTTTTGGATAAAGGTTTGGACCCACAGTCTCACCAAGATGGCATTGGGGACGGGAGCGTCTTGGACATGCAAGACGGGAGCGGTTTTGAAACTCTCCACAAACAGGTTGCTAGGGTTCTCCACCAGAGCCGAACCCGCATTGAGACTGAGGGCAAAACTCGTGGCCAACGACGACAGTTCGGCATTCAAAATGTTAAAGACGACAGCGGGAGTCACCAATTTTGACTTTTGCGTCATGATGGGATACGGTTTGTGGGCCGGCAACACATCTTTGCCTTGAATGGCGAGGTGGTCGAATCGTTTGGCAAATTGTATACTTTGGAACGACCGAGAAGGGCGCCAACATCCACCAGTCGAAAGTAGAGCTTGCCATCCTTTCCAACCATAGCAGCCAATGGATAATGTTGACGAGGCAGGAGAAGTTTGAACCACATGATGACTCTTGTAAAACACTGCGAGTGAATGAATCGCAACGGAAGGCTGTCAAACATTTATACTCTCTCTCTAAAAAAAAAAATTTTTTTTTTTTTTACATGGTTAAACATTTTACAGCTGGCCAAGCATGTCCATGCTTCACCTTACATTCCTTGAAGAATTTCCCTGGTGTTGGGGAAAACCACTTTTGACATAATTGTACATTGTCTGCCAACGTACGCTATTTTCGTCCGTCATCAGCATGGCCAGGGGTAGATATTCTTTTCCATGTTTTAAAATTTCCTCCAATTTGGCTTCGGTGGGTTCGCCGTGCAACATTCGTTCTTGAAACACCATCGATTCCAACAAGACGTGGATGGCACAATCATGGGGGGGCTCTTCTCCCCGACCACACACCAAACAATCCGATTGACAAGAGCATGGATCCGAAACGACGGGCATGGTGGCACGATCAAGGGTCAAAAGGGACGATACAATGTTCAAATGGCACACATGCAAGAGGAAAGTTCAAACGGCAGATTTCAAAGGCAGCGAGATGAAATGATTATTATAAAAGATGTTCATTTTATAATTGACAATGTTAAAAAAAAAAAAAAAAAAAATTTTTTTATTGATCCATAAGGAACAACGACGTGCTCAAATTATTTTTACAATAAAATACTTTTATTTCTTTTAAAGAAAACATTCATAATTATGGTCCTTCCATGAAAACTTTAATCACTGAATTGGAAGAAAATATTGTCCAGGTATGCTTGAAGAAACTGTTTCAATTTTTTACCACCAGGCGAACGATTGGAACGTTTAGCCGGTTATTGAAATTTCAAGAACTCGCTAAACTGTATCCCGTTCGGTCAAGGTGGAAAAAATGAAAATGGATTTCATTACGGATTGCGTCTGGACAATATTTTCTTCCAATTCAGTGAAAAGTTTGCATGAAGGAGTCAGACATTATGAATGTTTTCAAATTCAAATTTATTTAAAGAACTATAAAAATATTTTAGAGTGAAACAATTTGTTCACGTCGTTGTACGGGATGGATCAATACAACAAGGATTGTTTGACAAAAGCCCATTGTCAATGTGGGAAAATGACTTCTCCATTATAATAATCATTTCATCTCGGCTGCCTTTCATCTGCCTTTGAAATCTGCCGTTTGAACTTTCCTCTTGCATGTGTGCCATTTGAACATTGTATCGTCCCTTTTGACCCTTGATCGTGCCACCATGCCCGTCGTTTCGGATCCGTGCTCTTGTCAATCGGATTGTTTGGTGTGTGGTCGGGGAGAAGAGCCCCCCATGATTGTGCCATCCACGTCTTGTTGGAATCGATGGTGTTTCAAGAACGAATGTTGCACGGCGAACCCACCGAAGCCAAATTGGAGGAAATTTTAAAACATGGAAAAGAATATCTACCCCTGGCCATGCTGATGACGGACGAAAATAGCGTACGTTGGCAGACAATGTACAATTATGTCAAAAGTGGTTTTCCCCAACACCAGGGAAATTCTTCAAGGAATGTAAGGTGAAGCATGGACATAATTGTCCAGCTGTAAAATGTTTAACCATGTAAAAAAAAAATTTTTTTTTTTTAGAGAGAGAGTATAAATGTTTGACAGCCTTCCGTTGCGATTCATTCACTCGCAGTGTTTTACAAGAGTCATCATGTGGTTCAAACTTCTCCTGCCTCGTCAACATTATCCATTGGCTGCTATGGTTGGAAAGGATGGCAAGCTCTACTTTCGACTGGTGGATGTTGGCGCCCTTCTCGGTCGTTCCAAAGTATACAAATTTGCCAAACGATTCGACCACCTCGCCATTCAAGGCAAAGATGTGTTGCCGGCCCACAAACCGTATCCCATCATGACGCAAAAGTCAAAATTGGTGACTCCCGCTGTCGTCTTTAACATTTTGAATGCCGAACTGTCGTCGTTGGCCACGAGTTTTGCCATCAGTCTCAATGCGGGTTCGGCTCTGGTGGAGAACCCTAGCAACCTGTTTGTGGAGAGTTTCAAAACCGCTCCCGTCTTGCATGTCCAAGACTCGCCCGTCCCCAATTCCATCTTGGTGAGACTGTGGGTCCAAACCTTTATCCAAAAGGTGCAAGACATGCGTCGGATGCAAAATGGATCCAAACCCTCCATACATACAGATGGTGTATGAGGCCTGCTTGAGGGCTCAGAGACTTGCTCTACCTGCTCAAAGACCTGAAAGAATGCCTACTCTACCTGAGAGACCTGTTGAACCTGAAAGAATGCCTAATCCACCTGTTGAACCTGAAATACCTGCCGAACCTGCTCAAAGACCTGAAAGAATGCCTAATCCACCTGTTGAACCTGAAAGAATACCTATTATTCCACCTGAGAGACCTGCCGAACCTGCTCAAAGACTTGAAAGAATACCTACTCCACCTGTTGAACCTGAAAGAATACCTATTTCACCTGTTGAACTTGAAATACCTGCCGAACCTGAAAAACCACCCATGGATAATGTCAAAGTGACTCCACCTCTGATCACTCGTTGTGACAAGGGTACCCAGACCCTTTCTCCCTCCTTCCACGTCCAACGCCTCGATCTTGGAAAGAGACGCATGGAACCACCCTTGGCCCCTAAAAGACTCAAACAGGAACCCTCGGAGGGTTCAAACAACATTATTTTGTGGGTGCCTAGACATCATCCTCTCATGCAATTGGGCAACAATGGATTCCTTATTCAACCCACCAATGTAAATGGTATCAATAAATGATGGATGATTCAACCCTGTCTCTTTTTATTTTTGACTCGAAAGCTCTTATCACCCATTTCCTTCTCTCTTATCAGTAGACTTTCTCCTTCTGTCCACTATAAAAGCAGGGCTCAGAAGCCAGTCGTATCATTTTACTCAGAGACATAGAGACATGGAAGACGAATTAGCCTTCACCCTGAATCTTGCCATGTACCAAGAGGCAGACCTTGGGGATTACATCACCTTCATGACAAACTTTCGGGGTGTTTTAAATCGTTTAAAACCTTCCGAGGTGATATAACTCGAAACTGTCTATGCCGTCAACATTATCGATCTGATGATGGAAGTTTTACCTGACCACGAACCCCATGACGTGCCTTGGTTTGAAAGTTTTTCGTATTTCGAACCTGCTGACCTGGACAGTGAATTTATGGAGCAAGAGGCTGCCAAAGGGAAAGGCGCCTTTGTTCAAGCCCTATGGACTCAGTATGCCATCCCCAAGTTGTATTTTTGGTGTACAAGGCTTGGAGACACTATGGTGCTCAAAACTTGACCACCTGGACTCGATTGGCGCAAGCAGTGTTGGACGGGTGTTTTGGGCAGAAATGGCCCGATTGCGTCTTCCAAGTGCCAGACTCGTGTTCGATTTGCCTCAGCACGATGCACTGGCCAGAAAAGACGCAATGCGGCCATACCTTTCACTTGCGTTGTCTCCTCCGACACCTGGATGTGAGCCACACGTGCCCCCTCTGCAGAACACCCAACCCTCTGCTGACCCCTTAGACACTGCATTGAGCCCCAGAAAAATGGGAGAATGATTACTGGAAAGGAGCATAGCTCGGGACCAGTAGTCGTTCTCCCATTTTTTTGGGCTCCTCTGTATGCCAACGTTGGAAACGATTGAAAGCAACATTTTGCGCTCATTTCAAAATAATATGTAGGTTCGAAATTATTTTGAAATTATTTCCATTTTGTGACATGAATTATTTTTATTCATTCAATTATTTTTAATATTTTTTATTATTTCTACATCAAGACATTCACCTTATTATTGGTTCATGACATCATACCTGAACTCAAACATTCAAGCCACGGACTCGGGCAGGGTGGCATGGATGGAGCAGGTAAAACATGGTAAAAGTCAAATGGTGTGCCTTTTGGAGGTAAATAAAATGTAAACAAAAGAGACTAAACATTTTGTGTGTGAAAGTATTTTTGTGTGTGAAAAATATTTCAAATGAAAAAGGAAATGGACAGTTAAACAAATCATTTTTGTTCAATGCTTTGAGAATCAAGGTGAAATATTCGGAATTACATTCTTCACCTGGAAAGAGTTGAGGAATACATGTTTGATTCAAGCAAATGTGATGCTCATCACAATCTTTTGTCTCTCCCGAGGTTGATTCAATCCATCCTGCTCGACATTCAACCGCATAGAATGGTTGAAACATGGAAATAAGAAAGGGGAAAATGGAGAAATAAAAAAAATAAAGAGACTAAACATTTTGTGTGTGTATATCTTTTGTGTGTGAAAATATTTCAAATGAAAAAGGAAATAGTTAAAATAAATATATATATATATATATATATATATATATATATATATATATATATATAAATATATATATAAAATATATATATATATATATATATTATATATATATTATATATATATATATATATATATATATATTATATATATATTATAAAAAATTTTTTTAAAAAAATTTTTTTTTTTTTTTTTGTAGTAGTTTAAAAGATCTGGCTCATCTCATGATACTCATTCCTGCAAAAATGAATTCGCCAGACTATGAGGATTTTATTGACATGTTTAGTGTGCCAACACCAATTTCACCTTTGCCACCGACTCCAATAGCTTCTCCATCCCATGAAGCCTCTGAAGATGTCATTTATGATTCGTTACCCCCATGGAGCAATCTACCGTTTCCGAGTCGTCTTTGAAGGATCCCATGGAGCAATCTACCGTTTCCGAGTCACCTTTGAAAGAACCCGTGGATCCACCCATTGTTTCTAAATCGCCCATGGTTTCTAAATCACCTGATCCACCTACCAAAAAGGCCCATGTCAAGAAGGTTCATTCAGTGATTCATCGTTCTCCGCGATCCAAGGAACGAAGGAATCAAGAAAGATGGAACGAGGAGAATGAAGAACGAAGGAATGAGAAACGATGGCACGAGGAACCAAGGCCACGAGATCCCAGATTGTACAAGAGACCCAATTTCAGGCCTCCGTATCAAAGGCATCATTTCAAACCCAGAGGGTTTCAAAGACCCCCTTATGCACAGCAATTGATGCCCACTTCCCAGGAAAATGCCCAAGTCTTTTTCCACAGCCAAGGTTTGGCCGTGTTGTGTATTAGAACCAGTGGTTTCACGCTGACCAACGGAGTCGTCTCGTATGCCATGGATCGAGAATGTCCCCACGAACTCTTTAAATTTTTACACTATCTCAATGTCGGTACCATTTGTGTCACTGACCAACATTCCAAACAAACCTTTAAGGACATTCAAGCCAGTTGGAGCTCCTCGAGCCCCTTCAAGCGAACCCCTGTGATGTTGTTAAATGCCAATGGACGCGAGCTGGGGCAATGTCCGTTTTGTAATCAAACCACCTGTCATCGTTGGATTGCCGTGCAAGGCATGTGTGCCATTTTGCATCAACCCATCAATCCCATTTTTCACTCGTGATTGGCTACGGATGACTCCTCCCACATCCTGTTTGAACGTATAAAAGAAGACGCGTCTCGACGCTTCGTATCAGTCGACGCTTCGCTTTAGTGCACAATGGATCAAATTGATGCCTTTCCCGAGCACATTTCCACGACCGTGATGCCCGTGACGCTGCCCGAGAAACCCGACGCCTTGGTATATGCCGCTCTGCAGGGACACGTCCGTGCTTGCATCCTTTACCAGGAGCCGAATACAAAACGGGTGTTTGTCTTGTTTTGCAAAGACAATTGGCATCAAAAAAGACGCTGGTGGATAATTTTAAGCGTGCCATCCTAGAGTCCAAGCACGTGAACGAATTCAGGCCCGACGATGTCTTGTGGGAGAAAATCTCCAAAGGAATGTTGAGAAATCCCGATCGACTCCTGAAAAATACCGACAAGAGGATGGTGTACATTTACAACAACATGTTTTTGTGAAAAAAGACTTTACGTTTGGCTTTCGAACGGTAAAGTCGGGCGAGATTCACCTGATTCAAACGACCCACGTGCCCATGCTGATTTATGAATTTCCATCGTCCAGTCTCAGGTGTCGAGCCAATCCCAATTTGTTTCGGAGGAGCTTTGAACCGTTTGACCAGATGCTCTATCATCGAATGGTGTTGGAACCCCACACGGCGTACCCGATCCCGGCTGGAACCCGTTACATCTTGTTGACGGTGCAAAAGACAATGTTTGGTTTGGACATTATCCCCGAAATGATTCTCCCCCAGCTCATGGAGAATGGATTTAACCTGGGGGATTTTCGACAAAGGAAACGCTTTGATCAAAAGGCTTACAAGCTACCACCTCCGACCCCGGCTCATGTACCGGCCGAGACACACAAAAGACCTTTGGAACAACAGCCCAAGCCTTTATCCAAAAAGAAAAGAGTGATTATCACACCCATCATCAGACCTTCTGTGCCTTCTGTGATGATTATCAAACCTTCCACGGCCTTGTCCACCCCTCAACCTGTGAGTATTCCAGAGCCACCTGAGCAGACAACACCTCAAATCCTTTTATCCATCCACCTGTGGTCGAGACAACATCTCAGATTCTTCTACCAGATCCACCTGTGGTCGAGACAACATCTCAGATTCTTCTACCAGATCCACCATCTAAGCAGACAACATCTCAGATCCTTTTACCAGATCCACCTGTGGTCGAGACAACATCTCAGATTCTTTTACCAGATCCACCTGAGCAGACAACATCTCAGATCCTTTTACCAGATCCACCTGTGGTCGAGACAACATCTCAGATCTTTTCACCAGATCCACCTGAGCAGACAACATCTCAAATCCTTTTACCAGATCCACCTGTGGTCGAGACTTTGGAGCCGACCCTTACGGATGACTCTTCCATAAATCAAATCATGTCGTCCGTATTTGGAGACTATTTGCCACAAGGGATTCCCTCGGCTCATATTCAAGAACCTCAGGTGCTGGACACGGTGCCTTCCCTGTTTGACGAGAGTAATGATCTCATCTCGTTTTTGGATCATTTTGAAGCAGGGTTGGCCATAGAGCAACAAGAAACTCCCATGGATTTGACCATGCCCCGAATGAAAAAAAAGTGATAAACACTACTGGGTTCAAAGTGATTGAACCGTTGGATCTGTCTATACGCAATGGTTTGTGCATTGCATGTAAATATTATTTTGATGTAAATATTATTTTGTAAATATTGTAAATATTATTTTTTGTAAATATTGTAAATATTAATTTGTAAATAAATTTAATGTTTACCAGAAAACAGTCTCATTTTTTTGTCCAAAAAAATACCAAGCTTGGAAACAAGAGCATGTAAGAAAATGGTATCGGTACAACACTTGTTGGACCAGTGTCGACAGCGCACCACTATCGTCTTTGGAAACCTGGGTCGGTGGCCGGATCGAGTCACGTATTACGAGCCAGACTATCCTTACACCATCCTGTTTGAACCCAATTTTGGGGTGCATATTCCTCGGTCGTTTGGAAAAACGGTGATTGTGTTTACGAGTCATTTGGATCTGACCTGGGACCAAGGGGTCGAGTTGAGATTCTTTCAAGTGGGTCGTTCTCCCTCTCACCGAGTTTGGGAGGCGTATCAACCTCAAACTACGGATGCGTATAGTTTGGATTTGACAGACTGCCTTCGAGTCGCAGACGTGTACGTGAAATGGTTGACGTGGTTGGACGATTGGGAAATGCATCGAGACGATCCTGTGCCTTGGCGCATCGTGGGTCTCAACCTTGGAAACGGGCTTTGGAACAACACGTGCAGCGCTCGCATGAAAAGGCTTTGGCCCATGGAATGCCCTCTGACGTCACGCTCCTCGACCATATATAAAGCGAGCCATTCGCCGCTCGAAATCATTCTGCTTTTTTGAAGCAACATGTCTGTGTTGAGTCAACCCGCCTATTTTGCGCATGCCAACGTGTTTCATCACGAGGGCAAGCCAGTGCCCATCGAATTGTCCATTGCCACGATTCCCAGGGATGGCAGCGATCCCGAAATCATGTGCATCACCGTGAATCATGCCGGGCAACCCTCCAATCCCAAAGATGTTCGATTCAACTGCCAAGAGAATGCCCGTCTTCGTCTGGTACACCACCCGTTACCCAAGAGTGTGCCCGTGGAATACCTGCCCTTTTGCGTGAGGGGCAAGTTTAGTCAGCTGGCCCGAGGCAACAGGGGTCTGATGGTGGTCAAAGGATTAAAACAACAAAAAATGTTTCAAGAGCTCGGACTGTATGCCATGGCCCTGGAGAACCTGCCCAAATTTAAAGACATTTGCGATGGAACCTTTCCCGACCCCGTGCATGAGGGTGTGCACGAGGAAGAGGACATGTCGTGCTGCACCATGCTAAAATCGTATCAATTTGCCAAATACCTGCAGCAGTTTAATAAGCTGCATGCTGAATGGAGCTACAAAGTGTCGGTATTGACACAGTAAAGGGACATTGGCCCGGAAAAAGGGGATCGAATCGACACAACAGTCGATTCGGTCCCCCTTTTTTCGGGTCACATAATGTACCAAGATTGAAAGGTACATTTTAAAAACGTGTGCTGTTGGATAAATTTATCCGTATTTTAAAACCTTTTGCTGTTGGATGCACCAAGATTGAGTTTATCCGTATTTTAAAAACGTGTGCTGCAGCAAGATTAAATTTATCCGTATGGTTAAAAACTTGGTGCTGAATCGTGCTGCAAGATTAAATTCATCTGTATGGTGGAACCTTGGTGCTGAATCGTGCTGTTGGATGCAATAAATGTCTGGTGATTCAAGATTGAAAAAGCATCAGCCAATAGGAATCGATTCACGTGACCCCAGCAGAGTATAAAAGGCGAGCGCTCAGCCACCAGAGGCATTCTCACTGAGCAACATGTCTCCTCTAGCGTTTTTTGCCCATGCCAACGTATTTCACCATGGTGGTCAACCTGTTCCGGTCGAACTGTCCATTGCCAGCATACCGGAGGATGGCACAGAGCCCAAGGTGATTTGTATCACGGTGGATCACTCCAACCTCCTCACGACAGACAAAGACAGACGGGCTAATCGTTACATTAACGAACTGCTCAGCCTGAAAAGCCACCTGCCCGGATCCGTGCCTCTCGAATACCTGGATTTCTGCGTCAGGGGCAAGTTTTGTCACCTGGCCCAAGGAAACAGAGGCCTCATTGTCGTCAAGGGCTCGGATCAGCGGAAAATTTTTGAAAAGTTGGGACTTTTTACAATCAATCTGGAAATATTGCCCCATTTCCGGGATTTGAATGACCGCAGCCTGCCTGACCACCTGCACGATGATGTGCACGAGGACTTTAACATTTCCGAGTGCACCATGGTGAAATCGTATCGATTTGCACGATACCTGCAGCATTTTAACAAGCTGCAGGCTGAATGCAAAAGACAGACGGCTCATCTAATAGAGTGAGTCAAAAAAAAATTTTACCGAAAAAAGGGGGATCGAGTCGACACAAGAGTCGACTCGGTCCCCCTTTTTTCAAGACACACAATATGCCAACATTGGATGGCATCTTTTTTAAAACTTTATTACGACATGCACCAGTCAATAGGAATCGTTTCACATGACATCATTAGAGTATTAAATACACCAAGATTGGAATAATATAGATTAAACTTACCTATTGTCGTCTTCTTATCACCCAGATGTCTCGTTGAGTGGGCTTGTCTCGTTGAGTAGGCATATCCTCTGTTTTCTCACCGAAATTGGAGGGCTTGTCTCGTTGAATTGGCATGTTTTCTCACCAAGATGCATCCATTTCATTTTCATTGATCCATTTCATTTGACCCCTTCACGATGCATACATTTCATTTGACATTTAAAATGCATACATTTCATTTGACATGATTTAAATTTCATTTGTGGATGACCCCTGTCTCAATTGTCTCTCTGGGATGGAATGAAAATTTTCTCTCGCCCCGTCATAAAATATTTTTGGGAGAAATCTGAAAAATTTTATACCTTGTGCATTATCCATCGTTCTCAGGAGAACTTTGAGGATAATTGAATCGAGACCCTAAACACAACGTTTGATTAAAAAAAAATAGACAAGAGTCATAAAAAAAGAGCCGTTTGAACGTTCTCAGTTAAACTTTGAAAGATAATGGAATCGAGACCGTAAAGACAACGTTTTGATGAAAAAGTAGACTAGAGTCATACAAAAGAACCCTTTGTACGTTCCTTTTGGATCTGAAAGGCAAGGTTTGGATAAAAAGTAAGGGGAAAAGGGACAAGAGTCATGTAAAAAGAGATGTTTGAAACGAAAAGGGGAACCAAAATACGGTGTGAGATCGATTCAAATGAGATGATTTTCGATTTAAATGAGATGGTTTTCGATTTAAATGAGATGGGTTTTGAGATGGTGGGATTTAAATGAGATGGTTTTCGATTTAAATGAGATGGTTTTAAATGAGATGATTTTCAATTCAAATGAGATGGGTTTCAAAAATGAAATGATTTTCGATTTAAATGAGATGATTTTCAATTCAAATGAGATGATTTTTCAAATGAGATGGATTCAAATGAGATGGGTTTCAATTTCAAATGAGATGGTTTTCCTTTCAAAAGATGTTTTCATGATTCAAATGAGATGATTTTCAATTCAAATGAGAATTTTCAATGGTTTCAATTAAAAATGAGATGTTTCAATTGAAATGAGATGAGATGGTTTCAACAAAGGTCGTTTTCGTTTCAACAAAGATTGTTTTCGTTTCAAAAAAGGTCGTTTTCCATTTCACATCATTTTTTGAAAGGGTCACGGTGCTCAACTTGAAAAAATATTGTATGTGTAGTCCAGAAATTCTATTTTTGCAATGTTGGTCTTAAACGGTCAGAATTTACACCTATGGTTTAAGGCAGGAAGAAAAAGAAATTCATAGTCAAACATGAAGGGCAGTTTTCAAGTATTTGAACCACTCCCCTATTCTTGATATATTATGCTAAAAATAGGATGAAAAGCCGTTGGGGAGGAGGCTTCTGCGGAAGAAATGTCCCTATATTGCTAACTGGTACTGCGTCGCATTTGACCTCTAAGATAAAACGACCCTTCTCTATTGTTGAAGCAAAAACTGTTCGCCGTGAAAGTTCCAATAGGACCCCTGTTTCTGATAAGGATCTGTAGTTGACTATTCCATCCGATCACTGTATGCATTCATACCGACCTGTAGGATCCTTCCGACAAGCAACGATCTTTGCAGCTGGCACGTAATAAAATAAAAAACCATCCCATGTCCGTTTCTCTTTCTCCCTCTCCCCCGCCCAAAGAGAGTGTGGAATGATTCGCTTTCGCGCGTTCTAGGTATTTTTGCGTGAATTTTCAATTAACTTAAATAAGGAATTGGCTGATCTTAAAGCTAGTACTTTATTTAGTGTCCATGCAAGAGTTAACAATATTTCAGTAATTTAACCAATTTCAACTGCAATTAAAGACAAAATTACAATTTAATTAGTTTGAATATCGATGTAAAATTTAAAACAAAATTTGCATACTTACTTTGGAAATATATTTAAATTCATGTGTTCCTTAACCCACAATTTTCTGAAAAAAGTTATTGCATATTTAAAAAAATTATACAAATATCAAAAACTCAGAATTGTATTTTAAAAATATTTTAATACTATTAAAGGCTGATAATTATACTAACAGTAAAATTTTGAATGTGTAAAAAAGAATGTTTGAGAAATCACTTTTCTCTTTACAAAGCAAAAATAAGCGTTTCAATCAATACGATTATGATTTTTCAGAGAGACCATGGCTAATCTTAATAATACCTATAATGAAAAAGAACGGGATCGAAAGTTCGCCAATCTTGTATCATGTTCCTTTTGATTTTGTCGATTTTCGGGAACAAAACACAGTAAAAAACTAGTTATTGTATATATAATTAGCATTAATTAATAAAATGATTCTGTTGTTCTTTTGTGAAATCACTTCTACTACGGTATCTTGGGACATCACATTTATTTATGTTGTTCTTTTGTGAAATCACTTCTACTACGGTATCTTGGGACATCACATTTATTTATATACATACGAAAATATTGATCGCGGATACTGCACACAGCAAGTCTGACCCAAAAGCACACAGCGAACGGCCAGCTCGTCAACCCCGTAGAAGGAATGCGCGGGAGTAAGGCGGGAAAAAGAGCGCGTGGGCGGATCACTCAGTTATCCTTCCGCCAGAAAAAATAGTTCACTCGCCTCACCCCAACATACCCCTCCTGCGAGTGATACATTTTTTTTTCAAATAATACAAACATTATAGACATATACACAATACACACAAAATATAACAATAAACATAGTGACATAAAATCAAGAGAGTAATTGAGGAGAGATCAGTTAAATTTAATGAATATTTAAAAGGTAGTAATTATTTAGGTGAGATAGAAAATGAAACATGGGATATTGACTCGTTTTTTGAAGTCTCTCCCGAAAGAAACGAAATTAATCAAAATACAGAGAATGGAGTGTTGTATAATTTTGATATAAATAATGGACCTGGAGCAATTGAGAATGATAACTCAATTCCCCTTCAGACCACGTCATCACCTCGGACAGACAGAATCCAAATTCCGGTACTTGAATTGAATGATGTGCAAAATCAAATCCCTGTTAGAAGATCGGAAAGACTAAAATCTAAGCTGATGTCTGTCCATTTGGTGAATAATGTACCAAACTCTTATTTTGAGGCAGAAAATAGTGCTAATTGGAAAAATTGGAAATTAGCAATGGAGAATGAATTAGATTCGTTAGATAAACATAAAGTTTGGGAAATTGTACAAAAACCTGCGAAATCAAAATTAATAAAAACTAAATGGGTATATAGCTTAAAACAAGATGATGCTGGGAAAAATATAAAATACAAAGCAAGGCTTGTAGCAGCTGGTTTTAATTAAATTAAAAACATAGATTATTCAGAGTCATATTCACCAGTTGTAAACATTGAATCTTTTTGGTTGTTCATTGCACTTGCAGCTAAATTAAAGTTAAATGTTAATTTCTTTGATGTAAAAACTGCATACTTATATGGTGATTTAGAGGAGACGGTGTATGTGTTACCCCCTCCTGGTTATGAAAAATTAATTGGAGATGATAAAGTTTGTAAATTAAAAAAGAGTATTTATGGTTTGCCACAGTCTGGTAGAAACTGGTATATGAAAATAAAGGGTGAATTAGAAAATTTTGGTTTAAAACAATTAGCTTCTGATAATTGTGTTTTTTTATTAAATCTGTTAATCAAAGTGTTCTTATATTATGTATGTATGTAGATGATTTAGCAATTTTTTGTAACAATGATAAAATGTATGAAGATATTGTTAGTAAGATTAAAAATGTATTTGAAGTGGTTGAAAACAAGACTAATAAGTTTTTAGGCATGGAAATTGAAAAATGTGAAAATGGTATTTATTTATCCCAGTGTGACTACATTAATTCATTATTAGTCAAACATAATTTAGAAAATTGTAAAAGTGTGAAAACTCCAATTGTGAAGGGGGAAGACAAAATTTTTCCCTCTACAAATGAATTTATTGATATTACTATGTATCAGGAATTAATTGGTGAACTTTTATATTTAGCTAATAGAACTCGACCTGATATTTCTTTTGTAATATCATATTTATCCCAATTTAATCATAATCTAGAGAAGAGACATTACAATTTGGCTAAACGAGTGTTAAGATATTTGATTGGCTCAAAAGATAAAAAATTGTTTTATGAAAATGAATTTGGTATTTTAAATGCTAGTTCAGATGCTAGTTGGGAAATGCAGAAAATGGAAAATCATTTTCTGGAGGTGTAGTTTTACTAGGTAATTCATTAATTTTATGGAAATGTCGTAAACAAAAGAGTGTTAGTTTATCAACATGTGAAGCAGAGTTATTTTCTATTTCTGAAATTTGTAAAGATATAATTTGGACTGTAAATTTGTTAACTGAATTAAAATGTGAAAAATTTATAAATAATGCTGTAACTTTAAATTCAGATAGCCAAGCAGCAATTCAGTGGATTAAGGGTACCCGTTCTTCAAATAAATCAAGGCATATGAACTTACGTTTTCATTTTATAAAGGATTTAATTGAAGATACTGTAATTATAAATTAGAATATGTCCAAACAGAATTTTTAATTGCAGATTTCCTTACGAAAGCCATGAATGTAGAAAAGTTGGAATATTCAATGCAAAAATTGCATTACTCTCTTGATTTTATGTCACTATGTTTATTGTTATATTTTGTGTGTATTGTGTATATGTCTATAATGTTTGTATTGTTTGAAAAAAAATGTATCACTCGCAGGAGGGGTATGTTGGGGTGAGGCGAGTGAACTATTTTTTCTGGCGGAAGGATAACTGAGTGATCCGCCCACGCGCTCTTTTTCCCGCCTTACTCCCGCGCATTCCTTCTATGGGGTTGACGAGCTGGCCGTTCGCTGTGTGCTTTTGGGTCAGACTTGCTGTGTGCAGTATCCGCGATCAATATTTTCGTATGTATATAAATAAATGTGATGTCCCAAGATACCGTAGTAGAAGTGATTTCACAAAAGAACAACAAGTGGTAGCAGACCGTGGTTAATCTGTGTGACGAGTTAGTTGACTTTGTGAACGTTTAAACCTTTCTACCTACAATGGATAAGATAACTATTCCCGATTTAAACGGAACGAACTATTTTATTTGGGAGCTTAAGATGAAAGCTGCCCTTAGCTTAAAAAGATTAGATCCTCTAATCTTGGAGAGAAACCTGAAGACCTTACCCGTAAAGATGAAATGGACTGGATTACGAAAAACTCAGATGCAATAGCATACATTAAGTTATCGCTCGCAGATGAGCAAGCCTTACAGTTCGCGGCGGAAGACAACGCGAAAGTGCTGTGGGATAAAATTAGAGCGACTTACATGGGCGAAGGTGAAGACCGAAATATTGATCGCGGATACTGCACACAGCAAGTCTGACCCAAAAGCACACAGCGAACGGCCAGCTCGTCAACCCCGTAGAAGGAATGCGCGGGAGTAAGGCGGGAAAAAGAGCGCGTGGGTGGATCACTCAGTTATCCTTCCGCCAGAAAAAATAGTTCACTCGCCTCACCCCAACAGATTCCTTAACAACAAATTCTTAGTTAAATTTTACGTACTATATACTTAGAATTATAATCAATCGGAAAAAAATTCAGGGTTTTAGAGGGGGAGGGGGTCTGGATCCCCAAGACCCCTCCCCCCTTCTTGTGTGCGCCACTGTTCATATCAAATATTAAAGTATGCTGCATTTTTTTAATAATGGAATTGAGGAATTGATACTCACACAAATTTTTTACGTAGTGTAATATGCAAGTTAGGAAAATTAAATAGCTGATGTTATCCTTGTATTACTGAACTGCAGTTCAAAATTGGGAGAACCAAGATCTATCCAAATTAAAATTCATATTTGTATGTGATTTGGAACCAGTTGCTTAGTTCTTTTACGGTAATATCGCCTTTAATAAATAAGTTGTGCACGCAGAAATCTATAATTCAAAAATAAAATTTTGAAAATCTCTTCTATAATGTAAACATAATAGTAATCTAAAGCCAAAGCCACTTTTCAGGCTAAGGCGCAAAATTATTGGAGGGTGAAAAATATTTTAAATCACAGCAAATGTGTGCCACCGCCTAGTGAATCGTGAGAAAAAGATTTCTGCCCTCAAGAGAGTAAAGACTGAAATGAGATCTATGGGAAAATAAGTAAATATTAATAAGAAAAAATCATCGGTTTTTTTTGCTGGTTTAAAACAAAAGTTTAAAAAGAATCCTTGTGTGTATTACTGAAATGATTTTAATAAAATTATCTTTAGATTCTTTTTACCTGTTTACACTTTGCAATATTTAATTTCTATAACATAATAAATTATACATATGGACACAGTAGGCTTTCGATCCTCATGGGCTGTTGCGCCACTGAGTTTAGATTTAATATTAATGGAATTAGAAAATGGCCAGTAGTCATCACGTTCTCAGTGAAATATAAAGCATCCTTTAATTTAAAGGTGTCATTTTTTTATAAAATATGAAAAAAGAAAATTCGTATACCTAAAAATTTCTTTCTACGACAGTATTTATACCAAAAAAATGCAAGACTGAATTATGTATCATTAATACAAATTTATTAGCAAAAAAAGTTAAAAATAAGGTCCCTCTCTCTCTCTACATATATTGTGTATTCATTTTGGAGGAAGAATCTGCATTTCGCCTACATTATTTTCTGAAGTATGAAATACTAATGAATTTAATCAGGCTTAATTTAAGAATTGGTTTAATTTCGTAAATACATTACATCGAAAAACAAACTATTTATTATTTGATTTATAATTGCTGTACTGAAAAAAATACAAATTTCTAATCATTTGTTAAGTGGAATAATTATATGAATCAAATTATTGATAAATTCATATGAATTTAAAAAGTTTTAATGCAATTAGCTATATTCAAATCAGTCAATTTATTTCATTCAAAATCTCCTTTTTTTTAAAACAAAGTTTCGTTTTTTTAATGCTTTAAAATCAGTCCTTTTCATTCGCACACACAATTCCTACAATTAGTTCACTCTCTCTCTGTATTTATATATTTATCTTGTTCAAATTTTCAATCGTTAATAAAATAATTTCTCTCTTCATCCAATCAAGTTCAAATAAATTTGTTTAAACTTGTAGTGGATGACCCTTGATGTTAATTACAGTTTTTTCAAATATTAATTAATTAATTAAATTTAATTAAGTTAATTACCGGTTTTCGACTCCAATTTAGATTCGTCTCAATTGTTGTAACAATGTAACTGTTAAAACAATGACAAAAGTTGGCATCGAAAACCGGTTTTTCAGCCAAACTAGCCAAACCGGGTGTGCATTGTTACAACAATGCAGACAAATCAGTAGCGCACACAGGAATTTTTCAAGGGGGGGGGAGGAGTCCGAGGTCGAAAGTTCACCATTCTTGTACATTGCTCCTTTTGATTTTGTCAATTTTCGGGAACAAAACACAGTAAAAACTAATTATTGAATAAATAATTATCATTAATTAATAAAATTAATCATTAATAACAAATACTTAATTAAATTTTGCGTACTATATACTTAGAATTATAATCAATCGGAAAAAAAATCAAGGGCTTTGGGGGGTCCGGACCCCCAGCCCCCCTTGTGTGCGTCACTGAGACAAATCATGCTCTTTTTTTCAGTTCCTACTGTTAGTTTCCTCTCTCCCTATATATATATACATACATACACATATATATAGAGATAGATAGATAGATAGATATTATAAATGCGAAAGTTTGTGAGGATGTTTGGTCGTCTTTCACGCAAAAACAACTGAATGGATTTTAATGAAACTTTACAGTAATATAGCTTATACATCAGAATAACTCATAGGCTATCAGGGCCGGTCCCTGCCCGGGTCGGCAACCTTAGGAGGCGGCAAACTGGCTGTAAAATTAACTAGTTTATGAGGAAAATAAACGAGTCAGAATAAAAATTCGAATAAAAAAAATTGAAAATGTGTATGCAAAATATACACATTTTCTGTGGAGTCCTAAAGTTTTTTTAACGAATATTCATTAGTATTTAAAGCCGTGTTTCCCAACGCTGGTCCCAAGGGAGAAGGGAGAGGGGGTGATAAAGAAGAATTTCGGCATCCGGTTCCTTCTCTTTCAACTAATTTCCTATAACTGTTACTGTTTTGTATACGTGAATTCGGGTACTATTGAAAGAGATAGATTTTGGCAGAGATAGTCTCAACAAAAGTGATGAAAAGCAAGGTCAAGTTTTATGAATGAAAAGAAAGGGGCAGGATGACCCTGAGAAAAAGGCCCTTTTTCGAAGAAAACTGAGGAAATCTTGTGTCAATTTGACTTCCGAACTAATTCCTTTAGTTTCCTGTGCTCAAACAGACAAGACAAAGTAGAATAATATAAAGGTAACAATATTTTCATTTTCAAATTCTTTTTTAGATTTTTAATGCCCAGAAATTTTGATCATCGCGTAAGATAAAGTGAAAAGAAAAATTTATTTTGCTACATTTGCGCTTTTTCTATTTTATTTATTTATTTATACATAAATATTAATGTCATCAGTTTCGTAGAATATTTTCATGTTGATTAACATTTTTAAGTATGTGTGTTTTCGTAGCTTGAATGTACCGTAATCTTCTTAAAACATTTTCGATTGACATTGTTATTCAAATGAAAAAAATATTATTTGCCTCCCGTATAAAAATAACTTCCTTAGTCGCTTATAAAGGACGATAGTATGTCATTTAACATGCAAAACATTAATGCGCTTTTAAGTACTTTCATCAATTATTTACCATACATAAAGGATCCTAACAGCAATAGCTTGAAATTGAAATACAACGTAGTTATATTTATTATGATTTTGTTTTGTAATCGTAATATATTGTGATAATTTTGTTTAATAATAAATGAACTAGTCTGTAATTGCTAAATATTTAATTTATATTGCATCAAACTGTTAAAAGAATTTCAATAGAAAAAAATAATTTAATTTGACTTATATAGACACTTTTTTATTTTTATTGAATGTAACATGTGAAATAAATACATAATTTTTCTAATCTATTCTAAGGCTATTAAGTTAGCCATTCTTTTGTAAGATTAAATTATTATAACTTGAACAATACACACACACACACACACACACACACACACACACACACACACACACACACACACACACACACACACACACACACACACACACACACACACATATATATATATATATATATATATATATATATATATATATATATATATATGCTATTGTCATTTTAAGAGGAATTTACAAGATACGTTTTTAAGTATGATCTTTTACACCAGGGATTCCCAAAGTGGTCTATGACGACCTGCAAGGGGGTCCAAGTCAGCAAAAAAATAATTTGGGGTCAATGAGGTGTAAGGGGGGGTCTAAGTGATATTAGCTCTCATTAAACTAGATCGTGAGTTTAATTTTCAAAGAAAATTTAATCAATTGGAAACCAAATTTTACTTATTTAGCTGATGTATTTACCAAATTTAATGACGTTAATTTGCTCGTACAAGGTGACAGCATAAATATTTTAAAAGCACGGACCATCTCAGAGTTTCTTTCCAGAGTTAAACTAAAGAAGTATAATACTGGAGGTCCGGAATTTTCTCAAATTAACCCAGACAATCTGTCAGTACGTTTTAACCTATGCTCAACATTTAACTGCCTTTTATTGAGATTTTGGAACCAATTTTGAGAATACTTTGACTATGGTAATACCATTGTAGCATATCCTATATTTTAACTCACTAGATGGTAGCACCTTACAATGAAGTGTACATCTAGAATAGTACTAGTTTTCTCCGCTAGGGTTGCAGTATATATACGTTGTGCTCATGGGTAATCTCTCTCTCTCTCAACACTCGCAGATGATTTAGAACATGTGTCTACAATAAAGTTAAAGTTGTTAAGTTTTATCCGATTGCATCCTGATTGAACATTAACGCAACATATCCTTCAATGGTGACCTGCATGAATAAGATATTATGGCATTAAAATAATGCTTTATTTTTAAAATTTTCACGAAATAACTAAATATTGCGTAAGAACTGGTAACCACGTGTAAGCTTCAAAATGAATGACGTAGGCGCCGTCAAGATACCGGCATATAACTTTCACGATCCTGCTCTCTGGTTCACAATGTGCGATAGCACATTCCAACTTGGCTGTCCCAAGGCAATAACAGACAGCAAAACAAAATTTAATTACATCATCGCACATTTACCACCGGAAGCAGCAACCATCATTCGTGACGTCATTATGAATCCCGACCCTGTGGAGCCTTACGAAAAAGCGAGAACAGAGCTAATAAAAAGAAGCGGTGAATCATCCCATCAAGAAATCAGGAAATTACTCATCGGAGAAGAACTCGGAGATAGACGTCCCAGCGAACTATTGCGCGCAATGAGGAGGCGCGCGGAATCTCATAGCGTTCCGGATGATCTCATGCTTGAACTTTTCAGCAGCATCTGCCCACTCGTGTACAATCCATTCTTGCAGCTATAAGCCCGCTGACATTGGAGAAAGCTGCCGAAGTAGCCGATCGAGTCATGGAGGTGACGCCAATTGCGGTAAGTGCCTGTTCCGTTTCCTCAGACAAAAATTCCATTGAAAGCCATTTACTTGAAGAAATAAAAAAATTAAATTTGCGCATTGATGAAATTTCGCGTAGCAGAAGTCGTAGCCGTAATCGTAATCTCCCATTTCATAAACGTAATCGCTCTAAATCAAAAACATACGAGCAGTGCTGGTACCATTACAAATTTGGCTCAGCAGCTCAAAAATGTCACCCTCCATGTAAATTCTCAAAAAACGAGTCCGGTTAGGTATAATGGCGACTACTGCCTTGCCAAGAAATTCTCGTCGCCTTTTTTATTCGAGATAGACGTACTAATGTCACATTTTTAATTGACACGGGATCTGATGTGTCCATAATTCCAGCAACAAAAACACAAAGGCAAAATAATTCACAAATGACACTTTCTGCCGCCAATACATCACCCATACATGTATACACAACTCAAACACTTTCTTTGGATTTAGGCTTAAGGGAGAATTTTCCAATGGACATTTTTAGTTGGTAACGTTTCAACCCCAATTATCGGTGCTGATTTCTTGTACAACTTCCGTTTAGTACCGGATATAAGTAAGCAAGCATTGTTAGACTCAGAGACAAATATTAAATGTCATTGTATTTTAGGCAATAGTAGAATTCATTCAATTAAAACTGTGTCAGGAGATAGTGTTTATCATGAACTTTTAAGAAAATTTCCTGACATCACAAAACCTCCCCGGCCTGATCAAGAAATTAAACATTCCGTAGTCCATTACATCGAAACAAATAGTCGACCTGTAACAGCTAAAGCTCGCCGCCTCGCTCCCGATCGTCTCCGCATCGCAAAAGCGGAATTTGAGAACATGATTACTCTAGGTCATATGCGACCTTCCAAAAGTAATTATGCCTCACCTTTACATATGGTTCCTAAAAAGACAGCACAGAGTGGCGACCAGTCGGCGATTACCGTGCACTCAATGCTCAAACTATTAAAGATAATTATAGCGTTCCCAATATTTTAGATTTTACTTCTAATCTTCACGGTACAAAAATTTATTCTCACATTGATCTCGTGAAGGCATATCATCAAATTCCAATTAACCCAGATGATGTACATAAAAGTGCAATCATCACACCTTTTGGGTTATTTGAAAGCACTCGGATGCAGTTTGGTCTTTGCAATGCCGCTGCTACATTTCAACGATTCATAGATGAAGTCTTGCGAAATCTTCCATTTGTGTTCGCTTTTGTAGATGACATTCTGGTCGCGTCTTCTTCACCCGAAGAACATTTACAACATTTACAAATTTTATTCACACGCTTACAACAATATGGACTATCTTTAAAGCCCTCTAAATGCATTTTCGGTGTAACTTCAATAAAATTCTTAGGCTTTAAAGTATCTGAATCAGGAATAGAACCCTTGTCGGATCGCGTCGATTGCATTTTAAATTTTCCTCAACCTACTACACTCACGCAATTAAGACGTTTCCTCGGGTTATTTAATTTTTATCGACGCTTTGTTCCCAAAGCTGCTCATTTATTAGCCCCACTAAATAAATTTTGGAAGGAATTAAAAATTTTAAAAAGTCTAAAAAAAGTTTCCTGTAAAAATTTGCGTGACTCAATTCAATGGACTGAGGAGGCAGAGCAGGCATTTAATGATGCCAAAAACGCTTTAGCTGACGCAACTCTTCTTCGACATCCCATTCCAGGTGCAAAGTTAAGCCTTTGGACTGATGCGAGTGACAAAGCCGTAGGTGGTTCTCTTATGCAACTTTGCCAGAACAATTGGGAACCTGTTGCCTTTTTTGTCAGTGAAACTCTCGAAAAGTCAGCAGAAATGGTCCACATATGACAGAGAACTCCTGGCAATATATATTTCGGTCAAACGTTTTCGTCACATGCTCGAAGGAAGAGACTTCATAATCTACACAGACCAGAAGCCTCTCATGTATGCCTTTATGCAAAATCCTGACAAGTGCAGTCCACGGCAATGGCGACATCTAGATTTCATATCTCAATTCAGTACCGATGTTCGTCATATAAATGGTACTCGCAACGCAGTCGCTGATGCACTTTCAAGAATTGAAGTGAATCAAATATCCAATTCATTTTTAGATTTCGAGGCACTTTCAAAGGCTCAACTAGAAGACAACGAATTACAGAGTTTCCAAAATGACGAGAAATCTTCCCTTGTCTTTAAACGTGTGCCATCTCCAGTATCAGCCACTGAACTTATCTGTGATACTTCCACTGGCTCTCCCAGACCATTTGTACCACATAATTTTCGTAGAACCATATTTGAGCATTTTCACAACTTAGCTCACCCTGGTGTTGCAGCATCTTTCCAACTCATCGCATCCAGATATGTTTGGCCAAACATGCGGAAAACAGTGAAAGATTGGGTCCAGAATTGTATTGCTTGTCAACGTTTAAAAGTGCACAGACACACGAAGACACCTCTGGGCACTTTCGCCTTACCTGATGCAAGATTTTCACACATTCATGTGGATTTGATAGGTCCTTTACCATCATCAGAAGGAAAATCTTTTTTGCTTAACAATTGTCGATCGATTCACTAGGTGGCCAGAAGCAGTAGCCATAGAGAACATTACTGCAGAAACAGTTTCTCGTGCCATTTTTGACACTTGGATCTCTAGATTTGGTTGCCCAGTTTACCTAACGACTGACCAAGGCCGACAATTTGAAGCTGCTCTTTTCAAAGAATTAACGAAATTCCTGGGCACAAACCGCATCAGGACCACATCATACCACCCACAAGCAAACGGTTTAGTGGAACGTTTACATAGAGTGCTAAAGAGCGCCTTAATGGCTCATGAGAATATCAAGTGGACTGAGACCCTACCTGCAGTTCTTCTTGGCTTGCGAGTAGCTGTGAAACCCGACATCAATGCTTCAAGTGCAGAATTAGTGTATGGTGTTTCCCTCAGATTACCAGCCGAGATATGCACTGACACATCTTCAATGCCACTAGACTACGGATTTGTGCAACAGTTGAAAAACCACATGAATCATTTAAAACCCTTGTCAACATCCACTCATGGATTTTCAAAAATTTTTGTGCACCCTAAATTGGATGACTGTTCTCATGTGTTCCTCCGTGTTGACAAAGTTTCCCCATCATTGTCTCAGCCTTACACAGGGCCACACGAAGTCCTATCAAGGAATGACAAACACATAACCATTAATATAAATGGAAAGAAAAGTTGTGTATCACTTGATAGAGTAAAACCAGCATTTGTGTTCAAGGATTTGCCCGATACCATTCCTGATCCTATCATTAGTGCAGAATCATCACATCGCCATCCAGTGACAACAAACATGCAAACTACCAAATCAGGTAGACGGGTAAGATTTCCTCAGAGACTAATAACTGAAATTAAATAAACTATTCAAGTACCAGATGGACATATATATTTTTTTTTTCTAGGGAAATTTGTTTGACTTTTCATATCTTATGATTTTCATACCTTTTCATATGTATATTTATGTAATGTAATTTCAAATATCTGTATGCATATTATATTTTCTTTTCAATGTAATTTTCAAGCATATTTCAAATAATTGTATTTGAGATTTTGCTCATGAGCATGTCATATATCGTTCTTTCGATTCTCTCCATCACTGGGGGGATACTATTGTAGCATATCCTATATTTTAACTCACTAGATGGTAGCACCTTACAATGAAGTGTACATCTAGAATAGTACTAGTTTTCTCCGCTAGGGTTGCAGTATATATACGTTGTGCTCATGGGTAATCTCTCTCTCTCTCTCAACACTCGCAGATGATTTAGAACATGTGTCTACAATAAAGTTAAAGTTGTTAAGTTTTATCCGATTGCATCCTGATTGAACATTAACGCAACATATCCTTCACCATATTAGGCAATGAATTGACATGGTCACATTGGGAAAAAAATGTCACATGACAACGGGAACTGATCGTGATATGCACCAATGAAGATTTTAAAGTTTAGAAACGGATTCCTGCAATTTTGGCTTTAAAAAAGCAAACCTGTTATTTGTCCAGAATTATGTAATATCGCGAAGAAGTTTTTAATTATTTTTCCTAGTAAGAAGAAGTTTCAGGCAGTTACCTATCTCCAAAACAAAAAAAGAAACTGGACTCTACTAACAGAGGATATATAAGGTTAAACCTGACAAGATTGATACTAAATGTAGAAAATTTGTTATTGCTGCCCCAGATTCAACCCTCTCATTAAAATCAATTGTATGTTGCTTGGTTGTTTTATTTAACAGTTATTTTATGTATCAATTAACTTTTAATTTAATTCATTAATATATACTTTTCAAACTTTTAACTCTATACTTCATCAATTATAATATTTAATTCTTTTAAAGTAGTAGTAGTACTAGCAGTCAAAAAAAGACATTTAAGTTGATAAATTTGCAAAAATTCAATGTTAATTAAGTAGGGGTCTTCTTCATACCGAAAAACATGGCAAGGGGTCTTTGAGACAAAAAGGTTTTGGGAACCTCTGTTTTACACGGACAATTTGAAAGAATATTTAATGCAGTCTAATAATTAATTATGTGTATAATTAATTATATATATTATGTGTATAATTAATTACGTGTATGCTTAGTTATATATGTTATGTGTATACTTAATTATATATATTATGTGTATAATTAATTATAAAAATACATAAAAAATGTTTAAAATACCTTTAAAATATTGTAAAACAGTTCTGTATGCTACTAATAAAGTTCATCAAAATGCATATTTCGAAAAATTTAAAAATTATGTTAATAAATTATCTGCTGTTTAATATGGAAGAATTTAAGAAAACATTTAAAAGACTTTATAAGATTTTAAACCAAAAAAAAAATACAAATATTTAAAAAATACAAATTCAGTGCAAAAACATCCTTTAGATAAATAAATTGCAAAATTTCAAGAGTGAATTTTAAATTTCGAAGGACGATTATTAAATAGATAATTAATTTGAATACATAGTGATATGTAAATAATATAGAATTAGCAGCCCTAATAAGCAGACAACAATGACTTGAATCCTGAATAACTTCCAAAGCATTTTTAAAATTAAGTTTCAATCATATTAAACTGTGTTTTATTTGTGATTAATACATAAAGGCTTTAATTCTCAATCGTTTAATTGCAAGGAATACAAATATTAAATACTTCAGAACATAACCACTCATCCAAGACATAAACGAGAGGATCTTAATCAGTGTCCCGTAGAATACTGGTGCACTAAAAATTAAAAAATCGATGTTTTCAGTGTGCAATAGTTTCTATTTACTATTTCATTTTACTATTATATTTCTCAAAAATCCTTTAGAATGTATTTTTCCTGATTGTGAAAAGGTTTAAAAGCGTTAGTATGTACATTTAAGAAAAAATTCTAGTAATAATAGGTTCCAATCTATAGCAATATTTAAAATCTTTAGAAAAGCAACAATAAAGATGTCAAAATTATGACAGAAGTTTCTTATAAAAAACAACTGGAAAAGGATTTAATTATAATTTTATTGTTACACACACACAGAACAATAATTAATGTGGAAGAATATAAGTACAATTTTTGTTGTGTGCGTGTTCCTAGTATAAAACTATTTAATTTCAGTGGAAGCAAAATGTGCATTACAGAAATAAAAATATGATAAAGTAAAAAATTATAAAGTAGATAAATGATTTCAAACAAAATTCGTTGAGAAAGCCAAATAGATGCATTAAAACCACTAAGGTATCAAGTAGGAGGGATTACTTGCTGTTTGCAATAATTCGAAGATTGCCAACTCTATAATTGAGGCTTCTGGACTATTAATTTGTGTTAAACAATTTAAGTTCTTATGCTGCATTGTAATTTGGGAAAAATCTTAAATTGTATCAATCCTATAAGTAAGCTCTTGCAGACAGAAGGCTATGATTTGCCATTTGCTATGGAGTTCTTGAAATATTGTAAAGATTTTTTCTCAAAGATCTTAGATTGGACACAGCCTTAAATGAAATGCTTTGCGACGCTCGAGAATTCGCTGACGAAATTGACATACCGGCTAATTTTGAGCTCACCCAGCCACGTCATAGAGTTCGAAGAAGAAATGTTAATTTCGACTATGAGACACGAGAAGATCCGATAGAAGATCCTACTTTGAAATATAAGACAGAGTTTTATTTTTTCACATTAGATAAAGCTATCAATGCACTTGAATCCAGGTTTTATTTTGTCAGTATCCACAGCAACTATTTCCAATTTTTATACAATATTTGTGATTTAAAAGATACTCCTCAAAACGACGAACAAAGGCATTGTAAAAATCTAGAAACAGTGTTAACTGATGGGAATTCATCGTATGTAAACGTGCTGGACCTGGCAGACGAGATAGTAGCAGTTTAGGCTTTGCTAAATAAAATTGAAAGCCCAATCGAGATTTTAAAATTCATATCGAACTTGGATATTTTGCTCTAGATCTCGGTATAGTCATAAGGATATTGCTTACTCACCCAATAAGTGTGGAAAGGGGGAGAAAGAAGTTTCTTCAAATTAAAATTAGTTAAAAAATTTTTACGCTCCATAACTACCGAGGATCGGCTAAACGGCTTGACAACAATAGCCATTGAACAAGAACTGGCTCAAGAAATTAGTGTTAAAGAAATTACAAAAAATTCTCAGAATTAAAAGTGAAAAAGAAACACTTTCAAGTTAAACTCTTGGTTTAAGTGTATTTTTAATATGTAATTAAGTTTTAATACTTAGTGGTTCTATAATTTGTTTTAGTATTTTTTTAATATATCTGTATTTTATAATTATACACTAGAAATAACATTTTTGTGTGTGCAACCCTAATTTTAATTTACTGCTAAAAACATAAATTAATAAATTAATATTTTTTGCTAACCAAAACTTCAACATTATTGATAGCAATTTTTTTTTTTTTTTTTTTTTTTTGCTCTCGTTTTATTTTGCCACTAAGCATGAAAAGGGTTTGGGTTATTTCTTTTAATTTTTGTTATAAAAGGGTGGCATTTTACCTTTTGCCCGGGGCGGCGAAACTGCTAGCGCCGGCCCTGAGGCTATACTTTATAGCATAGGCTATAATTTATAAAGATATTGTGTGAAGTGTCCAAAATATAACGATATTTGTCAAGTAGGAAAAAATTCTGCCATCTGCAAGCAGTTCTGGCGTGCGCTGCAAAAATGCCCACGACAGCATGTGTCTATCTTTTGTTTGTGAAGAAACCTTTTTTTTTTTTTTTGGCTACTCAAGGCGCTCGCTTCTAATTAATTCCTGTGATCAGCATGATCCCTCAATTTTTTTTATTTCAGAATAAAACTAAGTTTTGAAGGGAGAGGTTGTTATAAATCTCTCTTTATTTGAATATTTTTTATGAGGTTATTATGCACATTTGGTAGTAAGAAATTGATCTTTTTTCAAAATAATTCTTTTATCGGTTCTGGTACTTAAAGTAAATAAACTTTCTATTTCACACTACATCATTTGGACAAATTTTCAAAATTTGTTTGTAGTTAGTAGTTAATTATAACGCTATAATTTTAATTGATTAGGCAGGTATTGCATTTTTAAGTATAAAAATAATTATAACTACTGTACTGTATTTTTTGGAGTGAGTGAGTGAGTGAATATTAACGTCGCACTGTTCAGCTACACGAGGGCTTTTGGCAACGGACCACGTAATTTTGAACCATGGTCAAGTGATGTGGATGAAACCTGAACTGGTACCCCCTTCTCCTAACTACCACACCACACCAGCTTAGAAGGAATATTCTACCAGCACTTAGCAGGAATATTCTTTGAAACCCACTCTTCCATGATATATGGCAGCACGGGTTCTATGATGAGTATTTTAGCTGGGATGGCGAATAGTTTTGTAGCAGATATTGCGTTTTCAGCGGATTGCAAAGATTATTATTTTTGTCCCGAAAAATAGTTTATGTCAAAATTTAAGTGTCTTATGTTTTTGTATGTTAATGAAGACCTTAGAAAACGATTTGACTATTTATTTTAAGTGAACGGTGTAATTTTACAGTGGAATATCTTTAATTAATTTATCAGCTCTAACGGATTAAATTTCCCAAAGTGGAGTATTTTGTATATCCCTTAATTTTCAATGTAGTGATCCAAAAAAAAATATTGTATGAAAAAAACTGCAGTAAATCATAATGCGGTGGATAAAGTATTAACGTGCATCACGCCCCTACACGGCGGGTCTTACAAAGCTCTAATAAAGCTCGAGCTATGAAAGTAGCTAGACATTTGCCAACTTGACTCTATCGTTAACATTTCGCTATTTTTTTCATTGAATAGCCATTATAATTTAAGAAACGGCGTTGCTTGTGAATATTACAATTTTAACATAAAATAAATACAACAGAAAGTAATATTAATGTATTACACTTTCAGATATAAATTATTTACTCTATTTTAAGCGTCCATTACACAAAACTTTTAACAATGTGTTACTTTTGCTGAGCAGAGATCAGCTTAGGGAGGTACTTTCAAAAATCAACCCTCAAGAGTGTTACGTGGAGTTATAAATAAAAAAAAACCCCTTTTTATCAGCTATTAGATCTACTTAAAGTTTAACAAATCTGTTTTTTTTTGTTTCGCTGAGATATGCAAAAAGCATTTTTGTTTAATTTGCAATTCACGTAAAATTAACTCATTAAAAACTTCTTTATCCTTCAATCTGTGTTGTTTAATTTTTCAGTTCACCCGTGCGAAGAATATATATGTAAATCTCGTTCAAATTTTCAATTTATAAAATATTTTTTATTCATCCATTCAAAGTAGGAGAATTCACTTAAATTTTTTTTTTTGTATTACTTGTGTTTTCTACTTTCTTTTATGCATTAAAAGACTGCAGTTCATGACAGATTTCCGCAGAACAGGCTTATGTGTGAGAATCTACTTTCTAAGGGAAAATTCTACGCAGTATTTAGTTTTCGCGTCTATTTGTATTTTGTATAAGGTATTTTTACATCTTTTTAATAGGCCACAGTCTAGAAGATAAGTCATGGGTTCAAATCCTGATTTTACCAAGAAACTACTAATGGGATCTCAAATTTCTCGAATGATGTTGATATATGTTAATAAATGCAAATTAAATGTTCCAGCTGAGGTGTGACTGCATATAAATTTGAAGCCTGCTGCCAAAAAAACGCATGCCATTAAATTTCAATGTTAAATTAATTTTTAAATTGATTGATATTTTCATTTTTGTTGTTTTTAATTAATAAAACTATTTGATTGCTATTATTTAAAATTTAAATTTTAGGTTTAAGAAATGTTGAATACTTTTTTGCGATGTATTGAATATGGGACAATTTTTTTCCAAAAGTCATTTAATAGCTAATCAATCAGACATGTATATTTTTCATCTTTTGTGCGCAACGCTCTTATTAAATTTAATTACTAAAAAGAGAGCTTTAACTTCATTTAAACACATAAGTTATTTCTAGTGTTTTGATATCAGAGTACATTTTAATATTAAACTGTGTCAAACTAAATAAAAATAATGCAAACATTTTATATTCCTAATTTGTCAATATTTTGATTGATTTTAAGGCATTGTAAATTTTTGAAAATATGTAAGGGATCAAATAAATAGCTTTTATGTGTTTTTAATTGGCTATATTGTGAAAATTATATGTGCGGATCATTACTTGAATTTTATTTTATCATAAGGATAAGAGTATTGAGGATTTAAATGGGTACATTTCAATTTTTTTTCTTATTTTTTGCTGAAAGGGAAGTTTAAAATGTTGTGGCTTTTTCTAAGTAACACATAGTTATACAAAAAAAAAGGAATACAAACTTCGTAATTTTTTTTAAAATTTGTGTGAAAATTGTAGCATTTCGTTACAATTGTAATAAACATAGAAAAAAGTATAGATTTCATTTTCTGTAAACGGAGGACTCTTTTTAAACAAGTGAAACAAATTCAGTTGATTAGTTCAAATACTAGCCGTTATTTAACCGCAAAGGAGGCGAATAACGGCTAGTATATTTTTATATATTAATCACTGAACAAAAGTCGTAATATTTCTTATTTCGTACTTGTTGAAGGTATTTAATTAAAAATGTAGATCTTTTACAATGAAATGATTGGTAAAAAAAAGAGAGAGAGAGAGATTTTAAAAAAAAACTGATGATTCTCAATCAAGACAAGAAGTGAAATTTAGTAGCGAAGCAGCAAAAATAAAAGAAAAATAAATCCTTAGTTGAATAGGATAGTTTTTCTAGTATTTGTGAAACACTCCCGTATTCTTGACAAAAGGAATCCCCTATTCTTGACACTCCCCTATGTGGCGTGCCTCGGCACCCACCTAATTCCTCTTAACTGGAAACAACTTGCGAGCAGAGAGAAGTGAACTGATATGAACGGACACTCAAAAAACCTGTCTTTGTTCGGACATTCGCTCCCCACTTCTCTCTCTGACTCGCATGAGGAAAGATGCGTTTTCCCTTTATTTAATTTCTATGTTTCAACCTAAGTAATTAGTAATTCTTGTAATATTCTAGAATGCTGTAAATTAAAAATATGTTTAACCTTTATTATCAATCATTTTTGCTTTTTATATATGGCGTGGAATAAAATCTTTAATAGATTCTCACTTCACGCCATCCCCTATTCCTGAATATTTTGGACCATGTAAAAACGGTAGTATAGTTGTTGACCTTAAAACGGACGTTTACTAAGCTTAAAATATCAGAAGAATTTTTATCTTTAAGGCCGTATCACACGCAGACTTATTTCAAGCAATTTTTCGTCCTACTGAGGAGTGAAGGGTTGCCGTAAACAAAACGACATGCTCTGACGTCAACCACGCACTTTCACCACATTGAAATGTTACTCGCCGATTTTTCTCCTTCGGAAACAACCATACATTTTTTTTATACCGCTCGATCTTTTATTGACAGTCAAGAACAGATATGGCGTCTGACGATCAAGTGATTCTTGCGCTTGGATTTGCTGCTATTTGGGAACAGCTTTACTATCGCCCACCCTAGAATTGAACTAAAAAAATGCGCCAAACAAGTGCGATAAATGATATTGTCTGGTAACCCGTTCCACACAATTTTGGTCCAATCACAGAATGTCGCTTACAGCGCTCCCTTCCGGTAAAATGGAGAACTATTTCGGAAAAGATGTGGAAGATTTCGAACGCCAAATCCTCTTTTCTAGCCAAGGGTCGACCGCCATTCTTGAGAGGACAGGATTCTAGCAACCGTATGCAAGATTATTACGCGGGAAAGTTTACGCGTAGTAATACATTAAACTCCTTAGGAAGGGGGGGGGGGCGTTTTCTAAAACAGATCACACCGCTTCTAGAGTTGATTTATTATACAAAAGATTATTTTTTACTGTGGTTCTTTTAAATTATAATTGACCAGTAGAGATATAATTTGGATGTGAATAAAAATTACAGTACAATATATATATTATTTTACTACCCATGTTTTTTTCCATTACTTTTTTCTTTTTTAACTCCTAGATTTTGAAAAAAAATAACTATTCTGTTCTTTTTAAAAGAAATTTGGTGGAAAATAAATCCTGAATTTTTAACAACCAAAACAGGGAAACAACAAGATTCTCAAAAAGGAGTGATTGTAAAGAATATAAATAGATTTATCTCAAGTTATAACATCAAATTTTCAGCATCTTCCAGAACAAACTAACACATTTAAAAAAAAACTGGAAAATCTTAACTTTTATTTTTTAACATTTATTATATTTTTACATTTGAAAATGCATTTTTATTTTTGTACGTTTTCAGTGTATGCTAATACACTTTTGAAATCTCTTCATTTTTTAAAATTCTATTTGGTTTTCTTTTAGTGCTGTATCAACTTATACATGAATTAAAGCATTTGTTTCATTTAGTAAAGCACTTTTATATTTATATCTGTATAAAATAATTGAATAATATTTTTCTCTAAAAAAGCTATAAAAGATGTAAAAATTCTTATCAATGAAAAAAAAATTGAAGACTTTTCCATACTTTATTTTTCCATATTTTAATCACACTTCTAACAACAATTATAGCCAAAATTATAATTGACGTAATTTAAGTGTCAGTGTAAAAAATAAAAGGTTTTTTTCCCCCTGCTTAAAGATAATGATGATATATTAAATTCTAAGTGTTCTAATTTATTAGGTGTTTTCCGATAAAAAAGTTAATAAATATTTAAAAATACTATATAAATATCCAAAACTTGGAAAATGATTTTAAAAACATTTTATTACAGTTAAAGGCTGAATATTACATGA
>BMAU01015034.1:0-13382 GCA_019973935.1 Trichonephila clavipes
AGAATAATTACTTAGTGATGGAGTGACATAAAAATAAAAGGAAGAAAAAAATTAAAGGGGGGCAATTAATTGTCAGAACATAATTCTGAAAGAAAAATAGTGGCGGACGCAGTCCTCTCGCTGAGGAAAAAGATGCCCTGCTAACTACTGCTTCGGTTAGACAGAATCAGCCAACACAGTTAGTGGGTGTGGACAACAAAATGGGACGCTTTGAATGGTCGAGCGTCCCGAGCAAAAGGAAGATCTTACACAATTCCAAGACTCCATAGAACAGGGAAAAAGAAAACTGTTTTGACTCAACACAATAAACAACACTAGCAGTGGACTGTGGTCTCTTTAATTTCTCTACTCCGTACACTACCTCGCGGAGTGATTGTTACACATACACTGACGTTTTATTTTACAAGCCGCTAGAGGGCGCTGTTCATTAACAGAACTAACAAAAACTATTGGGAGATAGTAAAAATTTTGAAAAATTTAAATGAACCAACTTTCACAAATGCCTGTAGTAAAAAGAAGGAAAGAGGGGTTGATAAAACAAATGGGTGGAAGGACAGCTCGTGGTGAAGTGTCTAATATACGTTTGAAGTCAATTACGTGACAAAGAAACATGATAAAATTGATAAAAGGAAACAAAGAATGCCCAGAAATCAATAAAAAACCTGCACAGTTCCAAGAAACTAAACAATTTAGAGAGAGGATAAAACAAATTTATATAAAGGATACGAGACAGAAAGACAAGTATCTCCATCTGGTGGCCGGAAAGGAAAGTAAAGGCGGAAAACAGCTACAAAAACGAAGTCGATTGATTGATTGATTGAATATTAACGTCGCACTCTTCAGCTACACGAGGGCTTTTGGCGACGGACCACGTAATTGTGAACACTGGTCAAGTGACGCGGACGACACCAGAGCTGGCACCCCCTTCCTCTAACTACTACACCACATCAACAAGAGGACGTTTCAGCTCTCGACAGATTTAACGAGCATCGCTGCCTTACACGGTGGGTCTTTAGTGGTACTGGGCTCGAACTTGTGACTAGGCAGGCCACGATCCGATACCTATACCCTTCGGCTACCGCGGCCACAAAAACGAAGTCGAAAGGTCACCCTTCCGACCGCGGCGCTTAGCGCTTCGGAAATGAATTTCGTGACTCTTGGTGGGGGGCTAACAAGTTACTTGCTTAGACGGAAGAGTTAAGCTTTCATACAAAGTTTGAATAAAAAAAAATTAAAGTATTTAAATTTAAGTTCCCAATGCCTTTTTAAATAAATTTTAATTCTTTGCCTTTCGGCGTGGAGAAAATTTATAAAATACTGGTCAAGAAGCGCTATAGGTTGCTTTTGAACCTGACTCTGCAAGAGGACCCTAATATTCTCCATTACGCCACCCCCTCAGGCGGCTCACCTTCTTTAGGTGAGTACGGGTGTCACAATCCCGAGGGGCCCTAGTGATTATTTTTCATTTTCCCAAGGGGTTTACTGTCTTTTGGTGAACTTTCTTTATTTTCGACCCTCTTTCTCATCATACATTCGTCTTCCTTTCATTTCCCGTCTAGACCACAGATAAACATTTTTGAAATGTACAAGATTAGAAATGTAAATTTCTTTATATTTGATTGGACTATATTATTTATTGTTACTAACACCGTTTCTTTTACATTTTGTAGTGCGTTGATTTAAAATCATTTTGTTATTTAATTTTATTTTCTCTAATTTCGAGATACGTATTCTGTTTTATTAACATCATTGGTTTCCCTACTCGCACGTTTGCCGTAAGGAGGAAAATGTTAGTCCCGTAAGGAGGAAAATGGCGTCCTGGGGAATCAACTCGAAGCTATTTGACACCTTCAAGATACATCCGGTGGTATCAAGGGAAACCATTCGGAGACTGACCGACTTATATAAAATGAGTCGACGACCATTAAGACGACTACCACTGACTCCACATCCTAGGCAGTGTCGATTGGAATTTTTTCGACCACAGGCAAACTGGAGTGTGACCGAATGGAGGTGTGTGATCTTCAGCAAGGAATCCCGATTTAGTCTCGCACGTTCTTTAAATAATTAGTTTTAATTAATTAATTATCATTAATTGTTAAATATTGTATTGTCATCCAAAATAATCATGTATATAAAATTTCAGCTCAATTGAGCCCTTTAAAATGTATTTTATTAACGATTGAAAATTCCACCAAGATAAATAAATAAATAAATTTACAGAGAGTGCAAGCTAATAGTAGAAATTGAAAAAATACATAACAGAAAATCTTCAATACTGAAAATTGAAAAAAGAAGTAAAATAAACATAAAAGTAGCCTTATATATAGTAGAAATTATAATACTAAAAAAATTTTCGAAAAAACTCTTTTTATAGGATAATTATTTAGAAAAACAATTGCAATTCTGCCACAAAGAATTAAAAAACGACTAAATACAACCTTAAATGAATATAAGTATAATAAAATATGCAACAATCATCTAAAAACAGTTCGAAACATTAATTTTCACAAACTTATACAGGAGTGACATCATATCAGCAGTTTGTAGGAAAATCGTTTAAAAATTGAATTTTAAAAAGATCAAAAGCAAATTTCAAAAAAAAAAAAAAAAAAAAACTCTTCATAGTGCATAGCATTATGACCTATAGCAGGGGTGGGCAGACTTTAATTTTTTTTCTAGGTGCTGCGGTCCACCTTGTGACGTAGGTGTAATGAGCAAAGAAAAGAAAAGAAAAAAAAAGAAAAAAAACTCAATAATATTTGTTTTATAACAATAAAAATACCGAATATGTGTACTTACCTAAAGTAGAAAAACTTAATATTATAAAACTACGTTTGAAGTAAAACGCAAACATAATAATTATACCCATAAATATAATAATATCAAATGATGCATTTTCAAACAATTCACAATACATCAGAAAATAAATAATTTTCGCTTAAAATTAGTTCTCGTAACTATAGTCTCAGTAGAAGACTTCGTCTTCATATTATCCATCCCAATTTTGAATACCTCGATTTATAATTACTAACTGCTAATCTTGCACTGGATTCTAAGTGGTCGTCTGTGAAACGGGAATGATATGTTGTCTTAATTATATTCGTTCAAAATGTAGATTCATACAGATAAGTAGAACGAAAGAATGTTAAATAAATTGCAGTTTATTTAAAATTGGGATACTTTACTTTGTCAATTAGATTCCAAGTTATTCTTTACAAATTACGTCCTTTTGAAGGAGAAAAAAAGCTTCGTTTTCCTCGAGAGATAAAGAGAATATGTAACATATTTTTAGTTAAATTTTTCACATCAACTTTGCCAAATGGGTTAACCCATGAATGCAACTTTTGATTCTAGTCTAGAAAACGTCTCTCAAATTTGGGTTGCAGTTTTATTCACACACACACGTGGTCTCTTTTATTCACGGGTGTTTCCATTATCTTGAAAACCACCTGTGTTTCTTTTAGTATGCGTGTCTAACGTTTTATATGAAGACGGTAACCCCAAAATGTCTAGGCGGTCCATCGGTCGATCGCGATCAGCTTAATGCCCACTTTGGACCTATAGTATTTAAGTGCTAAGTTTTATACTTCTGGGTTTCTTAGTTTGGCCGGAACAGGTGAAACACACTTTTATAAGTATACATGAACCGTCGAACATTTATTAAATTTGTTGACTTGTGCAAGTTGGATCATTTTAAATTTTACTCAAAATTTATTTTATCCCACCCCCCTTTAATGTTCTATGGGATCGTGGAATCTTTTTTCCAAGATCTCCCTGTCTTGGGTCGTTCTTCTTCAGATCGACCCAACAACGTTGGGATGGGTTTCGGAGCGCATAGTCCCGTCGGACTCTAAATCTCCAATCCTGGAATTTTAGATGACTGTAATGAATTTTACCAATGCCCATTTTAGAAAGGTATTAAGTTAAGATGAAAAATCAATATAAAAAGATCTAGAATATGGGAGAATTTAATAGGTGAAACATATAAAATTTAAATAAAATGAGAGTAAAAAGCTCTTTTAAGAGCTCAAAAATCAGACTTCAAATCGTCCAGAAGTGGGCGGAGTTACAGTGGCCAATCGGGTTGCAGCAAGAGCCGAGATCAGAAAGTACGGGATAAAATTCCGGGAGGTGGGATTTTGGACTGAAGGATGAAAGGGAGCAATTCTATTGGCCGAGCCAACAGTCCAGCTAATTGGGTATATAAGCTTTACAAAACTGGGTAGCCAATCAGAGCAATCTGCGATTCAACAGAGTTGGATCGCAGTGAGAAAGAGAAGAAAGGGTTGGATAAGTAGGGATAGCTTGGATAGATGGGTTGTCATGCGCATCTACGTTACTAAAGAAGTTAATTGCAAGTTTACGGATCGTTTGTCTGATGGTCGGGATATTACATGCTGCTCTAATGCCAGCGTTTCTCATGTACCAGTGTGTATCGAGAATCTGTCTAAGGATTACATTTTGGGTGCTTTCAATGAGATTGATATTGGTTCTTACTGCATGCGCCCAGATTGGAGAAGCATACGTCAGAAGGGGTTTCAAGATCAGAGTGTAGATAAGCAGTTTATTACGTCTATTCAATTTAGACTTTCGACAGATAAGGGAATAAAGTTGACGCGAAGCATTTTTAAATTTATTTCTAACGTGTGTAATGTGTTGTCTGAACGTGAGATTTTTATCAATTATGACACCAAGGTATTTGGTGTGCTGAGACCAGGGTATTTTTTGATTTTGGAACGTGATTTTAGGGGGTGGGATTTTTTGGGAAAAAGATATTGCTTCAGTTTTCGATGTATTCAGGGCAATTTTCCAAACGGAGAACCAGATTTCAAGGTGAGCCAGGTGTTTATATTTTTTTGTCAGTGTGTTGGAGTCATAATGTCTGCTTAATATGGCTGTGTCATCTGCATACATACAAATCATTGTGTTAGTACTTTTAATAATGTCATTTACATATAAGTTAAAGAGGACGGGCCCCAAAATAGACCCTTGAGCTATTCCGGCTTTACCGGATCTGATTTGAGAAAAAGTTCTGTAAATTTTTACAGTGAAAGATCTATCGCTGATATAAGATTTTAAAAGAAGGATTAGTGGGGGTGGAATTTTGTAAGTAATTAATTTGAAGAGAAGGTCAGTGTGCCAAACTCTATCGAAAGCTTTCTGAATATCAAGGAACACTGTAGCTGTATACTGATTTCTATCTATACCATCTTTTATGTATTCAAATACGCGAAGTAGTTCATAAGTGGTGGAGAGACGAGACCGGAACCCGTGCTGCTCCAGAACAAGGATGTTTTCCCTCTCGAGGTAATCATTAAGTCTGGTAGAGATAATTTTCTCTGCCAGTTTACTTAGAATTGGTAAGAGTGAAATCGGTCTGTGGGATTGAGCCAATTTAGGATTTTTCCCAGGTTTGAGAATTGATATTACAACTGCAGTTTTCCATGCATTCCGAAAGTATCTGAGTTGGAACATGTTTTTAATTATATTAGTAATTTTAAAAACAGTTAGGAGGGGTAGGTTTTTAGTCATTTTATTAGTTATTCCGTCTCTTTCCGGGCTTTTCTTAATTTTAATCTTTTTAATGTAATTAATAACTTCCGATGGAAGAGCGGGTGCGGGTATTATTGTATGATTAGTAATGTATCCACCCAATCTTTTCCACGCCCACCTTCTGCGTTTACTGGTTCCGGCCAATCAAAACGCAATCAGCAGGGTAGCTTTTTTTTCAGTGTGCGGGCTTCGTCCGCCACTGTTTCTAGCAGTTATGTTCTGCCCATTTTTATTTCTTAATTTATTTATTTTCTTTTTTCACCTTATATCACCCCATAAATTATGCTCTAATTCTATTAATTCTGATGAGGAGGTACGTCCCTCATTTAGGGACAGGTGTTCAGTGTACGTATGTAAATGTAGAGCGCCCTCTAGCGCTCAGAGTGTCTTACTATTCTGTGTAACCTCGGACTCCATCGAGAAAGGAGTCAAATCGAGCGAGCTGAGCAACAAAGTAAATAAATAACAGTCCACTTAACTGAAAGAGACTTTCTTAAGTTTTTTACTTGTGACCCAACATTCTGGTCCAGTCTCAACCGGAGCGACCTATGCATTGAAAATACGAGGTATGTGGTGTTGTTTTTTGACTTTTCGTTGAAAAATCGAACTTTAAACTTTAACGATGTTTAAAGGAGCAAAAAAAGAAGACTTGAGGCGAATTGCTTCTGAATTAGAGTTGTGTGTGAGTGATAAATTAACTGTTTTAGACTTCATAGATCTTATAAAAAACTGTGATCGATACAAAAACGATCCTGATTCCGTGCATGAGTTAGCAAATTTAATTATCGAAGAAAGGAAGTATGACGAAAGTCAGCAATTAGAGTTAGAAAAAATAAGAGAAAAGTCTAAGCTTGATTTAGAGATAGCGAGAATACGAGCAAATGATAAAGACAATAATACTGAAGTTAATTGTAATGATTCCTCTTCTTTAGATTCTTTAATTAAAAGTATCCGCACACTTACAGTGAAAATTTCCGACAAACCTGAGGGATGGAGTTTCTTTTTTTTATTATTAGAACGTGCATTTGCAGCCAAAAGTGTTACTGGTAAATTTAAGCCTGAGATTTTGTTAAATTTATTAGGAGAAAAAGCTGCAAATATCATTATATATCTGAAAGATGAGGATCTTAAAAATTATGATAAAATAAAGTCCATAATACTCCAAGAATTTGAGCCAACTCTTCAATCGTGTTTAGAGAATTTTAAGAAAGCAACACGGCAAAATTGTGAATCCCATGTCCAGTTTGCGAGTAGATTAACAACAAATTGGGAATACTATTTAAAATTGAGATATGTTTCAAATTTCGAGGTATTAAAACAATTAATAGTTTCAGACAAAATATTTAGTACTTTAGATAAAGAAACCGCATCGCATATTAGTGTCAGACAAGCAGGTAAATGGTTTGATCCTTTAACGTTGGGAAAAGAAATTGATTTATTTTATTCATCGCGAGGAAAACCACTGAGTGAGAGTATTAATTATTGTCGCAAAAATCAAAATTCTAAAAATATGTCTAGAGTATTTTTCTCAGATGTCAAGGGCAAAAAATGTGTTTTGTGTCAATCTGATAGTCATTTTTAAATAAATGTCCTCAATATAAGCAATTATCAGTAAATAAACGGGGAAGAACTTGTTAAAAATAATTCCTTGTGTTTTAATTGTTTAAATTTGCATAGAGTCAAGTTTTTGTAAATCTAAAATTCTTTGTAAATGCTGCCAAAAAAAGCATCATTCTTCTTTTTTGTGTTTCTCTGAGAGCCAAATTTTACGAGTGAAAGGGTCAGTCAACCTTCTTCATTGGGGGGTGCAGAAAGAGCGGAAACAGAGGAATCCTCGATGAGTCAACTTTCAGCGAAAGCGTCTGCGTTCAAACCCATAAATTACATAGGGGAGATTTCGAAAGAGGAGTCTTCTTCTTAGGGTGTAGAAGATCTGTTTACTGCAACGAGTTACGTAAAATAGAAAAACCGTTTTACTTTCAACCGCGATTTGTTTCATTAGAGATTCCTTTGGAAAAATGCAGGAGATCAGAGCGCTGTTGGACGGTGGTTCAACAAGCAATTTTATTTCGCAACAGTGTATGAATAGACTCAATTTAAAAACAGAGAAAATAAACATTTTAGTTTTAGGATTAAATAATTCAGAGTTAACGATTAAATCGCGCGTTAATGCAACAATTGAAAATAGAGGAAATAGTTATGAAACTAATGCAGACTTTTTTGTAGTTACGGATATGATTCCTTCTCAACCATTTAACGTTAGTTTGGGTAATTTCAGTAGAGAGAAATTAGCGGATGAAAATTTCAACATTCCGGGAAATATTGATTTATTGTTGGGAGCAGAAATCTTTTATGAAATTCTTTTACCAGGACAAACAAATCTTTTAAATCATTGCTTCTCAAACTTTTAATACTGCCACCCCCTTTTCAATCACAACTTTTATCGCGCCCCCTTATACATTAATAATGTACTGAATGCAATAATAATGCACTATGACGCTAAAGCTACAATACGAGATCTTAATTATAAACCATACAAATTAATAGCATAAGTCAGTGTTTCTCAAACTGTGGGGCGCGCCCCCTGGGGGCGCGATATACCTACAAGGGGGCGCGAGCATATCGAAAATAAAAGACTTAAAAATTTATTTACTTGAATGAAGTAAAACAAAATACTTTCTGACATAATAAAAATATACACATTTACACGGAAATAATATATATATATATATATATATATATATATATATATATATATATTATCTGCGATTTTACATCATCAAAAATAAAATCTCTACTTCAAAACCTCATTTTCTTAGCTATCTTTGATACTATAAACAAATAAAAACGTTTTAATCGATTTGCTGTAATCCCATGATAAGAGATTTTTTTTTTTTATTACGCTTCTTTCAAAGTGGAAATGCTACTCTTCAGAGGAAAGACAAAACCCAGACCCACAATCAAAAAATTTTAGGAATATAAAAAATTCATCACTGTTATATATTATTGTCATCAGCTGTAGGCAGCAGAATGTATTTGCTGCGGTTTGACCTTCGAGCTTACTTGTACGGTTAGTTACGTCCCTGCTCTTATGTATTTGTTTTTTCATTTAGGGAAGTTTGAAGGATTACTAAGCCAAGCATAATGAAAAACGTTTTACATCATTTTTTAGAACATCCATATTGTAATAAATACACTTTTAATCCGGGAGCGGTCACGCCGAGCACAGAGTGCACGAAATCGGTAATTCTGGCAAAACTGTTTAATTGTTACCAATGGCCCTGACACTATCCTCCTGTTTGACAATCTTAACGTGAACTAAAATATATTTGTCACATATCTTCCTCTTTTTTGGGAGTGACAAACGTTTTTTTTTACGATCTTAAGGTACTTGTTTTGTCTGAGCTCCCGGTGTGATAACTTTTTTTCCGAAATTTTTTCTGTGTCCTTGAAAGTAGGTGAGTATATTTTCTCTTAATTAAATTATTCACTGGAATTACGATTTTTGTTGTGTACTATAAAAATAAATATAAAAAGGATTGGGGTGATTCATTAACCCCGCTCGACCATTAGTATCGAGTGCGCGTCTGCTCCAGGATTAAAACATGTGAAAGAGAGAGTCTTTTCGTCTTAAAAATATTAAAAATAATACAATTATTCTTCATCAGAATTTTTTTATTGTTCACTATTCAACATCAATTCTAAAATGCCAATTCTTTGAGGCTTAGAATTACAGTTCGTTTAAAACTAATTATAATTTGAGCAATCATTTAAAAAAAAATCATTTTACATTTTTTGTAAACATTGTCGCACACTTGGCTTTACTCCTTACAATTAAGCGATTATATCAATAATGTTTTATTTTCTTATAAATGAACTTGTGCAAAGAGCGGGTACTTCAGCCGGTATACATTTAATGTATCAGTGCTGCGCAGAGTATTTTATAACTAATTAATTAATACTAAATTAAGAACAAGTTTAATAAGTATTAGCGACTTCCATGGGCTTGTCTTACAGAGAAAAAGTTTTCAAAAGGAATGCTTATGAATAGAAATTGACCCTCTGAGTTCTTTTTCTACATTTAACTGATATTTATATTTTGTCTTCTAAGCAACCACCGCATTTTGCAATATGTTCTAATTTAAAAATTAGAGAAAGGAAAATAACATAATAATAATTATCCTATTACTTATTTTTTTTTTTGCTTAAAAGTAATATACACAAAATTTAATACTTATGTCATGAATTTGTACGGTTTATAATAAAGATTGTTGTTTTAGTGTCAAAGTGCACTATGATTGCATTCAGTATAATATTAATGTATAAGGGGGCGCGATAAAAATTGTGATTGAAAAGGGGGGCGCCAGTATTGAAAGTTTGAGAAGCACTGGCATAAGTATTAAATTTTGAATACTACTTTTAACCAAAAAATAAATTAATTAAGTAATAAGATAATTATTATGTTATTTTTCCTTTCTCTAATTTTTAAATTAAACATATTGCAAAATGCGGTGACTGCTTAGAAGACAAAATATGGATATCTGCTAAATATAGAAAAATAACTCAGAGGGTCAATTTCTAATCATAAGCATTCCTTATAAAAACTTTGCTTTGCAAGACAAGCTCAAGGAAGTCGTTAATACTTATTAAACTTGTTTTTAATTTAGTATTAATTAATTAGTTATAAAATACTCTGTGCAGCACTGATACATTAAAAGTATACCGGCCGAAGTACCCGCTCTTTGCAGAAGTTCATTTATAAGAAAATAAAACATTCTTGATATAATAGCTGTATTGTAAGGATAGTAAAGCCAAGTGCGCGACAATGTTAACAAAAATGTAAAATGTTTTTTTTAAATGATTGCTCAAATTATAATTAGTTTTAAGTGAATTTTAATTTAAAGCCAGACAGAATTAGCATTTATAATTGATGTTAAATAATGAGCAAAAATGTAAAATTCCGATGAGGAACGATTGTATTATTTTTAATATTTAAAGAAAAAAGACTTCAACATGTTTTAACCTAGGAGCGGGCACGCACTCGATATGGTTGAGCGGGGTTATTGAGTCACCCCAATCCTTTTATTTATAATTATTTTATTGTACACGATAGAAATCGTTATTCCAGTGATTAATTTAAATATGAGAAAGTTTACTTACCTACTTTCAAGGACTTTTCAATTTTTCTTTTGTAGCAAATAAACAGTTTTGCCAGAATTAACAATTTCGTGATCTGTGAGTCCCGCGCGACCACTTCGGGTAAAAAGTGTATTCATTATGATAATGTGTATGTTGCTGCTTAAAACAATTGTTATGCTTTATATGTTTGAAATTACTTATCTTGGTCTAAGTCTTGGCCAAGTAATCCATCAAAGTGTGCTCTCCGTGGTTTTCCAAATATCATAAAACTGTTTTGCATGGAAAAAAGCGCAACAGAGAAATACATTACTTACAACTTCCTTAAATGAGAAATAAACACATAAGAGAAGAGTTATTACTAACTGTACCAACAACTTAGAAGGTCGAACAAATTACAGCTATAATGTGCAGTATTTCAAAAATAATGACAGTGATAAATTTTTTATGTTCCTAAATTTTTTCGATTCTGGATCTGGGATCTGTTTTTTCTCTGAAAGAGTAGAATGTTAGTTTTAAAAAAACGTAATAAAAACTCTCTCATCATGGGATTACAGCAAATTAAATAAAATATTTTTTATTTGGTTATAGGATCAAATATAGCTGATTAAGTATTGAAGATTTTTTTTGATGACTTAATATCGCCTATAACTTATATCAGAGTAAAAGTGCATTTTTTATTATGTCTGAAAGTATTTTGTTTTAATTCATTCCAGTAAATTAATTATTTTTTAAATCTTTTATTTTCGATATGCTCGGGCCCCAGGGGGGCGCGCCCCACAGTTTGAGAAACACTGTTTTAAATACAAAATTAATTTTTCAGAATACAGTCTTCCGCTATATTGCGAGAGGGAGTATTCCAGTTTCTAATGAAAATAAACCTCACTGTGGGTTAATCAAAGATAATGTCGATTTAGAAAAGACAATGAGGAGATTTTGGGAAATTGAAAATGTTGAACCTGAGACAATAAAAAATAAGGAAACGATAATTTGTAAGGAGCATTTTCAAACAAATCATACTAGAGATAGTACGGGAAGATATATAGTATCTATGCTGTAACGTCGTGTATAGCTAGTATAAAAAATGTTACTGCCTAATATACAAATAAAAGCATTGTTTATTTGCTAAACAATTTGTTACTGAAGCAATATAATTCAGTCCATATGCCAAGCCGGTGCAGTCAGTCCATATTCTATTCTCAACGCCACCGGCGTTCATCGTTTTTCCACTCCAATCTCGGACTAAGCCCTTTTCTCCATCCAAGGCCTGCTCCTCTCTCTCTCCCGACTCTTTTTCTTCTCTTTTTCCGTCTCCTCCTTTTCTCTTCTCCAAAAAGAACCCTTTTAAACACCAGGGGTGTGTTCACAACACGCCCCTCGTCCCTTCTTATTGGCAGGTCACAAAAGTCTCTTGGCCTCCCTAGTCTCCTCCCTCTGTTCTCTAAGCTCTTCTGGTCTCTTCTCTGCTAAAAAAGACCCTTTTAAACACCAGGGGTGGGTCCACAACATGCCCCTCGTCACTTATCATTGGCAGGCCACAAAATTCTGCCCCCGGCTTCATTAGAGTCCTATTCGTAAGGAACTCGCAATCACACTCTCTGCCCCGTCTGGAATGTACTGGCGCCAGATTTCTCGTTCGACATCTGGACACTTTGTTCACCGCACTGTCTTTGTTCCTTAGAGCCATTCTCTAATCATCTGCCTAGGTGACAGTGTTCTCCGTTAGATAGGCTTCGTCTATTATCAATGGGTGCAGGAACTCCCATGTCCATTATGACTTACAGTCAGAGTGTCGTCACGGATCCGAGGACAAACAATAAACAATGACCCTTAGCCACGTGCACTGGTCATTTTACAGCTGGTGGATCTTAAAAATTCAGGGACAATCGATGGGTGTGAGTTCACAACAATCGAAGACGTCGTACTTGTCCCTTAACAGCTGGTGAAACCATAAAACTTATCGTGAATCGAAAGATGGGGATTCACAACAATCGACGGTGTCCCAATGCCATTTAAAAAGGATCCAAATTGTTTAGGCCAGTCAAAAGATATTGCCCTTAAAAAATTAAATTCTTTATGGAATAGATTAAAACGTGAGCCTAACTATTTAAAAAATTATATAGAGATTTTTTAAAAGAGTATAAAGAGCAGGCCATATGCAAGAGGTAGATGAAGAGGAGTGTGGAATGTATTTCATACCGTATCTTGTTGTTTATCGCTCTGATAAAAAAACAAGTAAATTGAGGTAGTTTTTAATGCGTCAGGTGCAACTACAAATGGATTTATTCTTTAAACTCTCTCCAACAATACAATGGGGGAGTTGCTCAAAATGACCTTTTTCAATAATGGTTCGCTTCAGAAAGCACATATTTGCATTCATTGCGGATGTGCAAAAAATGTATCGAATGATTTGGATCAACCCAGATCAGCGTAAACTGCAGCGCATTCTGTGGAGAGAGAATATGGACGAACCAATAAAAACGTTTGAGTTGTCAACTGTGACCTATGGAACAACGAGTGCGCCATTTTTAGCGACACACATGCGCTAAAACAATTAGCCCTAGATGAAGCAGAATTTTCCAGTAGGGTCTTCAGTTGTGATGAGGGGACATGTACATTGATGATGTACTTACTGGTGCAGAGACCTTATTAGAAGCAAAGAACTGAAAAAATCAACTGAAGCAATACAT
>BMAU01015035.1:0-60109 GCA_019973935.1 Trichonephila clavipes
TTTCCTTCGGACACTAGCCGTTAACACTATAGATCAGTTTGATCTTTTATGAGCAGGGACGCTCTCTTTCTCGAAGCTGAATTTACTTGCAGCACGGCTTCCGAAGATCTCTTTTCTCCTGCGTTGCGGTCCGTCCGTCCAAAATCCAAAATTTTCCTCCTCTACACGGGTCCTGAATGCTAACTTTTTATCCCAAAGCGCTGCCACCAAAACTCTAAGCTGTAACGTTTGAAAGAATAACGATAGCGTATTCTTGGTGAGATTAAAATATGGAATTTATTACGTCACAACTATTGAAAATTATTTACAAAGGATACATTAAAGTTATTAAAATTAATTGGATTGTTAGAGTCCACTATTTTGTGAGGGAGGTTTCGTTGGTTACCGCTCCCGTGCAAGTTCAAAGCACCTCTCTCTCTCTCATCTTCCGGTCGGGTCGCTAGATTCCTCGGGAGGTCAAACAGGGTTGCGCTGGATCGGAAATTGCACGTGTGGGCGTCGAATCTACAAAGAAACCGACACCAGATGTGGTTGTTGTTTTCGAGACGTGACGTTACGATCTGCCTTTTCTCCGTGAAGGCAATTAGTTGGGCATTGAAGACTTTTCTAGTGGTGTGGTCTTCGTCCATTCTGACAACGTGGCTTACCCATTTAATTCATTGTATTCCGATAAAGTTAACGATGTCAGATTCTTTATATGAGTGATTGAGGAGGAAGTAGCTATTTAGCAAATAAAAATACAGATGAAAAGAAAATTTTTTTAAAAATAATAGGAACAGAACATGACTGTTCAACTATAAGAAAGGTATTTTGTATCCTTCCTATCTACATACCTGATTGTGCCATTCTGACAGCGCATTCTCCGACGCTGATGTTGTGGAGATCGCCTTCTTTTCCAATGCACATGGTGGCAGCGATGGGCAAGCTGGTCTCCCTGCATACGTCAATGGCCCATTCCATTTCTTCGATGTGCTCGAAATACTGCACAAAATAAAAACGTGTTCTTCAATTAAGATTATTAACAATATGATAAGCAATTACTAGCGGTGTATGAGGGTTTTGAGCCTGCCCCTCCCATAAATTCAAGACTTTGAAGTCAGTAGGAAATATAAAGGATATCGGTTCATCTACTTCAAAGACGCTCGTTTATTCAAGTTTTTTTTTACCATAAATGTATACAGTGATACCCTGAACTTACGCGATAGATGGGACAGAGGGATCACCTCTTAAGCCGGGGTATAGTTGTAAGAAGTTCGCACCTCTCTCTCGAGCACCTAGATGTGGGGAGGGGGGGAGGGAAGAAACACTCGACATAATCCGATTTATCTATTTATTTCTACACAAAGAACAGACACTATTTCAACTAATAATATTAAGAGAATGTCTCAATGTTAACCGTGAAAGGGGAACAACGACAGTAAAACGTGAGCGATTAGGAGACTATCAAAATTGATCCTTACCTTAATTAAAGATCTAACTTATCATCCGATTTAATCTAATCTTAAATCCATCTTAGTGAACAATCGTCAATTTAAAGTTTTCACCTAATAAGAATCAAATCGCTATAAATTCTAATATTATACCTTCAGTATTAACCTCACCTGGCTTGAGTATATCTTCTGTCCTTCTCTCTCGCAAGCTGGAAAACCTCACCTATTTATAGTAACTTAATCTGCATATCACGATTCTCTTCTGTCAAAGGGTTGGTTGTGAATAAAGCGGATTGCCCAAAGATTTTCCAAGAGGATTAGTTGGCAAAGCGCGTATAGATCCGTCACATAGTTTCGAATATAAATACGTACATATAAATTATTTTTAGTTGGAACCGGGGACACAATTATCCCAGCATAATTTTAACATAGTTTCCATTTGAGCGATAATGCCGTGACGTTTGCGTACAATGGTTGAATTTAAAAACTGGGCATTTTTCACAGTACTGAGAATTTTTTTTCTTTTCTTTTTATGACTGTTCTTACCATCGATTCTGTTAGATTAAACTTCTTTGCTAATTCAAAAAATTTTATTTTTATATCAAAGTAATATTGTTATTTTTTTTTAAAGTTGTAATGATAAGAGTTTATATTCCCTATTTAAAATTAATTTTCCTTTATCCCGATAAAAGAGAAGGTAAAAAACCCTTGTTAACGAATAATAAACCTAGAATTATCGAACTATTTGAAAAGCCAAAAAGATTTAATTTCTTTTAGATGGCACATCCTTTTGGTATAGTACAGAAAAAGATTTTTCTTGTAAGCAACAAATGCCGACGGGAAAGAGTTTACCCCACTATTAGACTTAACAGGTGCAGACAGTGAAGTCTAATAATGGGGTGTAATAAATTAAGCAGTGGCGCACACAAGGGAGGAGTGCCCGGGTTCGGGGACCCCTCCCCCAATACCTCTGAATTTTTCTTTCGATTGATTATAATATTATGCATATATTGCGTAAAATTGAATCAAGTATTTGTTTTTAATAATTACTTTTATTAAATGCTAATTTTTTATTCAATAACTAATTTGTTTGCTGTTTTTTGTTCTCGAACAACGACAAAATCAAAACTCTGGACCCCCCTTTTGAAAAATTCCTGTGTGCGCCACTGATCATAAGAGTAACCTATCACTTGAGTTTTCAACAAGAAATTCCTTTGTCTCATCCAGGGGTACCAGTATTTTTAACAACTGAATAAAAAGTGTGTAACTTCCAACTATGGATATTTTTTGTGTAGTTACTTACGATAGAAATTCTAAAAGACAAATGCAAAAAAATTATAATTTTTTTAGTCCACGATATTACGAATAGCTCCGAATTAAAGAAATGAATTATTCAGTCCTGATGAATTCGTTAAATCGAAGTCCCCATTGTATATGAATAACAATATTTAAAGAAACGCAATGCAAAATTATCTATTTTAAAAGTCCTCAAAAGGTACGGACCTGCATTAATCCATTCAGGCAACTCCTAAGATTAAAAGTATAAGATAAAGAAAAGTCCTTACCTCGCAGATGAGGAAGTCGACCTTGTTCTTTACGAACACTTGCACTTGCTTCCTAAACTCTTCCTGTACGGCTTTCCTACCCTTGCGACTCAAGTACGAGGGCGTCTGGGAGATTCCTCCGGCCACCAGGGCGTCCCCTTCGCTGGCTACTTCTCGAGCGATCTTGCAGGCAGCCTCGTTGATGTCGTTACCCTGTAGCAACACACAATCATGCATTACAATGCCAAACAAAACACATCATTGAATTAATTACACCTAACACTTGATTGCATGAGCAATGTTTCAGTTTTTAACATACTTTTTTGCTCTCTTTTAACTTTTAATCAGCGTGACACTAGAACAACATATTAACCATATATAAGGCTATTTTTTTCGCGTGATGTTGCTTTAAAATATTTTTTGGGAAAGATATTGATTTATAAAGAGAAATTCATTAGGTTATTACTTAAAAATTTGATTTGATAATTAAAAATCTTCACATTTGTTTATGGTAATTACCGTATTTATTCGAATCTAAGCCGCTCCTCAAATTCTCAACAAGTTTGATGAACCAAGAAGTGAATATTTAATTATATTACAAACTTAAAATGGGAGCTATTCAAAGCGTCTTATATTTTACATTTCCCATTACATGATATTTATGAAATGTGATTTTCAAATACTAAAAACTACATAAAACATTATAACTTAGGTATATTTTGTACTGAAAATTTTCAGAATTTATACATATATTTTCCACGAAATCTCAAAATATAGTGGGACATTGTAAATTCTACACACGCATCTTGTTGTCATGTGTTTTAGTAGAGCACAAATGGCAACGCCTGTGTGCTTTTGGAAAGTTGCCAAATAGTCACCCACTTAGTCAATTGTACGTCATCTGGAACAGTTATCTTGCTGCTCAGGAAACGTAAAGGTCGTCATTTGCGTTTACAACTTCCAAAATCCAGAAATCAATGGTCGTAGTAGTCGAAATACTGGCTGAACACATCATATGAGGGAAAATAGCTTCCCATCGACATTTAAAAATTAATGTAGTGTGTGTGCTACGGCCTCGTAAAGGGTTAAGCTATTGGTAACAGATTTTGCAGTTTTGATCTCCGGTCTAGTAGTGAAGACGATAACCCATAGAGTATTATTATCTTATTCAGAGATGGGCATTAAGTCGATTGCGATCGACCGGTGAACCACCAGGATATTTTGGAATGACCGTTTTTACAAAGACCTAAAACGCACTTGCTAAAAGAAAGATATTTATGGAACACTGACACCAGCTAGACTGGAGAAACGGCTTTTCACAATCGATGCGACTGCGTTTACTTAAGCAAATGATTCGATAAATGTTTAGACGATGCGTGTACCTTCATTGAGAGTGAATGATAATGCTTAATATGTTCACTGTCACTGTAAGGGAAAAAGGCGATCACTGCGAAACCAGTCATAGAAATGAATTTTGCACCACACGCCGACTATAGAGGAGAAGAAATATTGATGATCAACTCTTCCCGCGACAGCCCGAGATTGGCTATTGAGACATCCTGCCACACTCCACGCTTCCACGGGATTGAGTTCTCGTGTTGATGTCATGACCCGCTTGGCGCAGGAATCAGCAGTGAGTCAATGTAAATACATATATATGTCAGTTTCAGATTCATCGGTTCACGTATGTTATCAGCTCGTTGCATTGAATACGCACACGCTCCACAGTCTAGCAGTCGCTCATTTTTGTTTAAGCACTCAACTTGAAAATTTTGTGTCGCTATTTTTATTATAAAAACAAAAGTAATCAATCATATTTTAAAAGATGGGTACAAAGTCGAAATTAAGTGCTAAGAAAATGAAACATTCAATATTTTAATACAGAATTGCCACACCTACGCCAATGGGTGGACCACAAAACCTTAAAGACATTAGAAGTTACCCTGGAAAAGTCTGCCCACCTTTGATCTCATTCACTAAGTTCACACTCTACAAAAGAACATCAAAGCTTCAAGGAATTCATCGCGACTGTTTTTCATGAAAGCGAATTTCATAATATCCTAAGGCTCTATTACGCTAATCAATAAAAAATTAAATGTATAAAAAAATTCTATAAATATAACTTTTCAATAAAACCTTTCCTTATTTTTTGTCTCTGCCCTTGATTTTTTTAATTGTCAGCAAATTATGAAACTACTTTAATAAATTAAACCTATAACTGCAAGAGATTGACTCATGACAAAATGAATATTCTTCTCATGTCGTAATTCATGAATTTTTCGCATATAATTTTCTATTCATTAATCTTGTTTGTTTTCCTATTGCCAGTTAATCGAAGTATTTCAACACATCAATATCGAAGATATCAATTCATCTAATTAATGTGACTTAAGAGGAACAAGTGTACTATTCCAGCCTGGTTCGCTTACACCAGAGTGTTATAAGAGGTAACAAATTGTGCTTGAGCATTATGCGCAAACAAGTTTATTAGTTCCATAGAAGAAAATCTTTTCAAAAGTCTTAGGTTTGTAAAATGGGTAACTATTGCTAATTTAATTTCGATTGGGCGGTAAGTTTTAAAGTTGAAAAAATATTGATCAAAACTAATCAAGAACTGGAAACCCTGTAATAATTACAAGAAGAAAAAAAAACTTGGAGGCTAATTTATTTTAAGGTTGATTGATTGAATATTAACGTCGCACTGTTCAGCTACACGAGGGAATTTATTTTAAGGAAGTAAGTGACAAATATGAAACATTTTATTACTGAGCTTATTACTTATTACTATTATTGATAACATTAAATAAAATCGAGTAAGTACGTGATTATAAAATGGAATTGGTAGTATGAACAAACTGTGCCCCTAAATTAAACTCTCCCAAGATAAATTACAGAGAAAAGTGAATTTATCTTTGCCATATTATTTAACCCTAGTAACTTTTCCCCTGATTATGAAAATCTACTAATATCATTCTGAAGATTGCAGAATCTCATAGTCTTTAACCAGAATGTAATGTTGAATTAAGAGGTTATAATCATAGAGTAGATGACCCTCTTTTTTTCATACGTGTATTTGAACACTTGTTACAACTTCTCTAGTAACTCCCTCCACAACCACCTCCATACCCCCGCGTTATACTCGAGTTGTCGCTAACTTTTTAGATAACATAGCCCTTTCTCGCCCGAACCTCCAATCTGTATTGTGGTACTGTGTTGACATTACCTCATTGATAAAATAAATCACTTAAAAATTATAAAGAGTTCCTGCAAAATTGAAAAAACTTTCAGTCGGAAAAATGAATAAAGAGTATAAGATTACTGAAAATATTACGTTAAAAACAGTGAAAAACTTTAAAAAAAATACTACATTTCTGATTATGAGGGTGGGTGGCGTTTAGTCTAGCAGCCAAACTGGATGCAGTTGATAAATCTGAGATAAAATTTGGGAAATATTTGCTTAAGTTAACTTGGTGCGAGAGGGAGCTTTCTGATTGGTCGAGACGAAATCATTCCGGGGAGAGGAGTTTAAAGTGCAAAATGTATTGAATTTGGTAGATAATAAGGGAATTAAAAAGTAATTTTGAATTTAAGACCGAGAAATATTAAATAAAGGAGGGATCTATTAGAATGTTCCTAGTCTAATACACATTTTTCAGTCTCCTAATTAGTTGAAATCTGAGCATTGCTGATCTTATCAAAGTTTACTGCTAGTTTTCTGATAACTTGTTTTACTCGCAGTTCTGAGACCTTTATTTCTCGTAATTCAAAGAGCCTTCAGAATTTATCTTAAAATTATATTTTGCAATTCTTCTAGAATAAATTTATGTGAATCTTAGCTGCACGACTCCAGATTGGATTGGCATAGGTCAGGACTAGTCCCGAGGACCAGGGTATAAATAAGAATGTTGTACAAAAGAATATCCCTTACAGTGTACTTTTGGCCGGCAACGTTGCCTCTGTTGATGAGTTTGTCGTCACTGGCGTAGAAAGTGAAGGCTTGCATCACGTCCGATCCAGCTCTGAGAAATTCGCGATGCAGATTTCGAACTAGAATGAAAAGAAGAAGGCTTAGTGATTGAATATTTCCCTTAATTTAGAGTTATTATTTTTTAAAATAAATCACCGCGTAATGTTGGAGCTATATGAGAGTTAATGATAAGCAGAAGTAAATTTAAAGAATCTACGAGTTGTCCTCAAGCAATACCGGTTGATTCATAAATAGTGTGACCAATTTCAGAGGATCATAAATTTTTATTGAATAAAGTTATTTAAATGCAATTTTCAATGTGGTTTCCTCTAGCATAGTACACTATACGTAAGCGTTTCGGCTAAGCTAAAAGAGCTTTTTCGACTATTTTTTAGGCATTTTCCAACTTCCTCTTAAATTGCTTTTTGAAGCCCTTGAAATGCTCTTGCTTTATGTCTATTGAATTGTTTATTTAAGTATCCTCATAAAAAAAATGGCAAGGAACACAGACAGGGGATAGTGGTAGTCTTTTATCAGGAGGAAGATTTTTTGTTTTAGATTTCAGTCATTTTATAGTTGATTTTGCAGTATGATTTGGTGCGCGATGTTGGTGAAAAACAAAGTTTCCTTGAGTGTAAAGATGTTTACTTTCTCTGATCAAGTGTTTCAAAACTTTACTTTCGATAGTATTTAGCAATAATTTCAGACTTCGGTTTTACAAAAAAATGGTCTTGTTCAGCCTAGAGGAGACATTCCCATTCATACCGTAACACCTGACGGCCAACTTGCCTTTTGCAACACAGCTGCGTCTTTATGATCCTTTTTGCGAGAAATATATGGTATCTTCGTTTTGCCAGTTGTAAATGACAGATAAAACAGTGTTTCATCCGAAGTTATCAACGTTTTGTATTTACCTTTGCATAACATTAAATACAGAGGGTCAAGAATGTTTTCTACGGTATTAAAAGACATTTGATGTCAGACTGGAAAATTTACTTTTTTTGCCAATTTTCTGTATCTGACGATAAATTGTTGATTGCTGTATCTGTAGTTTCGTTGCCATAGGTTTTTGAAGCAAATGATTTTCTACAGCGATAATTCTTTCCTTCTTTTTCATTAAGGACTTCCTCTCGTTCCCATTTTTTCATTTGAACTTTTGATTGCGAGCCAAATTTTATTTAGTTTTGAAGTTTAGATGATAATAAAACAGAAAAATGTTTTTTTAAAAAAAATTTAAATACTTTATTTTTTGCAGAATTAGAACAACCATCCTTCCAAAGCTGTAAAATTTCGTTCCGGGTTTCAGGATCTAATTTCAGTGCTATAATTTACTCCTACTTATTAAAAGGGTTAGATTAGTAATTTAAATGTTTCATTTTAAAAATAAAATTAGTAGTAAAACGATAGAAATTCATAATAAATAGTTATATGCTTTTAAAATTGGTCACACACTAATTTTGAATCAACTGGTAATATCTAATACATTCAGTCAACTGTTTGTATTGTGAGAAAAGGAACTTTTTTTTTACCTGCATCTGGGTGCTCTACAGCGGCTTCGGGAGTCCAAGGTCCAGCCTTCACGTATCCCCTCTTCTCCAGGGAGAAAACGAATCCTCCGTCCCCCACCACGATTCCCTCCTTCAAACGCAGTAGTAGACCTCGTCTCGTCTGAAATGGAAATAGAATTATTTACCTTATATTTTCCTGTATATAATCCGCAGCGCAGTATAATCAACGACGAATAATCCAAAATATATACCGCAAATAATGTAATGTCAGATTAAAAAAAATTTAAAAAAAAGAGAGAGATACACAATATGTGATTAAAGTTATAAATAATAAATTGTACAGAACGGTTCTTTTTTTTTTTTTTGTAAAATTCTTTTCTCCATTGGACATTTATTGTTCCCATTATTTCTTAAATTTCCTTTTAAGTGTCTGTTAATTCCGACGTCTAAAGGCTGTAATTTATTTGTCAATCCTGCATGTATTAGTTGCAGATACGGACTTCAGGGCATTTTTAACATTCTCATTAAGATAAGCTTCGTCGAGTCCATAATTTAAAAGCTTTGGGTCACATTTTTTCATTATTTCACTTGTTTTTATCCATAACTGAATATTTGATTCGTCAACGTTAAACAATCTTGCAGTTTCCCGATTTTCTACTTCGGTAGCCTTCTCTATAACGTTTAGTTCAAAATCAGCCGTGTAATTTACACGCTTTCGCTTCAACATGACGATATTTCAACTTAAATATTTTCAGGTCAAGACAGAATGTAAAATGGCATTAGCGACTAGCAACTGAAATATCTTTCCGAGGAACTGAATTCATTCCTCGGACAAAACTAATTGTAGCTGAAATACAAAAGCCGAGCCGCAAAAGCTTTCAGCGCCATTTATTTATTCCATGAAGCATAAATTTTATTTCTTTCAACACTATATTGTTAAGCTTTTCTGATGAAGAATTTTTTTTATCACATTATCCGCGGCGGCGTATAAAACGCACAACGAAATTTGAAACTTTTTTAACACATAATCCGCGGATAAAATAGAGAAAAATACGGCAAGTCTTTAACCTCAAGCGGGTATTTACTCCTTAACGCACAGTTATTTTTTTAAAAAACACCGGCAAAAAAATCAAATTTTTAATTTAAGAAAACACATTTTTTTACAAAAAATTAAATACAAAAGCAGTGAAAATTCATTCCTTTGTTTAGGTGCGCGTGATACGCCGGATTTTACGGTAGTTAACTTTCAGAGAGAAGTCGGTTTAAAGTTTTTATTTGTGCCATTGGGATGGGAATAAAAAAATTATCCTAACTCTGGACTTTTTTTAACTTCAAAACTTTCAAATTTTGAGAGATTATAGAAAATTATACAGAAAGTAATTTAAGCTAAAAAAAATTTATTTGAATTTTTGACCGATTTTTTTTCAATTGAATTGTATTGTGTCTTCTTTTAATCAAGCATCATTTTAGCTTTTATTTTCGACGTAGATACCAGCATTTATAGATCCATTTTGAATAATTTCCAGTCTTTTGGCAAATGACCAATGCTGTGTAGTTTCCTTCAACAAATCGCAATAACCAGTTTACTGCTCATTAAATCAAAACGTTTAAAATGTTTTTTAAAGAAAAAGAGATCCCACTGGCTGATAGTGATGAGAATTTGATTTCCGCGTTTGATGTTGAGATAATTAATTTCTTAAGTGTCATATATAGATTTGTTTTCATTTTTCGAAAGTTTTTAATAATCGTACGCAAAAACTGTTTTTGTTTTTCCCTTATAAACAAAGAATGACAAAAAGGAAGAATAATAAAAGAAAGATATGTATTGGACAAAAAGGCTTAAAAATATATTCATTCGATACCAATTTACTTAAGTACCTTTTCAAAGGAATTAAAAATTGAATACATTATACACAAATTTAATAAAACCATAATTTAATTACACATACCAAAACAAAAAAAATAACATAACATAACACAACATAACAAATAACATTTTACTGAAACTTGGATCAACAAAGTTATTTTTGCACAATTCCTGCAATTATTCACTCTTTCCTTATATATATATAGATAGATAGATAGATATATCTATATATATATATCTTGTTCAAATTTTCAATCGTTAATAAAATACTTTTTTATTCATCCACTCAAGTTCAAATACATTTCTTTAAACTTGTAGGGGATGACACTCGATGTTAATACAGTTTTTTCAAAAATTCATTCATTAATTAGACTTAATTTTTTAATTTTAAATTCTGCGTTATTTCTAACGAATCTAGATTTTCTAACGAAGTAGGAATTGACTTAAAAAAATATTTTGAAGTGATAGCTTCTTTAGGCGCGTTTAGCTGGAGAGTGAACTTAAATAATGCGTTTTTAAAAGTCAAGCATTGTTACGCTCGGGTTTGTAACGCTCTTAACAATGGTAACAATACCATTGAATGGTAAAAATACTACTCGTAACAATACTACTGAATCATTGGGATTTAATGAGTCATGTATCGGAGAAATTTCTGCAGCGAAATGTAGAGTACAAAATAGAAAAATAAATCTAATGGCTACAATTTATATTTCACCAAATTAAAGTGAGGAGAAAATTATCGAATACATTCACAAAAATTTAGTTGCCAGCACTGTAAACTCGAATCAACTCTTCTGAACAAATTGCCAATTATTTTAAGTGGGAATTTCATGTAGATTTTTCAAAAGGCAAAGCAAAGTCTTTAGTAGATTTTTTAAAAAATCAAAATCCAATTTAACTATGTCAAAAGATCCTAATGAAAGCGTGATGAAGTACGGAACAACGCTTGACGGAGGGATTTTTTTTTTTAGGTATTTAAATAATTTTGTATCTAAAGTATTTATAACCTATTTCAGCTAACATAAACCTATTGTTTCCTTCTTAGAATACAATTAGTTCACAAATGGGATTCTATATTTCACAAAAAAATATTAATTTATGAGTACAGACATACGAATAAATAGTTTTACAAGACAATACTAATACCCCCTTGTTTTTTATTCACCGAACTAATCCCTGAAATAACATTACAAAATTTTAGGTTATCACTTCTATCGTGTGGTCGGTCATAAGTACACGCACTTCTTTTTTATATTACTTTTTCATGGTATTTTCGCCTTTTATTTCCTAGAGGAAAGTAAAATGATTTCATGCGAAAACTTTTTCCGACGGATTTATCGATGAAACGATGAGATATCCCATTAATCACAGAGAAAAATTCTCCCATATTTAAGGTTTAATAAAATAAAAGAACTTTAATCACTGTTATAAATTAAAGAACGGACGTTATTCAAAAAAAAAATTTAATTAACAGAAAAGTCTATCGTCGCAAAATTATTATTCTAAAATAAACTGTACGAGATTTATATAAATATTCAAAAAAGAAAAAAAAATTTAATTTGCTGTAGAAATATCAAAACCAATACATTAAAAGTTTTAATTTTTAGAATAAAGTTTACGCTCGGCCAGTGACGCACACAAGGGGGGTTCTGGGGTCCAGACCCCCCAAAGCCCTTGATTTTTTTCCCGATTGATTATAATTCTAAGTATATAGTACGTAAAATTTAATTAAGTATTTGTTATTAGTGATTAATTTTATTAATTAATGCTAATTATTTATTCAATAATTAGTTTTTTACTGTGTTTTGTTCCCGAAAATCGACAAAATCAAAAAGGAGCATGATATATGAATGGTGAACTTTCGACCCCGGACCCCCCTTGAAAAATTCCTGTGTGCGCCACTGCGCTCGGCACTTTCGTCTATGAATTTTTTTAGATGAAACCCCTCACCATAAACGTAAGCAACTGACCAGAATTAAAAATTTCTCACAGTGTTAAGAAATTTTTGCTGAGAAATGAGTGAGAACATTTTTAAGCAATTAAGACTTCATAGATGGAAATCATTTTATGGATTCGTAAAAAAGTTTAATTTAAGGTTTTAGTAAAATACAATGCGATGGAATAAAATAAGGAGTGGTGTTTACTCTTACGTCATCCCCTTTTTTTTTTTGTCTGGAACGCATTCCTCGTTCAACCAGAGCCGAGTTTACCTTGTTGTCCTGGAATTTACCTTGAATTGATGGAGAAGGGGGCTTAGCGCCAGTGAGACGATATGAAGGTGAAAGGAGACGAACGAAAGTGTTTTTCAGGGGGGTCAATCACCCCAACCCTCCCTTTTCCCCTATTTCCACTCCCCTTGCCCTTTCCATTTTTCTTCATTATCAGCTATGTTTGCAGCTTACTGCAGGAGTAAGCGATTGCCTCCAATCTTTACAGTACTCGCATAAACATTTGATTGTTGTTGTTGTGAGAGAAAAAATAATTCGTAAGAAATTCCCTTTGACTTTTCAAGGACGATGGTAAGCAAATAAGGTCGTGTCCTTCGAAAGCGACTCGGTTGCTAAGGTAGAATAATTTTTACTGGTTTCTAAAACTGGGGAGGCCGACCTTTTTAGAAAGAATGCCACTATCTGACAAAAAAAGAACTATACGTGCCACTCTAAACTTTCCCAGTCGCCAAAAGCCCTCGTGTAGCTGAACAGTGCGACGTTAATATTAACTCACTCAACTAAACTTTCCCAACAAACGAATGAAAAAGTGAAAAATGTAACTTATAGGCTTATTATGCAGTTTTTACGAAAATAGCACATATTTTATGCAAATCTCTCTCTCTCTCTATATATATATATATAAATAGTGGAAATTTAAAAATAATATAAGTAAAACTTAAGTTTTATTCTTAATTTTTTTTTTCAGTTTCACTCAGGTTAGGTATAAATGAAAAATGAGTATATAACCAGAAAAATTTAATTTTAAATAATTATTAATCAGTCTACACTTTTTTTGAGGTTTTTCAATTCGTAGATTATTTACTGAGTCATCTATATTAGGATTACTTCTTGAAGATGCTAACAAGATGGGGTTGCTTTAGTGTTGTGCATCTGTTTCACTTTTTCCCCCCCCAAAAGATGATATATCTGTAAGAAAAGCTAAATCTCAAAGCCTATCTTCATTTTTGAGAAGCAAGCACTTACAGGGCAGTTCATTGTTCCTTCCAAAGATTTTTAAACACGTTCCCACAGATTCCAGAATCTCACGAATGAACTTGTTTTGGAAACCCAACACACACAACAATGAAGGAGTGTTGTATACATTATAATTTTCTCTATTGTAATTTAATTAAGTGTATTTAAAATAAATTTAGATATTTTGTCTTGTCTGAGACTACTACCTTTCAACAAAACAGTAAAAAAATTAGTATTTATTATTATCCTTTTCGATGTTTCAATTAAGTCTTCGCGTGACACTCTTACAACTCAGCCATGGTGGCACGCGTGCCGCAAATTGGCCACCCCTGTTCTAAAACATTAAAAATAGTTCCAAAGGAAGTTTATCAGTTTCATCATTGTATGCTTTCCTGTTAATAATTAAATAGCTAAACGTTTTAAGAAATCCGCCGTATCAATGTCATTAGTAGCAATTATAAAGATCGGATGTTAATGACCATGTTTGTATTAAATAACATTAAAAAAAGTTTATAGTATCAGACTATAGCAGTGTTTCTCACACTGTAGAGCGCGATAAACCTACAAGCGGGGCGCGAGCATATCAAAAATAAAAGATTTTAAAAAATTTATTTACAAGAATGAAGTAAAACAAAATACTTTCTGACATAATAAAAATATACACATTTACACGGAAATAATATATATATATATTATCTGCGATTTTACATTATCAGAAATAAAAGCTTCTACTTCAAAACCTCATTTTTTAGCTATCTTTGATACTATAACCAAATAAAAAACGTTTTATTCGGTTTACTGTAATCCCATGATGAGATTTTTTTATTACGTTTTCTTTTCAAAGCGAAAATGCTACTCTTTCAGAGGAAAGACAAATCCCAGGCCCATAATCAAAAAAAATTTTAGGAAGATAAAATGTTCATCACTGTTATATATTATTGCCATCAGCTGTAGGCAGCAGAATGTATTTGTTGCGGTTTGACCTTCGAGCTTGTACGGTTAGTTACGTCCCTACTCTTATGTATTTGTTTTTTCAGTTAGGGAAGTTTGAAGGATTACTAAGCCAAGCATAATGAAAAACGTTTTACATCATTTTTTTAGAACAACATTTTAATCCGGGAGCGGCGACGCCGAGCACAGAGTGCACAAAATCGGTAATTCTGGCAAAACTGTTTAATTGTTACCAAAGGCCCTGACACACTATCCTCCTGTTTGACAATCTTAACGTGAACTAAAATATATTTGTCACATATCTCCCTCTTTTTTGGGAGTCACAGACGTTTTTTTACGATCTTAGGTACTTGTTTTGTTTGAGTTCCCGGTGTGATAACTTTTTTTCCGAAATATTTTCTGTGTCCTTGAAAGTAGGTGAGTATATTTTCTCTTAATTAAATTATTCACTGGAATTACGATTTTTATTCTATACTATAAAAATAAATATAAAAAAAAAAGGATTGGGGTGACTCAATAACCCCTCTCGACCATTAGTATCGAGTGCGCGCCTGCTCGAGGGTTAAAACATGTTGAAGTCTTTTCGCTTTAAATATTAAAAATAATACAATTATTCTCTTCATCAGAATTTTTTTTTTTATTGTTCATTATTCAACATCAATTCTAAATGCTAATTCTTTGAGGCTTAAAATTACAGTTCGCTTAAAACTAATTATAATTTGAGCAATCATTTAAAAAAAAATCATTTTACATTTTTGTAAACATTGTCGCACACTTGGCTTTACTCTCCTTACAATTAAGCGATTATATCAATAATGTTTTATTTTCTTATAAATGAACTCGTGCAAAGAGCGGGTACTTCAGCCGGTATACTTTTAATGTATCAGTGCTGCACAGAGTATTTTATAACTAATTAATTAATACTAAATTAAGAACAAGTTTAATAAGTATTAGCGACCTCCATGGGCTTGTCTTACAGAGCAAAGTTTTTCAAAGGAATGCTTTTATGATTAGAGATTGACCCTCTGAGTCCTTTTTCTACATTTAGCTGGTATCTTTATTTTGTCTTCTAAGCAACCACCGTATTTTGCAATATGTTCCAATTTAAAAATTAGAGAAAGGAAAAATAACAATAATTATCCTATTACTTATTTTTTTTTATTTGCTTAAAAGTAACATATACAAAATTTAATACTATGTCATGAATTTGTACGGTTTATAATAAAGATTGTTGCTTTAGCGTCAAAGTGCATTATTATTGCATTCAGTACATTATTAATGTATAAGGGGGGCGCGATAAAAATTGTGATTGAAAAGGGGGGGGCGCCAGTAATGAACGTTTCAGAAGCACTGAACTATAGGAAATGTATTGTTGATATTAAATAGCATTGAAAAAAGTTTATAGTATCAGACTATAGGAAATGTAGTGTGAACAGCTATAATGTTAAATAATTCTTCTGAATTACCGTATTTATTCGAATATAAGCCGTACTTTTTCCCAATATTAATGTTACTGAAAATCGGGGATGGCTCAGAATCGACGGAGAGATTGAACATGATACTGACGGCTAGAGCAATTATAAATTGATGCATGTTTTTATAAGTTTTTAACATTGGTAATATAAAATAATTATTCAATTCTTATTATTTCTCATTATAAATACTTTAAAATTCGCAAATATCCGATATCTCTCAATAAACCATTTTACACAATTTTTTATTTTTTCATAAAAATATTTGAGAATATCGGGTGCGGCTTAGATTTGAATGTATACGGTGAATGACCGATTTTAAGGTTATAAATGCCAAAATTTATATACCATTTCTTTGTAAAATTGTTCTGTTAAAGTTATCCCATATCCGATGTAGATTATTGCATTGTGTCAAAGTTTCAGATTTTCAAAAGAACACAAAAAAACTGAAAACTTTATTTATTTAAAAAAGCCTACTAATTTTTTTTAAACTATACATGTCATCTGGATTATTTAAATTCCGTGGTAGGAATTCAATAACATTTGCAATTTTAACAACAAATTTTTTAACTCAAACTACAAAAAATATTTTGACACGCAATCGATTGATGTCGAATTTAATATGCTATATCTATAGATAATTAAAATGAACTCAAAATATTTTTTGAAAAGAAAATCATTTAAAAAAATATTTACAACATTTCAGATGCAAGAAAATCTATTCATAAGTCCAAACATTATCAAGAGTATTAAAGCATCTGGAGTCTGATAACAAATGTTATTATTCGGAAGATATTAAGCTGTTAAAGATTTTTCGTAAGATATATAATATCAAACACTACGGTAAAGCCATAGATGATGGGTGAATGGTCAAGTGTAATTTAAGAACTTTTTCATAAAAATCAAATGAATTTGTAACGATTATAGAAAGCAGTGCAGTCCAGCTGTTGATGCATTTGTTTACATTCGAATTCCATACAAAAATGAAATGATGGAAAATCTAACGAAAAATAGAAATAAAATAAATAATTACGAGGAAAAATAATTTGTATATATTTAAATCGTTAAATGATTATTCATAAATTTACATTTTTTTTCTTTAATACGAATAATTTTCATAAAAAGAGCGTAATTATAAGAAAATGATTAAAAGTGACTCAAAAAGAAAATAATAGGGGTCAGTAATTCTTTCGATAATAGATGTGACTCAAAAAAAAAAAAAAAAAAAACTGTCGACCAACAATTATTTCAAACAAATGTGACTCAAAAAAGAAAATAATTGTTGATCAATAATTCTTCCGACTAAATGTGTCTCAAAAAGAAAAGAATAATCGACGAATAAAATTCTTTAGATTAAATGCGACTCAAAAAAGAAAATAATAGTGTATGAATTATTTTTTTGATGAAATATCTCAAAAACGAAAAAAATAGTTAATCACTAATTTGTTTGATCAAACGTGACTCTACTAGCCAATGAATTTTGGATTCAAAGTGACTTAAAAAAATGATGGGGTCAACCAATAATTCTGTTAATTAATGTGACTCAAAAAAGAAAATAATAGTCGATGAATAAATAATTCATGAAATTAAATATGACTCAAAAACGAAAACAGTAGTCTCTCTCTCTCGATCAATGTTTTCTTTATGAAACAAGAAAAGAATAGTCAACCAATAATTCTTTGGATTAAATGCGACCTAAAAAAGAAAATAATTGTGGACCAAAAATTCTTTCGATTAATGTGACTCAAAAATAAATAAATAAATAAATAATAGTCGATGAAACATCTCAAAAACGAAAATAATAGTCAACCATTCATTTTTTTGATCATATGTGGCTTGAACAAAAAAATAATAGTCGACCAAAAATTTCTGGTTAAATACGACTCAAAGAGGAAAATAATAGTTGATCAATATTTTTTTATTAAAACATAATAAAATACCTAATTTTTTTTAAAACTTTGTTTTCGAAAAGCAAAACTATGATAGCAGAATTTAGAACTTGAATAAGCTCTTTAACAAATTTAGTTTTTATAATTTATTTACTTTTTTATAATTTATGAAACTCTCATTTTTATGATATAAAATTGTAAATGAATAAAAGAAAATCGATACATGTATTTTTTTTAAATATGATACAATTTAAATACCGTATTAAAATATGTTCGATTTTATTTATCGTGTTATATATAGGGTATTCCTATTAACAAGTTTAACACAGAAAACAAAAGCGATTACAATAAAAAAAAGAATATTTCTCTTTTTTAATCATTGGGATGAAAAAAAATAATGAATAAAAAAAATCTACTTACTGAAGCCATTTTATGAAAGTTCGTTGGAGCTGTGAGATTCGTTCGAATGTACCCTACTGCTTCAAGATGTTGTTAGCCGGTGGCAACTCAGGGAATTTTATACCTTACAATTTACGCATAAAAGTCACGTGAACAAGTGTCGCCCCTCCTCCTTTCCTATATTTTCCAGGTGAAGGTTCAATATAGAAATTCAGGGAGAACAAACATGTATTAAAAACAGATATTCGAAATAAGAATAATCTGTACTCTGATTGACTAATCGGTTGGAATGATTATTTTTTAAAAAAGGCACTTTTTTTTAAATAAAAAAGAAAAATAATTGGAAAATTCTGTTATCGTGAAGAAAAGTACAAACACCCCTCCAAAAAAAATAAACCAATCGGAGAATCCTCCCTTTTCCCCCTCTAGCTTTCTCGAGCGGGTCACGTGAAAGCCTCAAGGTCGCGGTTGTTTGTCAACTTGAACGAAAACTAAGAAAGAGAAAGAATGATTTTTAATGTAAGATGAACAAATTTGTACCATAATTACAGCGCTTTTATATGAAATCTCGAACTGTTAATTGAGAAAGATTTTCCAATCAATTTTGCCGAGGTGAGTCGCAAACGATTATATTTATGCAATTATTTACTACAAATTTAAATATTTCGTGATAAATATAAGTAGTGGCAGCACACATAGATATCAAAACATGAAATTTATTCTCTTTAAAATGTGTACTGCAACGCTCTGATTTTGTTCTGTTTTGCTTTTAGAAACGATAAACGTAATGTTTTCTTAAAATTAAAAGCAATTACTTTCGTTTTTTCGATTTACTTCGTTTTTTATTTTTTTTTCGCGATAAATAAAAATTTCTTTTTGGGATTATTTTTCGCGTTTTGTTTCAAATATTAATTTCACTTACGAAGTCGAATTCCGAATCGAAAATTTGAATTCGAAAAACACGAATCGAATTTTCACTTCCGAATGTAATTCTTCAAATCTTACTTATCTTAATAAGAAATAAAGAGTCGTTTATTTTTATTGCATGTGCCACATGTTTTAGTTATCGCATCTTTCATTTAATTTAATTTAACATGTTATGAAAAAAAATATTCGTTTAAAATTACTAGCAATTTCTCATTTTGTTAAAAAGAAACACTTTGTTTCAAAATAAATAATTTTATTATTCGTTTGTGTATTATTTATATATTATTATTCTCAAATGAATGAGCAAAATTTGTAAGATGCAGTCGCAAAAAATAAAACGAATTAAGTAAGACCTATAGTTTATTCATTTTACTTCACAATTTAAATTGTATAAATAGTTCTAATGTTTACATCTGAACTTTTTGCTTAAAACGAATATTCTCGAAAAAAATAATTTTCACAGGAGGAAAAGGAAAATTTAAATGATTAAGAACAATTAAATATACTCTTTTCAGCTGCTAATTGCAAATAATGCTTCAGATGTCTTTTTTTCCGATAAATATCTCTGCATTTATTTATCTATATTTTGTAATCAATTTTTAAAAAAAAAAAAAATAAACGGAGAATAACATTTTTAAATAATTTGTCAAATCAAAGATTAAAAATAAATAAAAGTATCACAACCGGTAACTTTTCAAAAATTTTTTTTTCCTCAAAACTATTTTAATTTAATTAATACTTCTAGAGAAAGATAACGGGTTATCTGCAAGATGTCTATTGTTTAAAATGCTGTAACCGAAACTGCTTTATGAAAAAACCCGGAAAGAGTATAATAAAAAGACTACTTTATTTTTTTGTCTAAAATTTCCATGATTCAAGTGATAGAACTAATAATAGTATAAATAGGGTATTGTTTTTATATTTAAGTAATTGCCTTTTTGTGAGATTGTCGGTTTTGATAGTCGAATTAAGAACGAAATTTTGCGTCTCGCTGCATCATGCTCTTCCGTAAATACAAGGACACCATATTTTGTTTATTTACATTATGTTCTGTCAGAATTGCCACATCATCAAAATAATTCATCCAGAGCTCTTTCAATATTTCTTTTTGATTAGAAAATGCGGAACCAGTTGGCTTGTCATACTCAGTCACGGTCGCATTAAATAATCTTATGCTAATACTTGAGGTTATTTTTCCTTTGTCACCAAGGTAACCAAGTGGTCATGGTCATGAACTCGTAATTGATGTTGGTCGGAGGTTCCAGTCCCGATGTCGAGGCCACGGTAGTCTGGAAGTCAGGATCATGAACTCGTCTCAGATGTGTCATGAGTTCGATCTCTGGTGCCATTGAAGATGTGTTATGTAGAAGGACTGATGCATGTTGAATCTGTCGAGGCTCAGTGTCCTTCCATTGGCGTGGTGTGGAAGTTTGGAGAATGGGGGTGCCAGCTCAGGTGTCATCCTCGTCACTATACTATGGTTCAAAATTATGAAGCCCATCTTAACGCTCAAGAAATGATTGAAACAAAAGATGAGTCGCTACATTTGTGAAAATATGACGCTGAGGATGAATAGTGTGATTCCTCGAAATTCAATCGATTTAAGAAACTCTCTGGAGTTACTAGAGCAAAGAACACTACAAAGAGAGAAATTAGTCATTTGCATTAAAAAAATAAAGTGTGAATTTAGAAAAATAACGTTTCCCATCTATAGATACTTTTGTACTTAGCTATATTCTCTTTTCCTCTGCTTGGAAATGGGAATACACTTCGACGAGCTTCTTCACAGAAAGTTATTATAGGCGAAATATGCCTTTGTTGCTGTATTATGTATCTCCCTTTTAAACATTTTTTTAAAGAAGTAAACAACATAAAATAAGTATTCTCCTTCAATACATTAAAATAAATAAATTTAAAAATGAATAATAAATTTAAATAAATAAATTTAGAAATGAATAATAAATTATAAAATTTAAATAAATAAATTTAAATTTTATCTCTGCGGTGCTCTTCATATCGCTGTATCAAGAGTATAATGTGTGACTTTGGTGCACATTTGTTCACATGGATATGTAGTACCAAATGCGGAAAGTAGAGTACATGCAATTTTCTGCAAACAATTAAATCTCTTCTCAGCAATGGCTTCTAATAATTTAATATAGCTGGGGACTTATCGTTTTAAAGTAATGTTTCGTATTATTTTGTAATTCTTTAAATGTTGTTTTCTATAATTCTGAAGATATTAGTTCAATAAGCTCACACACACACACAGTTTTTTCCATCTACTAAAAAATTAACAAATTTGTAGAGTAGCGTAATGTCACTGAGAAATGGACCGCGTGCCAATGTGGCAACTGTGCTGCTGGGGGCCGACACCTGGAGTAACACGCAGAAAGGAATAAGCTCTAGAATTCGAATAATAAAAAGAAGAAAAATAAATGTTTTATGCAATAAACTTAAAAGTAGTCGGCTTAAAGCCCACCTCGTTAGCCTAAGGTCGCGGGCTCCATCCCTGATGAGGGCTGCGGTAGCCCAGTGGTCAAGGTATCGGGTCATAACAGGCATGTCATGAGTTCGAGCCCAGTACCACTAAAGACCCGCCGTGTAGGGAAGCGAAGCACGTTAAATCTGTAGAGAGCTGAAACGTCCTCCCGTTGGTGTGGTGTGGTAGCTAGGAGAGGGGTGTGCCAGCTCAGGTGTCGTCCATGTCACTTGACCATGGTTCAAAATTACGTGGTCCGTCGCCAAAAGCTCACGTGTAGCTGAACAGTGCAACGTTAATATTCACTCACTCACTCTATCCCGGATGTCGATAAATTTTCTAGATGAGAAAATCGTAGTCACGCATATCATATGATTATGTGTCATGTAAAAGATCCTTTGAGTATCAATTGGGCCCTGGTACTCTTTGCAAAATTAAATCAAGGTAATATTTGGAATCTTACGATAGCTTGTTTTGAATACATTCAAGCGTCGAAAATTTGGTAGCGGGTGCCGCAACTGTATAGTGGGCCCAGTGAAATGGCTCTCATACTTAAGGGACTTTCCATGTCTGCAAAGGCTTAACTGCTAAAATGCAGCCCATTAGATATAAAAAAAAAGTAAATATTCAATATGAGGCAGTAGTTTAACGGAGAATATTAGGGTTCCCCTGCAAAAGTCGGTCTTTCGGCCCCTTACAGAGGATTGTAATACCATAACATCAGGCTTTGGGCCTCCTAGAGTCCTGCCTCCCTCCCCTCACGCTATGTTGGGATTGCGGGGGTGTACGTTACGCTACTGTCATGAGATCAAATTACATAATGCAGAAATTTTCAAATTTAAGTAAAGTTATAATAATTTATGTAGGTGGTGAGAGCATTTTCGTGATTAAAATAAGCTTTTATTTACAGCTTTTTTTTTTTCAGGATTTAAATTTCTTGGATGTGTGTGTGGCTAGTTTTCAAAACAGTTATTATAGTTCCAATATTAGAAACATAAAATATCGTGCAATATAATATTTTATTATACATACACACAAATAGCTGTTTGCCTTTTTTTCTGTGTGTGATTATAATCATTGATTATTATTTTGTTGTTGTTGTTTCATCAAGAACTTCTCACGTTTTAATTTATTTTTTCTCTAGTTTTATCAAATGTCTATAGAAACTGTGGTAGAATGTAATGTACCAAGAGAAGCTTGTTCGTTTGAATAAGATAAGAGGGAATCCAGAGTTTATTGGGCGTTGTTTAAAACTGATAACGTATTCCCGCATTGCGGAATTTGAGGGAAGAAACATGCACTTAGAAAATATGTCCAAATTCAAGACTTTGTTATGAGGAGCACTGCGTTTTAATAAAAACCTATTTACATAATGAAACAGAAAATTTTCACAATATATGAGAACAAGAATTTAAATAGAATAGAACACTATATAAGTGGAATAAAAGATTCTATTTTATGTATAATTATTTAAACGAGAAATACAGCGGGGGACTTAAAAAGTCATATAGAAAAACATTTATTATATTTGCACTTATAATTTTTTTTTGTATTATAAATTTTGTTTAAAAAAAAAATTTCGTTTAAAACAAATAAATAATACCGTGAAAACTTCAGGTATACCTTTTTAAAATATTGGGAGAAAATTAGATAAGTTAATGTACAGAAAATTCAGGAAACTTGAACATGTGCAAGACTTAAAACTGCATCAAATATTTCTTAAAAATCAAATTTCGTGCTATTTTTGTGTATTTCATGCCCAAATGTGCCTATCTGCACTTCCTATTCACCCCCCCCCCAAACGGGGAAGTATTAATTCTATTAAGAACATTAGCGTTTTTGCTTTTTTTATATATATATAGTTACCAGTAGCGTAACGGAGAATATTAGGGCACCCTGCAAAGTCAGGATTGGGTCCCGAGCTCAAATACGTACTTGGCGTCACTCAGGCTTTGGACCCTTAGAATCCCTGCTCCCCCACCCCGCCGAAATGAGGCGGTGTACGTTACGCCACTGATAGTTACTAATGTAACGAGGTTGTTCTATCTTCTAAGTCAGGGATGAGAAAAAAACGGCTTTTCAAGACTTTTTTTGCGACCTAGGATAAAGGATATTGTCTGTAAAATGGCATTTTGATGCAAATCCTTTCTTCAAAAAAGAGAACCAGAGCAAAAGAAAAATAAATATTAATTAACTAGAAACCGTTTGGCAGATGACTGCAACTTGGCATGTATTCTGCTAAATGTTACCAACATCGTACCAGGGGCGTAGTTACCGCTTTATCAATGATACGGGGCCCCAACAAGTATAAGCAAAAAAATCGTTAAGTATTACGGGGCCCCGAATGAATTTTATTACAGGGCCTACAAAAGACTAGATCTACTCCAGAGCCTCTTGCAATCTTAATATAAGTTGTTTGTCGCTTAATGTGCAACATCAGAAGTCACACTAATGTTACTTACAAATTTGAATTACACGTATAACTAAAAGATTTATTACAGTGCAACATGTATTTTTTTTTTGGAAGTAATAGAGAGTTTTAAGTTAATACGTATTTAGTTTTTGTTTTTGTTATTTTTCCAACAATAACAAGTCAAACTTATTTGACGGCACGTCTCTCTTTACATTATTAAACATATTTTTACAAAAAATAGCACGTTGATGCGTAAAGGTTCGCTAATCCTGCTATGGATAATATGCAATTAGCGTAATAAATAAATTGAGTAAAACTGCCACAATTTTTTAAATATTATTATTATAATAGGCAAAATATTATTATAATAGAAGCATTCTTCACAAAAGAAGAATATTTTGAAAATGGGTCATTTTATGTTCATTTTTTGTCAAAAAATTCTACTTAAATAGTTCTTTATTGTAATACTATTCTTAAAACAATTTTATATATATATTCTAATCTAAGTGACATTAAATGTCATAAATATTATTCATTTATACGCTTTTGCAAAATCACGTTTCCGAACGTAGTCGGAAACCTTAATAAGTAAAATGTATTTAATCCGTTAGTGTGTTACAAAAAAGGCTATCATACAGTGATGTAACGGAGAATATTACGAACTCCCTGCAAAATCAGGCTTTTCGCCCCAAGCCAAAATAAGTATTTGGCGTCAGTCGGGCTTTGGCCCCCATGGAATCCTTGTCCCACCTCCCGCAATGCGGGGGTGTACGTTACGCCACTACTATCATACAAATATTAACAATAAATATGAGTAATTTAATATAATTAAGTTTAGAGGGAATTTTATTTTGTGCTTGTAGTTTTAAAAAAATAAAATTTATATTCGTCACAGCTCAAGTCCTGGCTTTGGTACGGATATGGAGTACCGATTCGGATGCCGAATTTGGCCTCTGACCGTGGGTGAAAATTACGAAAGATGCAATAAAATAGATATAAAATTTTGCGTTGCCTCGAAGTACAGAACCGGAAGTGTTCATGACAACAAACAATTTTAAGACAAAAATATTTTTAACGATACATATGAAAGAAAGTACTTCATTTCATCATCTTTTTTTCATCAATTTTAATACTTTACTACGAAAAAAATTATTCCGCATACGAATTTTCCTTCTGATTTTAATCTTGTCGTTTTTCCATTCCAAATTTTCCTTCAAATTACAATTAAAACAGAACATAATGTTGTGTTCTGACGTAAAACGAATGACTCTGTGCAAGTTTCAGGAACTATTTCAATCCCATCACGATAAGATGAGAATAATGTGAAAGTTGAAAAAAGCAGCTAAACAATTAAGGTTTTATTACTCTGAATTTCGTACGGATACTAGATCGTCATTTACATTTTAAGATCATGATGAACAATTTTCTTTTTTGGTTACGCTTTCGCACGTGTCGTTTTAAATGATATTTTATTGGTGTTACAAAATTTTATTTTTAAGATGGCTTGATATGATGTAAGAATAATTTTAATTTTAGTTCTCAATTTAAAAAAAAAAAAAAAAAAAAAACCAAGTCATTTTGTTCTGAGAGCACTATAAATTAGTAGTCAAAAATTCAAAAAAAAATCAAGGTCAGTATGTCGTAGTATAAATGTTTCCAGTTATATACACTCAGGAACATTGAAAATAGCAACCCAAGAAGAAAACATCGAATTGAAATGAAATTTAATACACATAATGACACAGACGAGACATTCACTTGATCTAAAAAACAAGGCAATTAAACGAATACAGGGTGTGCAATGACACAAATACTGGGCAACTTCAATAGCGCATTGGACCACCTCCAGCTGCAATACATGCCGCCACACGGTCCGGCATTGAGTTGATTAGACACCTTATGTTGTCCTGAGGCAGATGGGCCCACAAATCTTGAACAGCCAACTCTAAATCATGTGCAGAGTGACACGATGGCATCTGCCGTTTTAGCTGATCCTACACGTTCTCTACAGGGGACAAATCGGGGGAGCGGGCCGGCCATGGAAGAATCTGAAAATGACGTAGGAAGTCTTGAGCAACTCTTGCTGTATGCGGACGAGCATTATCTTGCTGGAAAATTGCCCCTGTGAGACCATTTAGGAAAGGTCTTACATGGAGTCGAAGAATATCATCAACGTAACGTTGGCCCGTTAAGGTTCCACGCATCACAATTAAAGTGGACCGGCTATCATAGGCTATTGCCCCCAGACTATTGCACCAGCTGTGTGGGCAGTGTGACGTAGAAGAGTGTGGGAGGAATTGTACCGCTCACCAGGGCGCCTCCACACCCGTACACGGTTATCATCTGTCCCCAAAATAAACCAGGATTCATCACTAAACACAACCTTTTGCCAATCTGTGACATTCGACATTGATCTGGCTTGGCACCACTGTAGACGCAGTTGCCGATGTTCCGGTGTTAAAGGGAGTGCACGGAAAGGGTGCTTGGATTTAAGATTTACTTCTGCAAGGTGCCTGGAAATTGTTTGTGGAACAATTGCTACGCCTACGTCTGCTCGTATCGTTGAACGAGTCACTGTGGGGTCCACAAGTGCTTGCCACAGGATCCTTCGATCCGCTCTCCTCGTGGTCTTCCTGGTCGCTCCAGACCCGGTTTTCCGCGTATGGGTACCTTCTCGTGTCCCCTGCTCCCAACAATTTCTAACGGCACACTCCGAACGATTCACCTGGCTAGCAACACGGCGCGTCGACCAGCCTGCAGTTTTCATCCCGATGTTCAGGCCTCTCTCAAACTCGCTTATCTGTGACAAATATCTTCTAGCACGTTTACCTGGCATGTTTCGCTTACCAAAGTCTTCCTACAGTCGGCGGGTAATCGTCACGTTTATGAATCTTCGAATTTGCGCTGGCTTATATAGCACCCTCTTCCTGATTGTAGCGATACCTCGGCATGTATGAGCATGCGTATTGGTACAAAACTTGGATCATTTCCATATCACATTACGCTGTACTTAATTGAAAAGTTTCGCGATTGTACTTAGCTTCATTCTTGGGTCGCCATTTTCAATGTTCCTGAGTGTATATATGTGTGTGTGTACATCAAGCACCAATGATGTTTTAAGAAGGGAAATATTCGATTTTTTTTTAAATTCTAAAGTCAATAAAAATGAGAAAATTATCCATTTAATAACAAAAAATCATAAAAAAAATTATACGTCTAAAAAAAATTGCTGTAATAATACTTTAAGATGTTTTCTTGAATCAGCAAACGAATGTCCTACTTAACTGATGTTACATATTTGAACAGTGTGTTAAGAAGAAAAAATCTCTGAATCACATATTTTTTCCCTTCTAAATATGTTTTGCATTTTAATCAATTTCATAACAGATAATTAAAATAAGTATGATTTTGTTTTTCCGCTTTGAAAAACTACAGTGCAAAACAAAAGCTAACTCGTGCTAATAATCTTCATCAGACATTTAAAATTGAATCATTCAGCTGTTTGTTTTGTGATAATAACAAGTAGCATATCTCCATTATCGTTTTCGTTTGATTTTGAAAAAAGATACGATTTCAGCTGAAGTTACTAAGCTCTCTCAGTATTGTGAAAGAATTTTCTTAGTTATATATAACGTTTAAAGAAAGAAGAGCGTATCATCATAATATTTTCCAAAATAGCAATGTAACTATTCTCTTGTCTTTATTTTTACTTTTACACAACGCGGTTTTCACTATTACACATTAACGTTGTTCACCGAACTGAGCTAAATTCAGAAAATGAAACATGTGCGAGAAGCAATATGTTTCATTGTTAGTCATATTATAAAACAATTTTTGTTATATGACTAATAACTTTAATATAACTGTAATATGACTTTTTTAATACGATAATTTAATCGCGAGAAGCAATATGTTTCATTATTAGTCATATAACAAAACAGATTTTTTATTAGTCATAAAAAAATTATTATAAATGTTTTTCATTCGGTTCTATAACGCAAGAGTCTTCAATATCATGGATTGATATCAGTACAAAGCTTCTCATTTGAGTAATTATAAATTTATTTTTTAAAGAAATTTTCATTTTTCAAATGTTTAAAAATATGTTTTTTTTCTCTCGTAGTACTTTGTTATGCTTTAGAAATCTTTATTAAACCAATGTCCAAAAACTTTTATGATCTTTTGCATTTCTAAGTTTTACAAAGAAAATTTACAAAATCCTTCTTAGTTTTCTATCATTACCTACGTTCTTAACTTCTAATCCATACTTTTAATACACTTTTCTAAATAAGGGACAAAGGGAAATATGTAACGTCTGAGGGAAAATTGCTTAGGTAAATGGGGATCATTTATTTATGTAAAAAAAAATATTATTCTACTGGATTTAATGGGGTTTTGCTTTTATATCAGCATTAAAAATATTTTCAGATAGAAACACGTAACAACTTTCGCCTACAAGAACAGTATATATATTTCCTATTCCTAGCATTGATGAACTGTTGAGTAAGTGAGTGAGTGTTGTGTTTAATGGCGCAAGAGGATAAACTGTTGAAGTGCAAAGAAAGTGAATAGTTCACTTTCTCGCCTAAATAATTATTTGTTAAAAACGAAATAACGTTTTTTCATCCTTTGTACTTTTAAAACCTGTTTTATAAAGAATGCCGTTATATATATATATATTTTATTTTCCATTTCAGATTGTTTTGAAATCCCCCCCCCCAAATGTTTATTCTCAGGGCTTCCAGTTTCAGTAGGTTTCAAACCACTGCAGAAAGGTTTAAAATTCTCGCATCGAAACATCGCAGATACAAAAGGTAAGAGAAACACACTATTTCTTCTAGTTTTAGTTTCCATCTTTCGGTTTCTTCGCTTTCTCGTGAACTAAAGCAATGTTTTCATTTTAATCATTTGATTTCACAAAGTTTGACGCAAAAACGCAATAATGGGTGCAATAAGGAAGGGGGCTGTTTTCATCTTATCGCGATATATTTAAGAGAGAAAAGGGTGGACGAAGTTATCAAAAACGTGGGCAGCCTAGTGGTTAGAGCATCGGACTCCAGACCGGAAGGCCTGGGTTCGATGCCCGATTTCACCAAATACCCTCCAAGTACTCACGGAGTACGTGCTCGTTAAATCAGTGGGTCCGAAGTCTTGTGGGCTGAGTCACGAGCGCAGGGACTGAAGAATATTTCCCTCCCCTTTAGTTCCATGCAGAAATTGGGAAGGTGGAGATAGGTGGTGTCGCCGTTTATCGTCCCTTGGGGGAATTTCGCCGAGCTAAATCGTACTGTCATCTGTATGGTGCTCAAAGCCAACGACAGGCGTACTTCTAGCCCCTTGCCACGATGAATTTCGTGGGCTTCGGTCTGACGACGTCAGACAGGTTTCATTAGAAACAACAACAAATTCTTTTGGATCATTATTTTTGTAATCATTAGAACATAGAGACAAGAGGCCACGGTAGCCTAGTGGTCAGGGTAACGGGCTTGAGGCAATGACTTAAGGCATGGACCAATTGGGCCCGGGCCTTAAACTCGGAGGGGCCATCTCCTTTTCGAATCGGCCTCAGTAAGATCGTGATTCGAATAACTTTACTCGTCAATTGTTATTCCTGGGTATATTATCCGAAAGACTGGAGCGGCCGCGGTAGCCTAAGCGAGGTAATGTACTCAGCGGCGCACACAAGGGAGGGTCCTGGGGGTCCTCCGGACCCCCCTCCCCAAAGCCCTTGATTAAAATTTAATTTCTTGTTATTAATGATTAATTTTATTAATTAATGCTAATTATTTATTCAAAAATTAGTTTTTTACTGTGTTTTGTTCTCGAAAATCGACAAAATCAAAAGGAGCATGATACAAGAATGGTGAACTTTCGACCCCGAACCCCCTTGAAAAATTCCTGTGTGCGCTACTGAATGTACTCATGACCGGCGTGTCATGAGATCGAGCCTAGTACCGCTGAAGACCCACCGTGTAGGGCAGCGATGCACGTTAAATCTGTCGAGAGCTCAAACGTCCTCCCTTTGTTTTGATGTGGTAGTTAGTAGAGGGGGTTCCAGCTCTGGTGTCGTCCTCGTCACTTGACCATGGTTCGAAATGACGAGGTCCGTCGCCAAAAGTCCTCGTGTAGCTGAACAGTGCGGTGCTAATATTCACTCACTAGAACATTGATAGGGTGTTCTACAAATTGAGCTCAAACTCTACACAGCCAGTTTCCTTGTTGGGAGTACATAAGAAATGTCAAATAATTGTACTTACACAATCTATAGTTTACGAGAAAAATACGGTAGATAATGATGAATAAATGATTATGTATAATGGGTCTACGGCTCATTTTTGTGATCCTGTACGAATTGGCTGTATATGGATCGGACGGGACGTGTGTGTGTGTGGGGGGGGGAGAGCTCGGTTCTATGGCATCCACTATCACCAGATTACACACTGTTGAATTTTTTTCATTACGAGACTGTCGCAAGAAAATGATGTAGTTAGGAATTTCATCAAATCCCTAAGGGATAGGATCAATTGACGGGAGATGTTAAAATAACGTCTCTTCAAGGTTATTTTCATGATAAAAGTAAAGGAGTTGAACAAATCCCTGATCTGTTTCTGTGAAATGATGAAATAATATTGTCAAGAGTTTTAAAGTGTTTAACAAATGTGGTGCATTATATTAAATGTAGAATGAAATACAAAAAATTTATTTGAAACTAAATAACAGATAATTAGAAAATTAGGCTGGTATTTTTTTATGTGTAACATCTTTTCTCTTAGTTGCTTACACACTAAAATATCAATCCTATGTTAATCCTGAGGGGTGCCCTGTTTTGAAGATATAGGACTGATATTTAGGGGATCGATAGTATTATCTGTTTGGTGAGAAAGTACAAGGACTCGACCCCCCCAGGTGTCTCCCCCCTGGACAGCATTTTCCCAATACAAATCCTGACTAGTTCGTTTCATCATTTCACTGAAACAGGTCAGGGATTTGATAAAATAGCTTACTTTCATCAGGGAAATGACCTTGCAGAGACGTTATTTTAACGTTTCCCGTCAATTGATCATATCCCTTAGGAATTGAGTGAAATTCCCAATTTCTTCATTTCCCTGGTATATATACATATGTATGATTAAGAAAATAACAGAAAATATTATAATGTTATATTTCTTTTAAATATGAAAAAACAACCTAAAAGTAACATAATTAAATTTATTTTACTAACCAACATTTATATATATAGCTAAGTTTGTTCCTTACCTACATGCGGGAAAACGTAAGATATGTTTTCGAAATACATATATAACATCATTTCCCCCTTTTCTTTAAATTTTCGATTTCTAAAATAATAAATGTTAAGACAATGAATTCGATTATTTTTATTACCAGTTCTTCCCAACACATTCTTTACTTAACTTAACAAAGTTTTGCATTTTGTACTAATTACTAAAACTTGTGGAGACGATATCGCATGAAAATGAATTACAGGCTGTATTTACGTACTAACTGTATTCAATGTGTTACGCTCTTAACACACACAAGATGTGTTCACACTTTCTCTCTTCGAACTTTCTTCCCATTCCAGGCTCTTCCAGAAATGTTATATTATAGTCTTACTTTATACTATTTTATTTTAAAACACTTAATTTTATTTTCAAAGCACAAATTTTTAAAATTTTATTCAATGCACTCTTATTTTTAACTTTTAAAGGCTCTCCCATTAATTCAATTATTTCTTTTAAATTTTAATGCAGTACTGGGGGCTAAGACAAAGCTCTGAAGCAATGCAACTCCAAACCCAAAATGGGAGGTGAAGTTGGAAACAGGGGAACTCCACTAACCCATTCGACGTGTATCCCCATCCTAAAATGGGGAGCTTCCCCCACACGAAGGAAGTGCGAGGTCACTGACCAAAAGGGGGCAGAGAGAATGAGAGCAACTTAGAAGGGGGAGAAAACGATCAACCACACGTTTTGCGAGCGTAACCGCATTATATTGTGAGAGAACTTTTGGCGACGGTCCACGTAATTTTGAACCATGGTCAAGTGACGTGAACGACACCTGAGCTGGCACCCCCCTCTCCTAACGACCACACCACACCAACGGGAGGATGTTTCAGCTCTCGACAGATTTAACGTGCATCGCTGCCCTACACGGCGGGTCTTTAGTGGTACAGGGCTCGAACTCCTGACAAGACAGGTCACGATCCGGTACCTATACCACTCGGCTGCCGCGGCCACATTATATTGTGAGAGCGAGTGAATATTAACGTTGCACTCTTCGTATGTTATGTGAGAGTTTTTACCAGGGGTACTCAACTTTTTTCTGCTGGGCCGCATTCCTGTCAGTTATATCACGCGGGCCGCAACATGAAGGTAAATGGGGGAAGGAGGGGGGGTAGAAATGCTTTAAAACCGAGATAACATTGGAAATTTAAAAAGTGGAAAATTGATCAAAATATTATAACTCCTGTTTTGCCTTTTTTTAATTATTATTTTTTTTATATATTTTTTGTTTTTGTCACTAAATTAGAAGCATTTAAGAAACACTGTTTCACAATTTCTGCATCAGTAAACGGTTTCGTAATTACCAATAATATAACAATCTTCATAGGATGTCTTTGTAACTGCTGTGACATTACCACGGACAAATCACTTTGTTGCTCTGTTGCAAAGATTATTCAAGAAAGCCTATTTATCACCTCTTGGAAGAGATCTTTGAGAAGTGTCATTGAATGATCCCTGTTTATTGATATTTTTTAAATACAGCCCTTTCGTGACAAATCAAACAATGACTGATCCATGTTTGTTTTTCACTACAAAATAGTCAACCTCCCAATCGTCTTGAAATTATATATTTTCTTCGGATTTTTTTCGCTTGCAAGATATGAAAGATAGTTAAAAAGTAGTAGTTCCGCCCTATAAAGTTATCGCTACTCCACTGTTGTCTGTTATCACTAGCCATAATCGTTCCAAATAGAAAAAATATCAATTCGTACCCGTACGACATCGACAGCAAAAAGCAAAGTGATATATTTGTTTCTTGACAAAGAATTTCCCACCAAATTTTAAATACAATGTTCTTAAATAAGTAAATTTCTCAGAGCAATCGACCATAGCCAGGCCACTTAAAAAGGTTCGGTGGGCTGCAGGATGAGTATAGCTAATTTATATACGTAGTTGGTAGATCGTAGACATATGAAGGGAAACAAATTATCAATCGGCGTCTACCTTTACGGAAAAAAAAAAGCAGTGGTCTTCAAACTTTTATTACTCACGGAACCTCTAGAACTTGAAGGTGTTTTCATGGAACCCCATACACACATACATAGAAGAATATATCTCAAAATATTTAAAGTAGATCAACATGCTATAGGTACGTTACGTAAAAGGCAATTAAAAAAGTATTGCATTTATAATTAAAAAATTATGATGTAATTTTTTAATATAATTTACTCATTAGCAGTAGCGCACGCAGGATTTTTCAAGGGGGATCCGGGGTCGAAAGTTCACCATTCTTGTATCATGCTCCTTTTGATTTTCTTGATTTTCGGGAACGAAAGACAGTAAAAAGCTAATTATTGAATAAATAATTAGCATTAATTAATAAAATTAATCATTAATAACAAATACTTAATGAAATTTTTCGTACTATATACTTAGAATTATAATCAATCGGGAAAAAATCAAGGGCTTTGGGGGGGGTCCGGACCCTCAGGACCCCCTTGTGTGCGCCACTGTTCATTAGTAATATTAATTTGTGATCCAAACGTCACCTACTCATACATTATGTTTAGTAATCACTAGAGTCAGTGGCGCACACAAGGGGGGGTCCGGACCCCCACCAAAGCCCTTGATTTTTTTCCGATTTCTAAGTATATAGTACGTAAAATTTAATTAATTACTTGTTATTAATGATTAATTTTATTAATTAATGCTAATTATTTATTCAAAAATTACTTTTTTACTGTCTTTTGTACTGAGATCTGAATGGCATTAAAATGTTAATGGCTGTGGGAGAACACTGCGTATTTTGCATGAGAATTCGCAACAGAACATTCAGATGTTCTTGCTTAAATCTAGATTTCAACATAGAATTTGTTGATATTTTGCTTCCTCTTCATCATTATAGGTGGGTTTTCCTCCCATGAATGCAAAAGGGTATATTTTCCATTAGAAAACTATTTAGTTTTGCAAGACATTGCGCTGACTAACGAGTCTAAAATTATCTCGTGGAATCCAAGATAGTAAACAATAGAATACTCACAATCTAGTAGGTAGTATATATATATAAAGATAAAACGCGTTTTAATATTCTTTTATTATGTTTGTTTTATAAAACTTTAAAAAGAGTATTGCAAAATAAATATATTATATATAACTAAAATTTTCGGTTTTAAAGAATAGGATAAGATTTAGATATTTGTAATTATACAAACTTCAGAGAACGCGCGTGAATCTACTTTGCACATATATTTATAAGTTTTGAATTTTTTTATTGTGACTTGTGGAACCCCCCATTCGTATGCCTTACGGAGCCCCAGGGTTCCGTGGAACACAGTTGCTCTATAGTAGGCATGCCCAACCCGCGGCCCAATTGAAGTTTCTGTCTATATTATTTTAGACATTTGGACTACAGACGGTTGAATCGAAAATATCGTGCTTCGACCCCACCCCCACCTCTCCCCGTGCAGTTCATACCGAAATAATTTTTTTCCTTCATTTGACTTCCAAGCAATTGTAATAACAGGTGTTGTGATGGATGAAGAAAAGCAGATGAGCTTGGGTGTGTTATTCCTCTTTCAACGAGAACTTCGTTGAGAGTGAGTAGTGTATTTAGTTCTATTTGTCAGAGAAATAATTTATGTCTATATTTTTAAGTTCAGATTAGTAGTCTTTTTCTTGTTTTATTTGTCAATGAAAGAATCCGATGATGGATTTAATGAGTTGCCTCAGGACTGTCAGACCAGCTAATAGAAATGTAAGATAATTACGGCAGCAGAATAAAAATGTTTAATATTTTAACCTTCCGAAATTATGTTACTTTTTCATTTTATGATATATATTTAATCACGGTGCAATAATTAATATCATACAATAAGAAACTAAAAATTTGGCTAATGGGCAGAAAAAACTTTTTTTTGACAAACAGTGTAATAATTACAAAGCTGTTCTTCTTTACTTAATTGCTTTTTTGCATTTGAAATAAAAATTTTGAAAATCTAAATCAATTTTATGCAAACATACTGTAACACAAGTATAAAATGTGAAGATGTTACGCACATAGTTGTTATACTATGTAACCTCAGAGATGGCAGCATGAATCTACTGTAGATAAGAACCTTGTAGGTTAAGAGATATTCTTCCACCAAGTGCAATCGGTCGACTTTCAACTTTGATGTGATTGTGATCCAGTAAAAGGTAAACTCGGTGTTTTTTGATTGTATCAATAATTGAATGTTGATCATATCATATTTTGAATGCTGTACGATAGTAAAATATTTTGAATATTTTTTTTTATTTTGATATGTGCGGCCCACCTCAGTTTAGTAAATTTTTACGTGGCCCACCAACCGATTTGGGTTGGGCACCCCCGGTCTAGCCAATCAGAGACTTCATCTCGGGCGAAATGAAGTCTCTGATTGGTTAGACGCTAGACACTCGACGTTTTTACGCCTTGGTGTGAATGAGCCTTTAAAGTGTTTAACACTCCGCTTTCTTATGCATCGGGCTCAAATGAATAAAAATAAAAATTTACACTTTTGTGTGTAGTTTTATTCTTATATGTATTCCATTCAAAAATACACAATCAGAGATGTCTTAAGGCCCCTGTGGGTCTTATTTCGTTCTCTACTCAGCCTTCGGTACTTTATTACCGATTTAAGCTCGTTTCGGGACCTACCTTGACTCTGGCGGATTGAAATTTATAACCAGAAAATCTAGTTAAGCCCAGCATTGGCTGCCACAAGCACCCAATGAATAAACTGACACTGTAATAAGACCATGAGATCCGGATAATTTTAATATTCAAATATTTTTTCCCAGTGTATATTTTCCGAAAAACAGGGAATTTCAAACTGCATGTCAATTGGCAAAACTGGCAAGATTGCCTTATTTTATGATGACCATTATCAATGTCTAGGCCTAAGCCTACTACCATAAACAATTATTTAACTCATTTAGTCAAAATGCGGCCATCGGTCGAATCGGTTTGTGAGATTATGAGTTGTGCGCATTTATTTGTTTCAAATTGCCGTTCATTGGAGCATTTCTATGTACTCACTTTTAAATATCGCATGTAAATAACGAGCTCGGCAATTGAGTAAGCACCCTACATTACGACTTTAAATCACAATCTAATTGCTTTGTACAAAATTTTGCAAAGAACTATTCTAGCCTCTAAAAAACTCACGTGTTATTTAAAAAAATCAGTGGAATAAAATACAGTACTAACAGAAATGAATGAGCCGATTACAAAATTTAATAATTCCCAGATGAATAAACAGAAAAGGATAATTAAGATGTCATTATAAAGATAAAATATGAAATTTCTTTTGTACGTAACGTTTCTTGACGTAAAGTAAAATTTGTGTTCAAAAAACGTGTGTTCAATATATATGTGACTTCTCTTAGTTATCCATATAATATCATTGTGAACCTGTTCATCCTGGACTTTTGCCTTTACATAGGCATCCAGTTTCCTTGCACTGTTTATTCCATCTTCTTATAATCTTAGATGGTACATTTCTATGGTACTTTGTCCGAAATTCCCGCTGAACCGTGATTACTTTTTGCAAACGAGACCACCAAAACGCCTTCTCTCGCTGCGACACCATTTCCACATCTGTTCACAATTACAACATTGCTGCCACCTATGTGATAAAAACAATGCTACAAACTCAAAATTTCATATTTTATCTTTACAATGACATCTTAATGATCATTTTCTATTTATTGATCTGGGAATTATTAGTTTTTGTAATCGGGTCATTCATTTCTCATAACCCTGTATTCAAAAAATAAATTTTTCAATAGTATAATATACTTTTAAAATTAAACAAATTCATTATTGGTAAAAGCAGGCGCGAATTAAAATATTTACAAAATAGAAAATTGGCTAGCTGATGAGTATTCCAGTTTATTTGTATCTAAAACAATGGCGGCTATGATGTGACTAATGATAAAAAAAATTTCTGTGCGGGATTAAAAAATCCTTGGAAGGGTGAAATTGAAACAAAAGACACGTGTAAAAGAAATCAAGTCGATAATATATCTTTCGAAAATTTAATCAGATATTTAGAATTTCATTCGTTATTTCTTATTTTTGAGAAAAAATTTCGATTGTTTACGATTAACTCTCCAGATTAGGGAAGAAATTCGATCTCTCTCGTCACACTGTCGCAATACCTACTTCAAAACGAACTTCAAACCAACAAGTAGAGGAAACGAAAAAAAAATAAATAAATAAATAAATAAAAGAGAGAGAAATAGTCGCTGACCTGAAAAATATTTTGCACCCAAAACGAGTACAAACGCATGTTTTCTTTATAACAGCGTTTTTTCGTTGAGCAGACCAAATGAGAACAGGCAGTTGGACTGTGAGTGCATTTATTGCAAAAACATGCGATATATATTTCAATATTAGAAAGTTAGGTGAGTGAGAATATTACCGTCGCAATATTCAGCTACTCGACGAAGCCGCGGTAGCCCAATGATCACGGTATCGGATCATGGCTGGCATGTCATGAATTCAAACCCAGTACCGATTAAGACCCACCGTGTACGGAAGCGATGCACGTCCTGCCGTTGGTGTGGTAGTTAGGAGAGAGGGGTGCCAGCTGAGGTGTCGTCCTCTTTACTTAACCATGGTTCAAAATGACTCGGTCCGTCACCAAAAGCCCTCGTGTAGCTGGACAAGTGCGACGTTAATATTCACTCACTCGGCGATGGACCTCGTAATATTAAACCCGGGATGGGCATTAAGTCGATCGCGTTCCACCGGTAGCTCGCCAATGTATTTGGGGGTGACCGCCTGAAGATTAGCAGTTAGTAATGTATAAGGATATATTCAAGATTGGGGCAGCAAGCACGCAGACTAAGCCTACTGACTATAATTACGAGAACTAACTAAAGACTCAAATGTTTTTAATGTATAATTCGAATTGTTATCTAACTAATGCATCATTGGATATTATTATATTTGTGGCTATTATTATTATGTTTGTGTGTGTGCACCTTCGTTTTTATTGTAGTTATGTAGGTAAGCACATATCCCGTATTCATTATTACCTCACCACACCTACGCCTCTGGGTGGGCCGCAACACTTTGTAGCCCCTACCCTGGAAAAGTCTGTCCACCCCTGTTTTAAACTATGATCAAGTGGCGAGGACGATACCTGAGCTGCCATTTTCAAAAACTTAATTCCATTAATTCATAAACATTAAAATGGCAAGTGTTTGATTTAATTTTCATCTATCAGATAAGTGGTATTTAAGTGGCATCACAAAAAATATTACTTTTATAGATAGATAATGGGCATTTACATTTCGTTAAAAAAAATCGAATGGCGATGCCTAAATCACTTGACGTCTGTCTAGAATACATTAATTCCGTTGAAATAAATTGAAAAGTTCAAGGTTATTGCAGCATAAATCCAAATAAGAGCAGGTCTTATTTTTTCTTATTATGTCAGTCTTCATTTTTTAAAGAATTTTTTTTTCTTTTATCAATTTCAAGTAGGCAGACACAGAATTTCCAGATAAAGCGAAAAAATGCAATGACCTTAAAAGTATTCGATAATAATTATTTTTTGGAAATATCTTAGTAATTTTTATTTTTCACAAAAAAGATAAGTTCTAGATTAATTTCCGTTGATAACTCGTGAATCACGTACAGCCGTAGTCTCGGCAGTTATCTCATGTTTGTAAACGATTTTGAAATATGAAATGCGAACCAGAGCCTTTGCCCTTTTATTTTCTTTAGTGTTTCACAATGGCTGAAATATAAATAAATTTTGAAATCATTACACACTTCTCAAATCTAAAAACACTGTGATATTTTCTTTGCTCATTTTACGTAATTTTGAACTTTGATTTGAAGTGTCGAAATAAAATTTATGATGGGCGATGTTTAGGGTCGATGAAATTTAAGCGAAATGTGTGAAACGTTTTAGTACATAAATACTTTAGTACATAAGTACTGGTAAGAACTTAGCTTTATAACATGAATATGTTAATCATTTTTTGTTCACCTTTATTTATGATCTTATATTTACATATCAAACTCCCACGGTAGACGATTGGCCATGGTTACGAACTTGTGGCCAGCGTTGTCAAGTTGCGGGTTCGAAACTTGTGCTACTGAAGACCCGTCGTGCAGAGAAACTGACAAGTGTTAAACCCGTCGAGGCTCGAAGTGCACCAACTGGTGTAGTGTGGAAGTTTGGAGAGTAGGATGCCCGTTCACAGGTGTCATTATTGTCGCTTGACCAAGGTTCAAAATTTTGAAGTTGGTCACCAACAGTGTTCGTGTTGTTTCAGTCAGTGAGTGCGTGAACATTAACGTCGCCCTATTTAGCTACTCGAGGGATTTTGGCGACGGACCTCGTAATTTTAAACCATGGTCAAGTGACGAAGACGACATCTGCATGTACGCTTCGGGTTTTTTCATCAAAAAAGGGGGTGCGCGATATACCGCGAATGGATCTAAAACTTAAAAGAGGCTGCTTGAAAGTATGAGTGCGCGGTCATGCGTCATATTTTATGGTATTATACATATTTAGAACGAAAAGAATTGTGACGTCTTCGTTTGGGGTGAACCCCATCCTTCGATTCACGCCAAGTTTTATGGCTCCGAATAGATGTTAAGTGACAAGTGCACGTGGCCATGGGGTCATTGGCTATTGTTTAACCTCGGGCAAGCACCGACACCCAGACTGGCAGTCATAATGGTCAAAAGAGAGCCGGCACCCATTGACAATAGGCGAAGCCTGTTCAAGAAGCACACTGTCGCGTTGGAAGATGTCAAGAGAGTGGTTTTAAGAAACAAAGGGGTGTGATGGACAAGTGTGTCCAGATGTTGGATGAGAATCCTGACGCCCTTAGATTCCAGACGGCCAGGGAATGTATTTGTGCGTGTCGCACAAATAGGATACTAATGAGGCCTGGGGACGAGAGGAGACTTTTGTGGCCTGCCAATGATAAGGGGCATGTTGTGGACCCGTCCCTGGTGTTTAAAAGGGTTTGGATGGAGAGAACTTGAGGAGAGCCCTAAATTTACTCAAGATGTTACAGAATTAAGTAATGGAACAAAAGTCTCGAACCATCTTTTACAGTTTTATAGGGGAGTGAGTGCGAGCGTTGATCAACGTCGCAGTATAAAGCAGCACGATGGCTGTTAATGACACATCTCGTACATCACTCGAACCACAATCAAGTGATGAGAACTACACTAGAGCTGTCAACCCTCTCTCCAATCTTCCATACTACTCCAATGGGAGAACTCTGAGCCTCGACAGATTTAACGTGTATCAGCCCCTCTGCATAGCGTGTCTTCAGTGGTAGTGTGGCTTGAACTCATGACACGCCGGCCACGATTCAGTGCCCTTAACCACTAGGCTAGAGGTCGCCAAAGTGGTGTTCCGCGAGAAAATTTCGCCCGTTCCCAGAAAAATGTAGATTATACTTACTCATCACTTTAAGCTACGCTTTAAGATGCATTGAAACATAATTCGATTCATAACAAACGTTTAACTGTTAAAAAATCCTATTAGTGGTCCGCGGGATTTAAATTAAAAATGTACTGGTCCATGAGGTCAAAATGTTAGGAGTGGATCGAAACAGCGCTAATGCACCCAGGTAGTTTTTGTTAATGCAATGCTAGCGTCTCCTGTTCTCCAAAATATTATTTATTTTTGTTAATATATCTCATGATTATTTATCAAACTTCAGTTTAATGTGCAATTAATTTAGTTAATGAAAAATAATGTATTGTTTTATAAAATAATTATGACCGAAAGAGTCAAATATATTGAATTATGTAAATTTCATTAAAATATCTACACTTTTGCTATGCGTGAAGAAAAATTAAAGCACATAAAATATTAGAAATATAACCTTAATTTATATATAACATGTAAATTAATTCACCCAGATTTAAGAGGATTTGGTACCCCAAAAATCACAGATTTATCGTTTCTTTTATTTTCATTTAATCCTATTATTTGCATTATTATCTTTCGATTGATATATCACTTGTGCAAGTTGGAAAGTTAGACGTTGAATAAAACTTCATTTGAAAACAAAATTCAGCCACGCCCCCTTTTTAGAAAAAAAAGCTAAAAAAAGCCTTTTGATAAAAAAAAAACTAATTTATAGAGAGAAATAATAACATTAAAAAAAGAATGTACAATATATAAAGCAGAATATTTCCGAGGCAATACATACAATCATTTTTTTTTCTTTTCTTAATGTGTGCATGTAAAATTTTTAAACTAAGGCATTTTATATTAATAATTTTATAATTTCAGTTCTTATTCCTGATATATTTTTCATACAAATGTAATACTTTAATATTATAAGAAGAAAAACAGCTAAAATTTCTGTCGTGACAGAAAAAAAAATTTTTTTTAACGTTTTTCTTGAATTTTCTTGTGCAATTAGTATTCTCTAAAAGTTGATCATTTATAAAAATGTGTTGGTTGAAAAAATATGAAAATGCAATTATTTTAAAGAAAAATGTATAACTAATATCTTAAAGTGGTATTTTAAGTTTAATTAAGCTTATAATAATTATTTTTTCAGAATTATAAACTTTAAAGTGGTTTTTCTCAGTTTGTATTTTTCGAAACCTTAGTGCGTTCAAAATGCTACTTCTTCGACAATTATTTATCAATCGGATCCATTTTTTTCCTGCGTGTTAAAAATAAAGCATGTAATAAAATTAGGGATCCGTTTTGCTATAAACTTAATACTTTTTTTAAAAAAATCAAATGTAAGACATGTTGACTTTTTCGTTGATTTTTAGCCTGTATATCAACATTTTATTTTTTTTCTCGAAAACGAATAAAGTTATTGTAAAATCGATCCCTAAAGTTGTTTAGAACATTCATAAGAATGTTACAGAAAAATTTCAGGTCAAAAATTTATTTTTACAAAAGGAGTAGGATTTTAAAATTTTCCAAATTTTTTTCAAAGAATTTAAAATTTGAAAATTGTGTGAATAATATGTGAAAAATTTCATCTCGTATCATTTTCTTGAATAGAAACATTGTATCTATACTAAAATATATTTTTTAAATGCATAAATAAAGAAAGTTGCTCAAAGGGTCCTCTTAAATTCTATTTTTTTCCCAAAAGAATTAAGTATAATATGTCAACTTATCAAGTAGTTTTTTAAAAGTATAACTTTCTCAATTTAATATTAATACATCTATATGTACATGTATTTTAATATCAGATTAATATAACATTTATAATATTAATATAACATTTAAGCTATTTTTTTCCAACACAAACATTACAATATATTGAAATCAAATATAATCACCAGGATATCTTATTTTAATTGTAAATTTATGCCAGTAGTTATATTTGAATGACTTGAAAGAATAAAGAATCACCACAAAAATGAAAAAAAGTAATCTTTTTTTAAAACTGAACTGAGAGAGCAGGAACCTCCAGTTAGGAACTATTTATTTTTATTACAATCAATATAACTATGGTCAAAATCTGTATTGATGAATGTAATTTTTTGTAAATTTATATATAATAGTAATCCTTCCTTAATATTGTTTATTTCTTCAGTAGTTGGATTTTTGAGTGTACAAGTAGTCTACATTTTTCTTCGCGTAGAGAAATATCCAAGTTGTTTTTCAATCTTCTTTTTTATATTTATGGCCGAGGATCCCATCATTTTAATTATTTTACTATTATGCTCCTCCATTTTTTTAATAACTTTTCAGACTGAAAGGGTTGCTGAAGACTTGATCACAAAATGAGCAGATTAAGTCTCTACTATGCACATTCATTTCAGTCTCGATTTAAGAAAACAATAAGAATGAAAAGTTGATTACAGAAAATTAAAAAACAAATTGACTAATTGAAATAACAAGAAAAATAATAAAACAATTAACAAAATAAAGCAAAAAATAATAATAAATAAATAAAAAATAACTAGAAACCAAAAGTAAAAATTATCCAAAATGTAAATAAAATGCAATAATAACTTAAGCAAAAATCGTTCGACCAATATAGCGATTTTCAATTCAATTATCTATTCAATTATTTTAGTTTCCATATTGCCAAACAGATGGCGCTAAAAACTATTTGGACCTCTGCACAAGGCTACCGGGGTCACTTGAGAAAAAAGAACGAAAATGAAAATATTTGTTCTTTCAATTATTTAAAATATAAATATTCGATTATCTTAAAGCTAAAGTATTTTTCTCAAACAGAGAAATTGCTATATTTTATAATATTCTTGGTTCGAGTTCTTTATTTCTCTCATTTAGATTCCTTGTTCAGCTCAGACATAAGAAGTAAAACGCTTATAAAAGTTTTTATACGATACATGCTTATCTAAGGATCGAAAGGAATTTTTTCTTCAAAGTAATATAACAACCTTAGCTTTCTGTAACTGTGCTAGCGCAGGGCTTGGCAACCTATGGCACACATGTGGCATGCGGTACAATTTTCAGTGGCACTTTGCACTAATTTAAAAATTTGTCAGTTTTTGAGTGGATGGAAGTTGATAAATTTTTAATGGGTCTTATTTGACAAACATGTTCCAAATTATGGATATTTACGGAATCCCGAAAAAATCTGAAAGCTAACTCGAAAAATAAATTTACAGTTGTTTTGTAAATTATTGAATGCCACTGCAGAGATTTAATTGTTTGAAGAGAGAAAACTGTATGCACTCTTCTTTCCGCTTTTGGCTCTACACATTGTTATGAACTTTGCGTAAAATAGTGCAAAAAATTTGAATTTGGATGTGTGTGTAATGTCTTAATATCTTACTCTAAATTATATTTAATTTACGTTAAAATTGTAATATTCACAAGTAACGCCGTCCCTTACGTTATAGTGGTGATTCAATGAGAACTTGGCGATAGAGCTAAGTTAGCATCCTTTTTAGTGACTGAATTGGCGGCCAACTTGGCGACCATGTTGGTGACATTAGTGACCATTTTGGCGAGTTTGGGACCCTCTGGAATCTTCTAAAAACTTGGGGAGAAATATACTAAATTCATGCTCTATGACGCGAGTGGATTTTTCTCGAAGTTTCCGCCGGGCCTATAAATAGAGATTCTCGCCGAAACGAGAGTCTCTTTTATTTCAACCAGCGATTGGTGGGCATTGTTTTGACTAGCGATTAGCTCGGATGTGCTTGTGAATAATCTTTTACATACATGTATTTTAAACACTGATAATTAAGTTGGAATGCTGTTGAAGGTGTGAAGACCTTCTGAGATTTATTCTGCGAATATTGCTGCTGAATCCTGTATTTCAAGGATTGGATTTTTGACAAAAAATTCTCATCGCTCTTAAATAATTATTTTTCTTCTTTGAACTAATTAGCATATATTATTGACCTCAATCCTCTAATTCTATATGCATTATCGCGGGAATCAAATAGTTTCAAATACGATTTATTGGTGGCATGCTGAATCATAGTGGTAGATAGGTTTGGCACGCACACAGCTAAAAGGCTGCCAATCCCTGTGCTAGCGGCTACTATCTAAATAGGCTAAATCCATGAAGGTCACGTGATAAATACAATCACGTATCTCCATTGAATTCACCTGATATTAGACTCTTACGTGTTGCTCTCTACTTGTAAAAGTAAGATAAAATTTTAAATTTGATAATTGGATAGAGATGTTCGTGTATTTTAAAATTCTTCAAAAAGTTTTTCAAAATTTAAAAATAAATTATATTAAACGTGTACTTTTTAAACTCAAGTGTATTTTACTTATCTATGAGAAACATTATTTTTGACAAATATATTCTTTTTAAAAGAAAATTTCTGCAAAAAGCAAAAGTTGGCAACAGTAAAGCGCACGAACAGTTTGGCTGAAAATACGTGATTGTATACATCATGTGACTATGACATCATATGAATTTATGACCTGATTGGCTGAAAACACAGAGTTGCAGTTATGTGACTATGACGTCTCATGGTTTTAGCCCATTCTTCACAATGACGTAGTATAGAATCGACGTGGAAATTGTGGTGCCAATAAGGCAGTGATTCTCAACCACTTTGCCACGGCACTTCTGTATCCCGCCAAGTTCTTGAAGTGTGCCGCCATTTTTTTAAAAAAACTATTACTTATAGTTCACTAAGGGTGAAAAAACAATATTCCAGAAGCGCAAATCTTCGGCCGTTTTATAGAAATAAATTTGTCATACAATTGCTATTGGCCATTTAACAGCAGTAGAGGAGAGAGTTTTATTCATTACTACCCAAAATATTTTTTTAAAATTTCTAATGAGGTGTGGATTGATGATTAACCATTGCAGACCTAGTACATTCCCCTGGAATTAGTATCTCTTTTTAGTACGGCACCATACAGGTGGATACCAATCACCGCAGGTAATTTTGACGCCAGTTTTCTCCTTAGAGGGAGGCACCTGAGCTCTGACGATGCGAACCTGTACTAGGTTTTAATTTTGCCGAAAGTATCCAAGCCAAGCAGACACTCTATGGATCTTTTACATGCCGTATAATCATACAAAATGGAGAAATGGTCGCTGTCGTTTGTCTGCATTATGAAAATCCAACGACTTGGGCTTGGGTCGAACCCCCAACCTTGGGTGCAGAAGGCCAAACCAACCACGCCACCCAGCCGGCACTACCCAAAATAAGATTTAAAAAAAAATTAATTGGGCTCGTAATTTGTTTGGGATAGCGAATACATCTGTTTCTGAGTTAACTTTGAATGAAGACGAAGAACTATATATATATATATATATATATATATATATATATATATATTCGCTGTGTAATAATAGAGATTTAATTTCAAAACATTCGAAAGAGTCAATTAGTTCATTTTGGATTAAAGTTAGAGGCGAATATCCCATAATAATCAAAAAAGCTTTAAAAGTATTGTTGTAATTTTCTACATCTTATTTGTATGAATTCAGATTTTCAGCAATAACAAAAATAGAAATTTTAAAAAAAAAGCTTAAAAAAAAATCGTAGATGACGAAATATTATTGCCATTATCACTATTACGATCAAATATAAACGAAATTAACAAAACTCATCAAGCTCTAATTTCGCATTAAATGTATTCTTATAATTAATTTGTAATTAATGACTCGATAAACATTTTGTTTGGTGTAAATATTATTTTATTTAATATTGAAAATTATTACCATAAACTATTTTATATGGTGTATTATAAATAAGTACAATTCTTTTAAACTTATTTTATTGTTAGTGTGCCGCCAATTTTTGAAAATGTTAAAAGTGTACCGCAAAAAAAAGGTTGAGAAACATTAAGGTGTCTACGTCACATGACAATGTATCTCAAAATCACGTAAAATAATGTCTTGCAGAAATGCAGGTATGGAAGCGTCCACTTCAACAAACGATTTTATACTACGATAAAAATATTTTAATTAATACCAATATTTTTTTTTACAAAGGGAGAAAAAAAATATCCTGCATTCGAATTTTCCTTCTGATCTTAATCTCTTGTCGTTTGTATCTTAAATTTCCCTTTAACTTACAATTAAAGTAGAATATAATGTTTAATGACGTAAAACAAAGGACTATATTTGCTAAAGGAACAAGCTCCCGTTATTAATCCAGTCACGATATCAAAATAAATCGCGAGCACTATAAAAATTAAAAAAGCAGCTGGGCAATTAAGGTTTTATTACTCTGACTTTTCAAACGGATGCAAAATTATCATGACGCGTAACTTATTCCCGTTGATTGCGTTTTCACTGCCACTCAAAATGCAGGTGTGATGAGTGGGGTAGACGAGGCGTATTGGCTATGATTAGCAGGCCTTTACGACGGGCAGAAATAGTCAGACGGAAGCTTCTGTTACAGTAAACAGTCTAATTCTACATTAAAAGTATTTTTGTCAGTACTGAAGAATGGAAATATCTAGACAAACTAAACAGAAAGAAATTTCTTTAAATATCACTACAAAACTACGTAGTTATAATGTAATGTTTTTTTAAGTAAAAAATTATGGTACTTACGTGTTATACCTTTGACCAACTTCGCCAAAACGAAAAGAAATCATCAATAAAAAAATATAGCCAAATGTTGTCATTGTTATTGTTATTGTGTTCGAACATGTGTGGGAACGGTTTCCTCAACAGGATGTATATCGTACTAGCTGCATGGCCCGGCGTTGCACGGGCTATCTCTACTTTTATAAATTTTCCCTTTCTTTCACAAAATCAGAACTTCTAACACTCATTTTCAAAATGACTCCCCCCCTCCACCGCTTAGCCCAGCATTGCTCGGGCTTTCTTATTTCCTCGTGACACCAGCATTTCTGTGTGTGTGTTTGTACGCGCACAATGTGAGTGATTTCTAAAATTATGTCAAAAAATTCCCCTTTTCCGAAATTTGTTCCATTCCACTTATTTTCTTAAATAGACTATGAACTTTTTAATTAACAAAGAATTAATTTCGCAATGAAATAATAGAAATAATCCTTTTAATATTATATATATATATATATATATATATATATATATATATATATATTATATATATATATTTAATAAAATCAAAATTCTATAAGTAATAAATGAAAGAAAAATTAACAGATAGCTATTGAAATGATTATTGCTTTTTTTCTGAACGTTTGATTAAACATATAAGTTAGAAAAAAACAGTATGGGGGAAGGCCTATATATATATATATATATATATATATATATATATATATATATATATATACTAGCCGTTACCCACCCGCTTCACTGGGTATTTCTCGATGTTGTATATATGTATACTGTTTGCATATATATTAATTATTAATATCTAGCATTAAGAATTCGATTGTATTGAAAAATATATTTATAGCTGTTACACTCTCGCCCCTTGATAGAAAAAGAACATGAATTATAATATCTAATTTCTATTTATATCTAAAATAGAAGTGGAAAGATTTTTTTCGCTCAATTAACCTAATAATCAAGGGGATTTCCACCAAAGCAACTTTCAGTGGATCTCTACTCCATAAAATAAACATGCATGCTAAATTTCAAGTCTAAATCTAACAAAGCAAAATCGGAATTTTTATCATCAATACCTCGTTGACAGCATTCTTAGCGGATTCCAATTCAACAAAAGAAGCATGCAAACCAAATTTTATTATTATAGTCTTAGCAGTTCAAAAACGGGAATTTCGTCTATCAATACGCCCCAATAACTCTCCCAGCTTCCATCTGGAGTTGATTTCCGTAAAATCCATTCTTAGTGGAACTCTATTCAACTAAAGAAAAGTGCTCAACAAATTTCAAGTAAATGAATTAAATTCAAAAACAGGAATTTTTCTATAACACGCCTTAATCCCTCGCAATCCCACTCCTTTGGGGGTCCGTTTTCGCAAAAATCTTTGTAAAAGGAACTTTATTCCATGAACGGAACATACCTTCTAATTTTCAAGCAGGTGGTTCCATTAGTTGAAAAGCGGAAATATTTATCTATTACGTCTCTTAATCCCCCTCAGTGACCCTTGGGGATTAATTTTCCCCAAAACTATTTAGTAGCGGATCTCTACACCATGAAAGGAATTCGCTTACCAAATTTTAAGACTGTACGTCTAATAGTTTAAAAATGGAAATAATTATAACGCCCTTAAGCCCCAGCAACGCCACTTAGGAAACGATTTTCACAAAACCCATCTTATAGCAGATCTCTACTTAATGAATGGAATCAGCTTACTAAATTTTGAGATTTTACGTCTAATAGTTTAAAAAAAGGAGTTAATTGCCTACAACGCCACTTAATTCTCTACAACGCCACTTGGGAGTTGATTTTGACCAAACCCATTTTGCAGCGGATCGCTACTCTATGAAAGGAATCCGATTACCAAATTTCAAGACTGTACGTCTAATAGTTTAAAAATAGAAATAATTATGTATAACGCCCCTTAAGCCCCAGCAACGCCACTTAGGAAACGATTTTCACAAAACCCATCTTATAGCGGATCTCTACTTAATGAATGGAATCAACTTACTAAATTTCGTGATCTTACGTCTAATAGTTTAAAAAAGGAGTTAATTGCCTATAACGCCACTTAATTCTCTACAACGCCACTTGGGAGTCGATTTTCACAAAACCCATTCTGTAGGGGATCTGTACTCTATGAAAGGAATCCGCTTACCAAATTTCAAGACTGTACGTCTAATAGTTTAAAAATGGAAATAATTATGTATAACGCCCCTTAAGCGCCCTCAACGCCCGTTGGAGGTCGATTTTCGTAAAAATCATTATGTAGGGAATCTCTACTTTATGAAAGAAATCTGTGTACCAAGTTTTTCACGACTGTATATCTAATAGTTTAGTAATGGAAATAATTATCTATAACGCCCCTTGGGGTTCGAACTTTGCAAAATCCGTTCTTAGCTGACGTCTACTCCATGAATGGAACCTACCTACCAAATTTTAAGTCTGTAGGTTTAATAGTTCCGGAGATATCGTGATTGGTCAGTGAGTCAGTCAGTGAGTGAGTGAGTCGCTTTTTTCCTTTATATATATATATATATCCTTGCACTGAAAAAAAAACGATCTAATAAAAACATTTTGGTATTTCATTTTAATTTTAACCTTCAAAAAATGTAGCAAAAATAATGCTTAAATATTTCTCGCAAAAAGGGAAAAAAACGAAAAACACAATTTTTTTTTAAAAAAAAAAGCTTTAAAATAAAGGTACATTTTTTTCAATACGCCATTTCGTTATTCGTTAAAGTAAAAGATTTGTTTTTCAGGTTTCATTTTTAAGTTAATGCTTTCAAACTTCATATATGGATTGAAAGCAACGGTAATTTTTAAACAAAAAAACTCTTCAAAAAAGTAATGTTTACATAATTATCACAAAAGGGGAAAAAAATTGAAAAACACATTTTTTTTAACCGTAATTTTTAAGATATTTTATCAATCTTTGTACAGATTACGTATAATATTGTTCTACACGCGGAAAAAAAAGAAAAACATGAACTTTTTTTTAGTGTAAAATATTTTTTTCATTAACTCGAAAGAAATTTTAAGCGGAACAACTTATAAATCGTATTCAAAAAAGGAACCGATGTCCTAATTTAACTACAAAAACTTTACTTTTTTTAAAAAAAATAGTTAATGAAAACCATTTACAGTGTAATTAGTTTGAATTGTTAAGAATGCGTTATTCACAAAGAGAGAGAAATTCTGCCTGAATGTTTTTTATTTTAAAAAAATAGCTAACCATTCCGTAAATTAAAAAAAAAGGAAGGTAATTTCTAAATTTATTTTGAAATAGTTTTAAACATTTCTTTATGTAAGTATTTTTTGAAAAAAAAATATTTCGTTTGTTTTATCTGCAATATTTTTATAAGCAACTTGTAGATAAAACTTCAAATTTCAGAACGTGATTAATACCTTTAAAATAAAAAAAATCGGACTTCATTTGATAAAAGACTGATAAAAAGAAAGAAAGATATTATATATATATATATATATATATATATATATATATATATATATATATATATATAATATATATCTTTCTTTTATCAGTCTTTATCAAACGAAGTCCGAATTTTTATATATATATATATATATAATTTTACTGTATTAATTTTTAAATATTTTTAAAAAGCTCTGAAAAAAAGAAGTTCCGAATTTTCTCAGCTGGAAATAAATGATCTTTCCAATTCTCTGCAGATGGCGCCACGTGCATAATAAATGCGTTTTAAGGTTTTTAATTAATATCTTTTTAACTAATTGGAATATCGGAATATAAATGGTCAAAACGGATTCCTCGGATCATTCCCGAAATTTTGATACCTTCTGCTAATTTCTGCGTCTTGTGGTTCTTGAGATCATTGGGCGTCATTTCTACCTACATAGATACGTTTGTTTACCTTCGGATTTTAATAGTGTAGATTATTTGGCAAAGCCTTTTGATTTGACGAAATTGGTCGATGGTGAATCTTTAAGTAGCAAATCATATTATTTTGAAAAGAAAGGATAATTTTCAGACCTATATTGAATCTATTCGTTTCACTATTTGTGTGTGTGTGTGTTTTTTTCGTGTTAGGGCCGTAATATATATATGCACCGGATGATATAAAATCATTCCAAATTTTTAGTAAAGAATATATTTTAGGATATTGTACCATCAGGGACGACTTTAAACTTCTTGAGGCCCTGAGCCCCTACACCTATGACTTGAAAATGGACAGTACATAGCATACGTTGTCAAATACTCGTACAAACAATATCCCTAAGCAAATAAATATGGATTACTTACAATCGCAAAAACTGCCTTTTGACTGAATAAGTATCGTGGTGTATGGTGGTAGGCTTAGGCCTATATATATCTATGGATGACGGTCATCACTTGTAGCAAGTTGACATATCGTACAAAATTCCCAGTTTTTCGGAGAATACTACCGGAAGTAACATTCGGCTGTTGAAATTATTCGAATTATGATCTTATTAAGGCTGAGTCAAGAACGAGATGATACCCCCATTGTAGCCGAGGCCCTGGGCCCAGTTGGCCCATACTTTGAGACGTCGCTGTGTATCATAAAAACACATTCCAATCTTGATATTTTTTTTATGTAAAATACTGTGGCTTGTAACAAACTTTGACACGTTCTAAAACTAGGTGGGCAACGTGAACTGATCCGGGAGAATGCGCCTGCGTGAGTTCCACGCCAATTAGTCGGTGATTACCTCTCGACGATAGCGGTTGTTTTGAGCTCCGCCAGTGAGCTGAGTTTGGTTTTTGGATTCATGTGACTGTCTCGCAACGAGAGAATATGGTAAGCTTCACCAGTGAGCTTTATGAGTAGATAATTCAGTGATTGTATCTCGAAGAGAAATCTGCGAGCTCTACCAGGGTGAGCCTAACAGGGTTGCGTGAAAGTTTTTGCATCTGCCGGAGGCAGATGTGTTGGTTACCACACGGGCCAATAATTTGCTTTATTTCTCTACAATTGTCTACAAACTCGGATTATATTTGCGATTTTTACTTAAAATATGTACAACTTGTATATAATTTTATGTTGTGAAATCAGGATCCAATAAACTATTAAAACATCAATCAAGTTTCATCAACTGACAGGGCTAGGACATCGCAGGCTTATGGTCCAGAAACTATAATAAATATCAATATATATTATACCAATTGCCACAATTATGTTTATTTATTGGCAAGTAGTTAGTACTTCCTTTTTTTCTTTACAGCCACAGCACATCGTCAGTTCCAGAAACACCAGAGGTAGTGATCATCGGCGGAGGAGCCGTTGGCACCAGCACAGCTTACCACTTGGCTCGGCTTGGCATGAAGGATGTCGTGCTACTCGAGAAGTCGGAACTGACCGCCGGATCTACCTGGCATGCTGTGAGTAGTTTCTTCTTCTAAACAGATTTCGGTTTGTTTGATTGTTTGTTACGGTCATACTGAGAAAAGCAACACAGGAGCTATTGGTGACGGTCTTGATAATTTCGCGTCCAGGAACTGACGTGCAACCAAGGCGATGTGTGGCTGGGCATTATCGTGGAGAAGTGTCCAGGAGCCTTGTTACGCATACTCAGGCCGAATGCGACGGATCCGTTGCACTGAACGCTTCAGAACTTCGGTGTAGGCAACAGCATTCAATATGATACTCTCAGGGAGGAATTGTTTGTGGATGAGACGCTTAGAGTCGAAGAATACGATGCGCACATTGTCTTTATGCGCGATTGTTCCAACCGTATCTTGGTTTCTTTAGGCGACGACGGACTCCGCCACTCCAAACTTTGTCGTTTGCTTTCGGGATCGTACTTCAGGCACCAACTCTCATCGCCTGTGACGATGTTGTTCAGGAAATTTCTGTCTTCATCTACCATGTCAATGAGTTCTCCGCAAGCGCCAAGCTGCATTTCCATTTGTTTAGGTGCTAAACGATGGAGTACGAATCTGCAGCAGAGCTTTCATTTTCCCGAATCCTCATTGAGTATGAGGCGAACATTTTCCGTGCCGATTCCCAGTTTCTCCGCAATCATTCGCTTTGTCAGACGACGGTTCTTTTCCACAAGCTGCTCAACTCTTTCTATGTTTTCTGGGGTGCGTGTAGTTTTTGTCCAGGCTGGTCCACCCTTCCCAGAAGCGCTTAAACCATTCATAGACACTCTTTGATGTGATGGCTTCATCTTTAGAAATTTCTTTGAGCATTTCCTGAGTTTCCTTTGCCGATTTCCCTAGTTTGAAACAAAACAACATGTTTATTCTCTGATCCATTTTGTACACCGCAACGATCTGCTATAAACCTTTCGCGCTCGGCGCGTTAGGAACCTTGCCCATTACAAAATTACAAACCACCACTCTCGGCGCGTTGATATTCCACTAGTACAGCTCTAACCACTACAGTCTCATTCGCTGAACTTTCTGGCCACAGGTTGTATAAATGTAATAGAGAAAAAAAAAGATTCAGATTTAGCACACTGGATTAAGTCTGACTATATCTCAAAAATAATTTTTAATACTTCAACAAATCTTTTAAGGCAATTCTAAATGCACGACGACTAAACAAATTATTTAAGAGCTAATTTATTCTAAAAGAATACTGAACAAATTTCACTCTGCAATGCCTACTATGTCAGGACCATTTTAAAGCTCTAAGAATGACATACTTCAGTGGCGCATACAAGGGGGGTCCTAGGGGTCCGGACCCCTCCCAAAGCCCTTGATTATTTTTCCGATTGATTATAATTCTAAGTATATAGTACGAAAAATTTAATTAAGTACTTGTTATTAATGATTACTTTTATTAATTAATGCTAGTTATTTATTCAACAATTAGTTGTTTACTGTTTTTGTTTCCGAAAATCGACAAAATCAAAAGGAGCATGATACAAGAAGGGTGGACTTGCGATCCTGGACAACCCCCCCTTGGAAAAATTTCTGTGTGCGCTACTGACATACTTCATATATTTCACTCCAAATATGTATAAAAAAAACTATTTCTTTACTTTTTTGACTTGTGATTGAAATGATGAATAACAATTACTTCAATTGATCCCATATATATTTATTTATCCTATATATATATATACTTATGTTCTAGGCCGGATTGACAACGTTTTATAATCCAGGAATTAATATGAAGAAACTTCATTTCCATAGCATCAACCTGTTTTCGCAGTTAGAAGTGGAAACTGGACAGGTATGTAGCATCAGGTGGACTCTAATGTTGTTGTCGTGTGTTTATTACTGGGATACATACGAAAGACGAGAGATAGATGAACAGAAACATATAACACAACCACAGAAGAATACAGATTTATTACAAATGATGATCCCAGCATATAACAAGAAGAGGTGCGCTGCTTTTCCTTTCGAGACGCGAATCCATTTCAGGCGAAAGATCGACTTCTTTCCCGAAGAAGATACAACCAAGTCTTACTTGGGATTTGAACCCGAACCCACTCGGTTACAAGTCGAGGGACATAGCCACCATACTGGCTGGGCGACAGGTGGACTCTAATGACTTCTAAGAATAAATATAGCAATATATTTCAATTTGTTTTGATTAATCTTTTCTATTTTTAACAATTCTCTGGTCAAATGGAAACAATCCTTACCTCTTGTCGCAACATTATTCTACAAAGCAGAGCTCTTCTATTGTGTTTTTGTGATCCACCCACTAAGTGGAGACAGTCGGTATATTATTCCGTATTCAGAGCCATATTAGTTAATGTTGATACAATGAAACATGTGTAATTACTTCAAACAGCTCTTGAATTCTGTTTATTTTACACACAGTATGAAAAATTCATCAAAATTAGTTTCATTACAATTTAATTGTAAAATGAGTCCACAAAAAACAGTCCTCTTTCGCTGCACTGACTTATTTCTCTCGCATGAAATAAGGTACTAAAGTGTTTCTTTAGAGGAAAATCCTATACATAGGATGTCACAAGGGTCCAACAATTCTCCGTTCGATCTCGGTAATTCCACACCGAGTTCGGGTATAAGCTCGTTGTCTCTCAATCCGCCGTGCAGTTGTTCCTTCACACAATTTCCACGGTTACAAAATCCACCTTAAGTCGCGGACTCAATATCGCTGTCTCGCCAGTCTATCGATGGAAGGGCCTCGATCGGTTCCCTCAAGTAAAATCTGATTTTGGTACTCCCTTGCTCTTCAGATAAATCTCTCGTCTCTCAGGATCCCACAACTCCTAATCCCTCTTTGATCTCTTGTTCGTAGGCTGCCTATGTCGGGAGTCGGTCTCGGCTCATATTGTAAGTTCTCAGACGCGCTGTCGTCACCGAATCGTGAGAAAACGAAAGCACAATGTTACGGTGTCTCTTTTGACCGGGATAGCGTGGTAAAAAAGGGTCAGAATTTCTCACCACCCACTTGCGAAATTCTTTCCCAGCAATTAGGGAAACGACTGGAATTTTCCCACGTCTGTCGGCACCACTCTTAGCAATTAGGGGAATGAGACCGGCTTTATCACACATGTAATCATAGGTGTACCAGTTTTTGCTGTACCATACTCTATTTGACCTCATCTATCCATCAACATAATTATATAGATATTATTTGTTTGTGTTTTAACCAGAAAATACGGTCAAGGAAAAATAAATCTTCTGGATTCGTGTTTAAAAAAAGTCCATTACACCACTCAACCAATCAGAACACAAGCTAGAGTTGTTTTACAAATTAACAAGTAACCACTGATTCCCAAGCCCCAGTAATGTAGATCTGGCTCCTAATGATTTCGTCATTTACAATTAATATTATTAAAAATTAATATCTTTTAAAACTTTTTTTTCTCATCATTGAATTCTAAAAAACTGTGTAAAAAAGAGAATCCAGACTCGTGGTATCCATAATGAAAAAATGTTTTAATATTGAAACACCCTCTTGTGTTGTTTTCCCTGCGGCGGTATTTTCCATGTGGGAAATTGAGTTGCACATGGAAAATTCGCTTCCTAACATGAACTTGAAAAATAAGATTATGGAAACTCTATAAGATGTGGCTAGGGTTACCAGGCTGACGACTTTATCGCCCTTTGTGACAAATTCAGCGAAAATGATACTGCCAAGGATCCATCGAGAAGCATCTGGGAAAGTATCTTGTTGGAAATTTCCATGAGGCTAAATAAAGGCCTTTTGAGACAACATTCTAGTCAGTCGAGATCAGAGTTCAGTCTTGTGCGTTGACTGCGATAATCGAAACTTCTTCTGTCTGAATTCCTGCTGGTGGAATTGTACTAGAGAGCCGTTACCTGAGCATTATAAAGCTTTTTAATAACGGATGTGATTTTCACTGTTGTAAATTTTTATAGTACTTTTTGTGATATGCGTCGATTTGTCTTCTTGCAGTTATCTGTTTGTCCTAGTTCATTAATAAATCTGTTACTATTCAATAATTGCAATCTTCTGCTGCTTTTCCGCTTATGCACACTTGGTACGTGCTTAAGGCAAAAAAAAAAAAAAAAAAAAAAAAAAAAAAAAAAAGAAAAAAGGAATAAAATTACAGCTAAAAAAATATGACCCACCCCCACACACACACTGCCTAGCGAAGCATCTATGTCCTGTACTTGTGCGCAGAGCTATGGAAAACATCTATTGTAGAAAATGAAAAACTTAACAGTTTGATGTTGCTATGCACTCAAAATGATACAATAATGTAAATTGATTGCAAAGATGTCATTAACGATTTTGCAATGATCAAGGCTTGAAGAAAACCTTTATTGTACAAATACAATGACAGTGAATGATGTGACTCAACACACACACCATAATATGGATGTCTAAAAGTAATATATAGTAAAGCTATAAACGATGATAATTAAAAGGTTGAATAGCAGTTCATACAACAATGTATATTATATACTACAATTGTGTACACGATTTCATAAATTCACTGTACTAATTCACAAAAGGGTGGGTGGTCCGTGATTGATTGATTGAATATTAACGTCGCACTGTTCAGCTGCACGAGGGCTTTTGGCGACGGACCACGTAATTTTGAACCATGGTCAAGTGACGTGGACGACACCTGAGCTGGCACCCCCTCTCCTAACTACCACACCACACCAACGGGAGGACGTTTCAGCTCTCGACAGATTTAACGTGCATCGCTGCCCTACACGGCGGGTCTTTAGTGGTACTGGGCTCGAACCCGTGACAAAGCAAGCCACGGTCCGATACCTATACCACTCGGCTACCGCGGCCGGTGGTCCGTGATGCCGTAAGGTAAGAAATGAACTACAGTTGCCTAACCATGCCGCTATCCTTTCTATATATTGCCGATGATTGGCAGTCCGGGATTTGGCAGGTTCATAGTTGGTGGATAATGGAAAGACTATCTAAAGCGCAAAAACAAAGGGGAAAAAAAGTAAGAGTTAAGGGGAAATCTCTATCTCGATCGAGTGAGAGAGAGAGAGAGAGAACCCAAACTGGCAAGGTAAAAACCAAATGAGGCGGCTTTCTGGAAAGAGAGGGGGGGGGTAGCGTAACAATCTGAAGTGCCTAGAGTGCTAGGGAGGTTAAAAACGGCCCTGTTTGTTCGTATAGTTATACTACATACATAGTTTTTCATACCATGTTCTTAAAATTCAGCTGCATTGAATAAATACGCAGTTTTTCCTCGTTGACATATAAAGCTAAAGATTCATTTGACGACAAAATGAACTTGACAATTTCTGAAGCTAAAAAAATAATATTGCTTGTTTAAAGAGCTTAATGTTTATTAGGAAATTATTTTCTTTCAGTCATTGAGCTTTCACAGACCTGGAAGCATTCGCTTGGCCCAAACTCCAGAACGCATGATGGAATTCAAGTACCAGATGCAGAGACAAGGGGGGCAGCAGGCACCTCAAAAGATAATCAATCCTGAAGAAATCCACAGGTTGTTTCCCTTGCTGAACATGCAGGGCGTAAGTACATACATCAATATCGTCTATTCGTTTATTTATTAATCACTATCCGGCTGTGTGTTTCTGTTCGACACATTAAGTTCGCTAACCACAGGGAAAGTACCTCAAAATTTAGAATCATGACCAGATGACAAAGTCGACATCTGAACTGGCACCTCATTCTCTGTCATTTTTTTTTGTTTGTTTGTTTCTAGAGTGGATGCAAAAAAAGAAAATTTAGAGGACATATAAGAAAATAATATGCATTTAATACTGAAGCTTTTTTACATCAAATAACTCATCTGTCCCAAAAATCGGTTTACTATTTTGATGTTAAGAATCTAAAACAAACAAGTAATATAACTTTTTTTAAAGACGATTCTTACTTCGTTAGAAAAACGTACTGGTGCCATTTGTTGCAACCAGTTGTAACTTCGTCAGAAATAACCCAGAATAAATTTAAAATTACAAAATAAAATTTAATTAGTGAATTAATATTTGAAAAAACTGTATTAACATCAAGTGCCATCCTCTACAAGTTTAAAAAATGTATTTGAACTTAAAGAATGAATAGAAATTATATATTTTATTAACGATTGAAAATTTGAACAAGATATATATATATATAGGGAGAGAGTGAACTAGTAGTAGTAATTGAAAAAAATAGTCAAGTTCTTTACAATTCATTGTTTTGGAAAGCCACGATATGCATCAGAAGTAAATAGTATCTTATTGCCATCCCCATAATTTTACAAGATAATCTTTGAAGGAATCAATTTTTTCAATTTGCAAAATAATTCTATGCTCTACAGATACATTATTATAAGTTGCTTAATTTATACCAGCATATTTAACGTAATGATCACAATTAATTACATTTTGAGCATAATTGGTTAAATGCATTGAATTTTTTTTATTTAAGTGAATAATTCATTCGAAGTATCTGTACGTATAAAATAGAAAAGCTACTTACTCCCCCACTCACTCATCAGGAGATCTCTGGAACTATTAGACCTAAAGACTTGAAATTTGGCAGGAATGTACCGTTTGTTTACCTATTTTAAATTTAAAAAATTCCTACTTTTGAAATATTAGACCTAAAGATTTGAAATATGGTAAGCATGTTTCTTTTGTTAAGTAGACATCCGCTAAAAACAGGTTTTGAGGATATATACTTCCAAAGGGGATTGTGGGGGTGTTATTTTCCGTTTTCACAAATATACTTCTTTATTAAGTAGATATTCGCTGAGAATGTGTTTAGTGGAACTCGACTCCGTATAGGGATACTGGGTGTTATAAAATATTACCGTTCATAAATTAACAGATAAACAAACTAGAAATTTGGCAAACCTGTTCCTTCTCTGTTGAGTACAGATCAGCTAAGAGCGGATTCGAATTTACTCTCAAGGGGTTTGGAGAGATTCAAGGGCGATGGATAGTTATAGATAAAATAATTCAAGTTTTTGAACAATTAAACCTACTGATTTGAAATTCGGCAAATATGTTTCTTTTGTTGAATAAAGATCTGCTAAAAATGGGATTTGAGGAAATCAGCTCTGAGGGTGGAGTTTCAGGGGTGTAAATAATAAATATACTTAGAAATTTCTGCCCTTTTTTTAATCAAAAGGTGAAGGCTATTAGAATATTTTTCATTGCAATAAAAATCTTTATGTTAGGATAACAATAAATTAAAAAGACCTATACCGGTTATCCATGACATTATAAGACACTGTGTATAATTTTACAATGTCATCCCTCGCCGGTAATGGATAGTTTACAAATATTACACTCATGTCCATAAATTTAGGATAATTCAGAATCACACAGAAATTTAACTCTAAAATAAAAATTTCACCTGTAGAATTATCACACACATCTTGAAGAAGAATATTCGAATTACAGGAAACCACCAGATGGCGTGAATAGTACGTCACAATGACGAGAGTGTAAGAGAGGGGTATATAAGAAATGGTGGC
>BMAU01015036.1:0-20000 GCA_019973935.1 Trichonephila clavipes
ATGTTGTTGAAGTTTCACCAATAGACGTATTCTTAATGACAGCACATTTATTAAATACGAACATAAAAATTTTAAAATCAAAGGATCCACGCGGGTAATATTTCAAAATGGCCATCGACCTAACGCGCCGGTGCCGAGAAGCTCTCTCCTCTTCTACAAAAAAAAAACAACACATTATTACCGGAGGGGAGCACAGTGCGCCTCCTGGTGAAGGGAGGAAACACTACACCCCCCCACACAAGATTGATGTGTCACACATGATACTCAATCTGATTATAAAGCATAAAATAATATACATTCATATAATACACTAAAATACAAGTAATTAGCATTTCCTCACACTAAAAAAATATGAAAAATAAGTATACATAACAAATTACACAAAACTCAATTAAGAATACAATTTTGATATGATTAATTATACCATAATAATCAAGAAAACTGAAATTTAAGGAATTCACATAATAAACATTAATATAAAAAAACTGTTACTCGAAAAGAAATATTAGCATTTTTTAAATGTAAATAGATACACAAATAATATAATGAGATACACAAAATAAGATAAAGAAAATAATTATTCACTAAATCTAAAATTTTCTTTTTAAAATTGAAAAGCACATTTGTTACACTAATCGTGAGAGTGCATCAGCATGAGGCATTTTCACACCAGGGCAATGTTTGATTGTCACATTGAACTTTTGTAGTGCAAAAGCCCATCTTTGTAGCCTCGCAGATTGTGGTGCACTTTTTGTTAAGTAAGGTAAAGGGTTATGATCAGTATTAAATTCAATTTCAGTCCCAAATACCCATACTTCGAACGTTTTAAGCTCCACACAATCGCAAATGCCTCTCGTTCAATAGTTGACCATGACTGTTGGGTCTTGCTTAATTTTTGACTTGCATAAGCAATTTGGTAACACTTATCACCACATTTTTGTGACAGGCAAGCAGCTATGCCAATTTGCGATGCATCTGAATGAATGGTATACGGTTTATCTGGAACTGGAGAGTACAGCGAAGGTGCTTCCACTAAAGCCTTTTTTAGAAGATGAAATGAGAAATCATGTTTCTCAGTCCATGGGATGGAATCAGGTACTATTTAGGAATATACTCACGATAGTAATTACACAGTCCAAGTACACTACGAAGCTCCTTCTTCGTTTTAGGCACTGATAAGTTGTTGATAACAGCAGTCTTTTCGGGATCTGGTTCGTGCTTGCCAGAACCGATACTATGACCCAAATATTTAATTTGAGCTTTTCCAAATGCACACTTTTTGAGGTTCACAGTGAAATTTAACTCTGAAAGTTTCGTTAAAATAGTATCCAGATGAAGAAAATGTTCTTCCCAATTTTTGGAGAAGATTGCAATGCCGTCGATGTAGGCACGTGAAAATTCTCTGTAACACGATAATGCTTTGTTCATTTCACGCTGAAATGTGGCAGAGGCATTTTTCAAACCAAAACTCATCACCTTGAAACGGTACTGTTGCCGATGAGTCTTGAAAGATGTAAGATTTTTGCTGTCTTCAGCCATGGGTATAGCCCAATACCCCTTCAAGAGATCTAACGTTGTGATGATATTGGCTCTTCCAATAGAATGTAAGAGCTCCACTGCATCTTCCATCGGAAAATCATCCGACACACTCTCCGAGTTCAGAGCTCTGAAGTCAATGCAAAGTCGTAGGGTACCATCTTTCTTGTTAACGCAAACAATTGGATAGGCTATTTCTGCGTCAGATTCTTCAATTAAATCAAGTCGCAAAAGCTCCTCTATCTGCTCATCAACTTTAATCTTCAAGGACTCTGGTATGCGATATAAATGAACGGCTTTTTACGTTCAATGTTCAGCTTTAAGCGAATTCGATGAATCCCTACTTTGGCTATTTTCACATCACTTGTGAATAGTGTTTGGTGTTTTAGAACAATCGCTAGCACTTGTTCCCTTTCACTCTCCTTCAGATGATTCAGATTGATTTCATGTAGAACTCTTTCAGATGTGGACCTCGACAAATTAGGAGTGGGATGGATTTCTCCGAATTCGTGGTTTCCTTCAAAAATGATCCCAACTGCAAGTGCACGAGGATGATACTTCCTGATCTTATTCACGTGAACATGTCTTACAGTTCCATCGGACAGTTTAACTTTACATGAATGGGGTGGATGGTGTTGAATTATCTCTCCAGGTCCAGTCCATCTCGCATAGATCTTATTCTTAGAATCTGGTATCAGCAAAACAACTTGTTCTCCGACGCTAAAATTCTTCACAGACGACCTCTTGTTGAAGTAATCTCCATAAGCCTTTTGTTTCTGAGCAGCAGTTAAAGAGGCACTCTCAGCAGCCTTTTCCATATTTATCTTCGTTTCCTGAAGGTAATCAGCAGCTGACTGGGAAATGTTCGTCGGAAGATGTATTTCGCCTGCCCAGGATGATTTAAGAATGGCTAACGGCCCTCGAGCTTCTCTGCCATAAAGTAACCTAAATGGTGATACACCAGTGGTAGTGTTCGGTACTTCACGGTATGCAAACAACAGAAAAGGTAATTGTCGATCCCAGCTTCGTGGATCTTCACGAATAACGTGATGAATCATGTCCTTCAATACCTTATTCCATCTTTCAACTAGTCCGTTGCTGGACGGGTAGCCAGGACAGGAAAACCTAGGACTAGATCCAATCCTTTTCGTAAATTCTTGGGTTAAAGCCGACTTGAAGTTTGTGCCTTGATCACTGGCAATTATACTCGGAATTCCAGTCCTCGAGAATATTTGTAGTAGAGAGTCACATGCATTTTTGGCTGTTAGGGATCTAAGTGGTACTGCTTCAGGCCACCGTGTATGTTGATCCATCATACAAAGAACGTATTTATGTCCTCTACCAGATGGCGGTTGAATAGGTCCGATCACGTCTATGTTAACAATCTCAAAGGGAAGCTCTGGACGGACAATAGGTGTAATGGGAGCTCTATCTCCAATTTTCTCAGGCTTCCGAAGCTGACACCCTTTGCATGTCTGGACGAATTCAGCAATTTTGCCAGACATATTTGGCCAAAAGAAATTATATTTTATCCTCTCTTTTGTTTTCTTGACCCCCATATGACCTCCAAAAACTGACTCATGGGCTAGTTTCATTACCTTATCTATTCTGCAACGTGGTAAAACTAATTGCATAACTGGTTCATTTAGAATTTTATCCCTGTGATAAATTAATCCATCAATTAATAAAAAATTTCCTTTGTTTAATTTTAACTCTGCATGAACCTTTTCAAGAGAATCACAGTTATTCTGCTCATCTTTCATTTTAGTGTAATCCGAATTAAAATTTATATTATTTGAGTCACTCTCAACATAAAATATATCTTTCCCACACTCTGCTTCATTTTCATCATTTGAAAACGTAATAGAACTATCAGCCGATTCGGCAAAAATCTCATTTTCCTTTTTGTTACTTTTGTCATTTATTGAACACAAAGACTCATATAAAGCAGAAGGTATTAAAGCATCAGCATTTAATTTATCTGTGATCGCTACCAAGCAATCCATTGGATGATTCAAAGAATTATTATCAAGAGCTATAGCGGTTTTAATTAGTTTTGCTTCTACATTTTCTCCGAATGCAGAGCTTAAAGTAATTTTTCCGAATTCATCCTTAGGGATCTGGAAAGGTATCGGAATTACATATAAAAATCTGGGTTCCGCTATTCAAAACACAATTTATTGCTTTCCCGTTAATATAAACAATTACATATTTCAAAGGCTCAAGGTCAACTTTCGGTTGTACATATTGCACTTGAGAAGTCTCTTTTTTTTATTTTTTTATTTAGAATACTTTTTATTACAATCTCGAGCTAAATGGTTTTCACCGCAAATGTAATACTCTATTTTTTTATTTAACCTACTTTGTTTTGAGTTAATAAATTTGTTTTCTTTCGAATTGAGATTTATTACTTCCCGTCTCGTGTTAGGAGGGATATATTTAAAATCCTTTCGTGAGTCATTCTGATTATGACATGCTCTATGTGTAAACTCCGAAAATGATTTTCCTTTACAAGCATAAAACATGTCACACTCTTTTCCCAAATGAATTGGTTTGAACCAATTTTGCTCCTGTTTTATATTTATATGAACGGCAGTTTCATTATCTAATGTTTCATTTAGTTTATCGCTAACGATTAACTCCTTTAAAGAATTAAAATCATTTACATTTCTCAAATTACAGTATTGATCCCAATTCGTTAACAAACGAGATGCCAACTGAACATGCGTTTCATTTGGCATTCGTTTCGCTTTTTGAAAATTTTGCAAGCAAATTAAAGGTGTGTTGGCTCAAATTCTGTTAGAACTAAACTTTTTAATTTATTATAGTCGCTTATTTCTTCATCTTTTACATAAACTAAAATATTTTCGGCCTTTTCTCCAAGCAAATTTAAAAGAATCTCTCCTTTAAATTCATCCGGCACATTTTTGGTTTCAAATGAACGTTCTAAAGAAGAGAAAAATAAATTCCACCCCTCTTGTTTTTTAGGAGAATCGGCAGAGTTAAAGTACGAACACTTAGAATAAAATTTTCTATCGAAGTTTGCTTTGTTTCGGGATTTGTACGCTGCAACTCATTGCTATCCCTTTGACTTTTCAATTTTACCCTTTCTACATTTATTTTTCCCAATTCTATTTCCAGCTTAACTTTTTCCAGATTTATTCTTTCAAACTCAAGCTGCGATTCTGCCGTTACACGCGCTTGCTCTTCCTTCGATTTTCTGTCCGCACGCGCTGGTTCTTCGTACGATATTCTGTTCGAAATAATCGAATCTAAATAGTCATCCATAAACTCTTTATTGTTTTTATACTTCTCGCTATTTAAAATTAAATTTTTTAAATCTAGCACTTTCATTTCTGGGGTTATTTTCTCACCCAATTCATCCGCAATTAATATTAATCCTTCCTTTCTAGCTCCGCGAAGCATGATTAGAAAGAATTATACTAAATGAATTAATTAACCCAGAAAATTTAGCGAAAAAAAACCTTGCTAAATTCGCTCAAAACGATACAAAAGGGTTGCCTACCTTGTGGTTCCTTTTGATGCCTTGACTCCCTCAGGCGTTCTATATCCTGACGTGATGCGCCAATGTGATAAGTTGTGGTAAAATGTATAATGTTGTTGTAGTTTCACCAATAGACGTATTCTTAATGACAGCACATTTATTAAATACGAACATAAAAATTTTAAAATCAAAGGACCCACGCGGGTAATATTTCAAAATGGCCACCGACCTAACGCGCCGGTGCCGAGAAGCTCTCTCCTCTTCTACAAAAAAAACAACACATTCTTACCGGAGGGGAGCACAGTGCGCCTCCTGGTGAAGGGAGGAAACACTACACTATATGTCATTAGAGTTTCTGATATTTGAATCAAGTGAATAAATATAAGTTATTTTTATAAAAATGGCATCTGGTCATTCTTTGCCTCAATTTAATCTTAGTGTTCAGGGTGGAACCCAGGGGGGTTTCCACAGTGGTGCCCAACGTATAAATAATCCCGAGTTTAGAGTCGGATCTAATTTTTGAATTATCCCCGAACAGTATTTTTCGGGGATAATTCATCTCACAAGACGGGCACTAGATTGGTTTGATGTTTTAGGTTATAGGGTTGTAAAGGGCAAGGCGACAGATTACGCGCACTTAAAGCAAGCTTTGACAGAACAGTTCCCCATGGTTAGGAATACATCATAGCTCGAAACACGTTTATATGCGTCATTCCAAAAGCCCAACCAAAAACCTTCCGATTTTGTGTATGAATTGTTAAAAGTACACAAACAGTTAAAATTAGACGTGGAGGTGGAAAAATTTTCGGATCATGTTATTAGTAGGTTAGAACCTCAACTTTTAGATTATGTGGAGGTACGACATCCGCAAACCATGTCTAACCTTCTACAAATAATTGATAAGTACGAGGAGAGGTTTCTAAATAGAAGGATCAGGGGTTCGAGTCAGGAATTTCGAGATGCAAACCAAAGCACGAGCAATCGTTTCCCAAACAGGAATAGGCAAGGAAAATTGGAGGGAGACCAGAGTTAACAACCGATACTCTGACAATAGCAGACCGCAGAGGGAATTCAACAGATTTGAAGGTCAAGGTGTTGGGGATAATCGGAGGTTCGATAGTCGACGCCGAAGCGGTCAAGGCGTTCGACAGGGTGATTCGAGGAACGGTGCTTTCAGAGGTCAGATTGGTCAAAACAGGTATTTAAATTTTTAAGCGATCGATGCGAGTCTGGGGGTGATAGATCACAAAGTACAGAAAATCCTCCGAATACGGAACAATGTACTATTAGGATCTCATCACTGCGAATGACTATCGTAGAACTGACGTATGTTCCCATTCTCTTGAATGAAACATTCATTACAGCCCTGTGGGACACGGGAGTGGAGAAATCATTTATATCCGAAGAGGTCTACCGCAGATATTTTTCGTATCGACCACGTCAAAAGAATAAAGATAGAGTAGTGATGGCCCACGGAGCCCCGTGTTGTCACTTAGGTCGGGTCGAATTACAGATTCGGATCCGAGATTTTCAAAAAACTTGGGAATTTCATATTCTTAACAATATGCAGTACCAATGCATTTTAGGCATTGATTTTATGAATGAGTCCAAATTAACTTTTGATTTCGATAAGAAATCTTTGATCATTCCAGATGACCAAATTAAACAGTTGCCAATAGTGGAAAAGCCGGTCGAGATTGATCTATCCGATACAAAGCTAGATGAAGGGCAAAAGCAAACATTAAAGGATTTATTTAATAGTTTTAAGGGTCTATTTTCAGACCAGCCTGGGTTAACTCATGTATTATATCATGAAATCGATACTGGGGACCAGGGGCCGGTAGTGACAAGACCCTATCGCTATGATAGAGTCAAAGAGGGAATAATGGACTATCACATAGAGAAAATGTTACAGGAGGGTACAATTCGTCCTTTTCAATCCCCATATGCGTCTCCGGTAGTTTTAACGCGCAAAAATAATGGCCTGCCTTTAGATTCTCCAGAGGCGTATCGATTCGCGATTGACTATCGCAAACTCAACGCCATCCCTCAGTATCCGCGATATCCATTACCAGTGATAGATGACCTGATCACAAATATTCTACACACCGCTATCATGTCGACACTAGATCTAAAATCAGGTTACTTTCAGTTGGCAATAAATCCTAAAGATATCGAGAAAACCGCGTTTATAACACGAAATGGCTCTTTTGCATTTATCCGAATGCCATTCGGCCTTTCAGGGGCAGCGCCAAATTTTCAAAAAGCAATCGACATAATCTTAAAACCTGTTCTTGGGCGTTTTGTTATGTGCTATATGGACGATGTTATCATTACGTCTCCATCTTTTAATGAACACTTAGATCATTTGAATCAGGTATTTACATTGTTGCGAGAGGCAGGTCTATCACTAAATAAGGATAAGTGTCACTTCGCACGTGACAAACTGAAGTATTTAGGTCTCATAATTAGTAAGGACGGAAATGAAACCGACAATAACAAGGTCAAGGCGATCACGGAAATGAAGCCACCTAAAAACAAAAAGGAAGTGTCGAAATTTTTAGGGATCTGGTTGGTATCAGAAATTTATCCCACATTATGCAGATATATGTGAACCATTATATCGGTTAAGGAAAAAGGGGGCAAAATTTAATTGGTTGACTGAATCACAAGGATTCTTTTTTATAAAGTAAAACGAGCATTAACAGAGGCGCCAGCTTTACAATTGCCGAATTTTCTAGAACAGTTTAACTTATTTACGGATACTAGTGGGGTCGGAATTGGCGCTGTGTTGAATCAAAATCACAGACCTATTGCATTCGCGTCTAGAACCCTGAACAAGGCTGAAAGAAATTACACAGTGACGAAACGCGAGTGTTTGGTGGTGATATGGGCATTGAATAAATTTAGAACTTATTTTGGATCACTGCCGGTGAAGGTAATAACAGATCACGCAACGTTAACAAAACTCACACGAATGGGGAAAACTTATCTAGTCGGATGATTATAGATGGGCGCTCAAGCTATCGGAGTTTAACATTAAATGAGAACATCGACCTGGTGTCCAGAACGTTGTCGCGGACGTATTGTCTAGGAATCCAGTAGGCAATGTGGATGGATCACAAATTTCGTGCACGGCTCTTCGAGCCTTAGCTTTGAACTCCAGAGAACAACTAATTCGAGAAGAACGGGCACATCTGATGTTACTTGGAAAATCCGGACGACGGTTCCGTTAATGCAACTGTATGCGAGGGTTGGTCCCAGGATTTTAAATTAATAGATGGTTTACTCTTTTACGTGAAGTATTCTACACTCTTGGAGAACTCAGAGTGTACATTCCTCAATCTCTTCGCGAAGCAATAATGCAAGAATTTCATGATCTGCCATTAGCAGGTCATTTAGAAAAGAGAAAGACGTATTTAAAATTGCGTGATACATGTTATTTTCCGCATATGAGGAAATATATATTTGAATATGTATCAACCTGTGACCGGTGTCAAAAATTTAATTATAAAAACGCGCTACCAGCTGGTCGATTAATTCCGATAGTATCGAATTACCCCAATGAAATCGTAACGTTAGGCTTATTAGGCCCCTACCCAGCATCCCGATCCGAAAGATATAGATTTATATTAGTAATAACTGACCACTTCACTAAGTGGAGCGATCTTATACCTTTACGAAAAGCTTCGGCCCAGGCCATAGCTAATACCCTTTTTGAAAATTATAATTCACGATATGGAGCTCCTATTTCTTTGATTAATGATAATGGTCTCCAATTTTTATCCGATGTCGTTGAACACTTAAGTCACAGGTTGGACATAAAACATATTAAAACGGTAACATATCGGCCGCAGGCGAATTTAACGGAAAGAGTTAATCACACTTTAGTGCAGATAATAGCTTATTTTGTAGAAGAAAATCATGATTACTGGTACCGAGATTTCTCCATGAGTTCTCTTTCGTTCTACGCACAGCAGTTAATGAAACGACAGGTAAAACTCCGGATGAGTTATTCTTGGGTAGAAAAATTATAACACCTTTTCGTAAATTAATAAATGCAACGGAGGATGCTGAATATGTGGGAGGAATTATTCGATGAGGCAAGGCAGAATATGCGGAAACAACATAAGACATGGGAAAAATACTATAATCGGAAAAGGAGAGAGGTTAACATCAAAGTAAATGATTGGGTGTTGGTACAAACTCATTTTATGAGTGATGTGGGTAGGAGAGTGGTCGGAAAGTTTATGCCTATAAGTTTGAAGAGCCATATAGAGTGTTTGAAGTTCGGAATAACAATTTGATCATTTGGAAAAAGGGAAGAAGGGTCACAGTTAATATCAACCAGGTGCGAGTGTACCATCCAAGACAGTCCGACACAATTAGTTTAGATAGTCATGTTGAGACACTATATGAAGGACAGAGGTCTAGTAATGGGTCGAGTAGATCGCACTTATTTTTTTCCGGAAAATCAAAAGATCTAGGAAAACCTCGAGTGAGGAGAGTAAGGGTCGTAAATCAAATAAGGGAAATGCCGGATTGGAGGATCCGAGATTGAAGCGTAAAGTAAGGTCAAATGGGTCAGTGGAGAGGACTGATAAAAAGCGATCCAAAATATGCAGGAAAAGATCTCTGCAGGGGTCCGAACATGAGGACCAGAAAAGACAAATCCCTATACCAACACAGGGGATAAAGAGAACAGTCCCATCCTCGGTATCATCTAGAAAACATAAATATATGAGACCTAATAACTCTTCCCAAGGATCACAGCCATTGCAGGCACCTCACATCAACTAGATACAAGGCAGGGCAAGCCACCTACAGAAGGGAGCAGACAAGGAGCAAGTGTCCAGTATGACAGGGGCCGGGAGACCAAGACAGCTCCGAGCGACGGAAACAGTGCAACTGAGAGGAGACCAGTCCGGTCTAGACAGGCGACAGCTGTGAGACCTTGTCCTTACTACAGTGCTTCTCAAACTTTCAATACTGGCGCCCCCCTTTTCAATCACAAATTTTATCACGCCCCCCTTATACATTAATTATGTACTGAATGCAATAATAATGCCCTTTGACGCTAAAGCAACAATCTTTATTATAAACCATACAAATTCATGACATAACTATTAAATTTTGTATGTGTTACTTTTAAGCAAAATAATAATAATAATAATAATAAATAAGAAATAGGATAATTTTTGTTATTTTTCCTTTCTCTAAATTTTAAATTGGAACATATTGCAAAATGCGGTGGTTGCTTAGAAGACAAAATATAGATATCAGCTAAACGTAGAAAAAGAACTCAGAGGGTCAATTTCTAATCATAAGCATTCCTTCGAAAAACTTTGCTCTGTAAGACAAGCCCATGGAGGTCGCTAATACTTATTAAACTTGTTTTTAATTTAATATTAATTAATTAGTTATAAAATACTCTGTGCAGCACTGATACATTAAAAGTATACCGGCTGAAGTACCCGCTCTTTGCACGAGTTCATTTATAAGAAAATAAAACATTATTGATATAATCGCTTAATTGTAAGGAGAGTAAAGCCAAGTGTGCGACAATGTTTACAAAAATGTAAAATGTTTTTTTTTTAAATGATTGCTCAAATTATAATTAGTTTTAAGCGAACTGTAATTTTAAGCCTCAAAGAATTAGCATTTAGAATTGATTTTGAATAATGAACAATAAAAAAAATTCTGATGAAGAATAATTGTATTATTTTTAATACCGGGTGGGCAAAAAGTCCGTAAAAACTTTAAAAATTCATAAAATCCGGAGAAATGAACGAAAAAGAAACTGTTTGCAGGATCAGCATTAGTATGTCACTGGATTTTTTTAAGCTAGAAAAAAATAGTTCGAAAATCATCCGGTAGGTGGCGCTGTTACAAGCGTCTGTGGTATAAATATGCGAATTAGACGGCTATAAAAACCTTTGCTCTCAATGAATCCACATTCATTTCCCCATTACATACAGTGAATGTGAACAAGGATGCTCAGTGCGCCGGATAAAGCTTTGTTGGTGAAGTTATTTTACATGAACGAGGAATCAGCGACCATTGCCTTGCGTAAATTCCGAGTTCAGAAAAATGTGAAGAGTGGAAAAGGCCCTTTAACACCTGCAAGTCTCTTAAAGTTTGTTAAACGTTTTGAGAAAACTGGAAAGTTGGAGGATCGAGCACGAGCCGGACGACCATGCTTGAAAGAAGCACGAGCACCGTGCATTGCTGTCGAAATGGAAGCGATTGCGTCCAAAGCAGCTTCAGGGACCAACAGTGCTCGTGAAGCTGCCAGACGATTGGGCTCACCACCATCGTCTGTCCACAATATTCTTCGTCGAATCCTCCAGCTGTACCCATACAAATTGCAATCGTGCCATGAACTTTTGCCATCAGATACCGCACCGAGGGAAGCATTTGCGAAGTGGGCCTTCTCTAAAATGGAACAGGATCCCACCTGGGTTTTTAACATCTTGTGGACAGATGAAGCTCATTTCTCGCTTCATGGTGACGTTAACAACCATAACTGTTCCATTTGGGCGACCTCTAATCCACGTGAGTACACTCAGAAGCCATTGCATTCCCCAAAAGGGACAGCATGGTGTGGTTTCACGGGTTTATTTATCATAGGACCCTTCTTATTTGAAACGCAGTGCCCAATAAATGGATGGATAACGGAAACGGTAAATGCTCAGCGTTATCTAACGCTTCTGCGGGAGACTGTCGTGCCATGTTTAATTCAACGAGGTCAGATTGCGAATGTCACGTTCATGCAGGATGGAGCAACCAGTCACATTGCTAACCCGGTTAAGGCATTCCTGATACAGACTTTCGGGGAAGACAGAATCATTAGCAGGCGCTGCAGGTACCCATGGCCTCCTCGGTCTGCAGATTTAACACCAGCAGACTTCTGGTTGTGGGGATATTTGAAATCTCGCGTGTATCTATCCGGTCCATCAAGTCTGTCGGAACTGAAAGATGCGATCCGCAGAGAAGTATCCTCCATACATCCGGACGTGTTGCACTCTACCGTTGCTGGATTTGTCACTCGCCTGGAATGTCTTCTCCCCTGTGGTGGTGGTCATGTGGTGTAATAAAGTTGTGAAAGTTTTCTGTTCTTTATGTATGCATTGTTTCTTTGATTTGCGTACATCAGCGCCACCTACCGGATGATTTTCGAATTATTTTTTCTAGCTTAAAAAAAAATCCCGTGACATACTAATGCTGATCCTACAAACAGTTTGTTTTCGTTCATTTCTCCGCATTTTATGAATTTTTACGGACTTTTTGCCCACCCGGTTTTTAAAGCGAAAAGACTTCAACATGTTTTAACCCTCGAGCAGGTGCGCACTCGATACTAATGGTCGAGCGGGGTTATTGAGTCACCCCAATCCTTTTTATTATATTTATTTTTATAGCATAGAATAAAAATCGTAATTCCAGTGAATAATTTAATTAAGAGAAATATACTCACCTACTTTCAAGGACACAGAAAATATTTCGGAAAAAAAGTTATCACACTGGGAACTCAAACAAAACAAGTACCTAATATCGTAAAAAAAACGTCTGTGACTCCCAAAAAAGAGGGAGATATGTGACAAATATATTTTAGTTCACGTTAAGATTGTCAAACAGGAGGATAGTGTCAGGGCCTTTGGTAACAATTAAACAGTTTTGCCAGAATTACCGATTTTGTGCACTCTGTGCTCGGCGTCGACGCTCCCGGATTAAAATGTTGTTCTAAAAAAATGATGTAAAACGTTTTTCATTATGCTTGGCTTAGTAATCCTTCAAACTTCCCTAAATAAAAAAACAAATACATAAGAGCAGGGACGTAACTAACCGTACAAGCTCGAAGGTCAAACCGCAACAAATACATTCTGCTGCCTACAGCTGATGGCAATAATATATAACAGTGATGAACTTTTTATCTTCCTAAATTTTTTTTTTGATTATGGGTCTGGGATTTGTCTTTCCTCTGAAAGAGTAGCATTTTCGCTTTGAAAAGAAAACGTAATAAAAAAATCTCTCATCATGGTATTACAGCAAATCGAATAAAACGTTTTTTATTTGGTTATAGTATCAAAGATAGCTAAAAAATAAGGTTTTGAAGTAGAAGCTTTTATTTTTGATGATGTAAAATCGCAGATAATATATATATATATATATATATATATATATATATTATATATATTATTTCCGTGTAAATGTGTATATTTTTTATTATGCCAGAAAGTATTTTGTTTTACTTCATTTTGGTAAATAAATTTTTTTAAATCTTTTATTTTCGATATGCTCGCACCCCCCAGGGAGGCGCGCCCCACAGTTTGAGAAACACTACCTTACTACATACGGAGCCGATTAAAGAAGCCCGAAGGAATATCAGAGGAGCAATGGGATCAAGAGTCTACCGCAGTACAACCTTACGAGAAGGAGCCTCAGCATGGAAGACTTAGACGGAGATCCGGTGGATAGGAGCGAATAGAGGACAAAAAAAATCAGGTTGTATTGTTTCTTTTTTTTTTCTCCTTGTGAAGATCCCCTTGGATCTCACTTTGAGAACGAGAATAATTCTGAGTCAAAGCAGAACCAGTAGCCATTTTTATAAATAACTTTCTTTATCGGGTTATCTTTCCCAAATAGAATCAAAGACTTTTAATAACAAATAAATCAAAATAGCTTTATGAGGTTTAAAAGGGACTTTCCTTTATATTAACTTAAATATTTAATGATCCAATTAATTAACAACTAGAATATCGATCACGCAGAGATTACCGCAAAAAGAGATCCCAGAATTATATTCAATAATGTTCTTACTGAACATTTAACTTTAATCTCACTCCTAATATAAAACTTTAATGAGACTTTAATTATAAATCAATATTTACCCTACTGAATCTCAGCCCTTCCTGTGCCTAATTTATCCACCTAGAAATCTCCAATAATAAATCTCTATCGTCACTATTATAACTTCCTGCTTCAATCTCTCTCTCCTACTGCCTCCCACTTTACTATTCCGTTTGACTTAAATACTTTATCTAATCTGCGTATAATAAGGAATCCCTGTCCTCTTTTTGGAGTTGATTGGAAATAGGTAGGGAATTAAATTTTTCCCTAAAAAAGGACGTCTCAGATGGTCAGTGATAAAGTTCCGTATATATTTGTCACAAACCCCTCCAAAAAGAAAACGGAATTTATTCGAAGGTCTCATAAGTCCTGAAAATAAATTACGTAATTCCTATCTTTGTCTTATAGTTCCGACGACTTTAACTGCTAATTGGATATTACTGAAACTCTCGTTCCTTAAGGAAAAGGACAAATAAAAAATTACGACTTATAATTAATTTTTAAACCTCATAACACTTTACAAGTTTAAATTAATCCCTGCACTCTATCCATTAGGCCACGGGGGCGTGGGAAAAACCACCCAAGTAGTGGCAAAAAACCAGCCCCATAGAGTTTACTTAATCACTACTTAAGCACTATACATAAAATAACAATTTTTATCTTCTTTGGCACTGGAACATAGAGGACTTCAGGGTCAGCTACCCTGAAAGATTAATTTCCATTTGAATGGTAGGTAAAAGCAGACATGAATTTATACACTTGTTACATGAATTTTACATACAATATATATCTGGTTCCTTTGCCTTCCCATTCTAAAAGTTTTTGCGCTAGTTAGTGGTAATGGTTAATCCTATCTAACTTCGCCGCGCCCCAAGTCACCAGATTTGAAACAAAATATACACATATATGTGGGAGACAACAAGGGGTCCAAGACGTTGGTCTTTCTTCTATTTTATTTTAACATTAAACAAAAATTAATTAAAAAGGTAGAAAAGTTTTTACAGATAAGATTGACGATGATTTTCAGAAGGTAACGCCTGCTCGCGCACCTCTCGCGTTCTCCTTTTCTCTCTCTAATGTTCAAAGTTTTTTCTCTTCCACTAATTCACAAGTTTCAGTTCTAGTTTCCATTCAATGCGCCTGCGCGCGGAGACTGCGTTGCTTTTGGCTGCATGCCACAACGGCCAGCCTGACCGTACGCTGTCCGCAGCGGTATTTCCATGGAGACCAGAGGGGAATCTGAAACATACAAAAAAAAAACGGAACAGACAAGGACTATACGATAAATATATAGAGATTAAACATATAATTTTTCTGAACTAGACAGTTTCTCCATCATGTGAAGGCACCTCTTCGACATCCGGAAGGTTCCACAGGAAAACATTGTGTTTCACAGGCATAAGAATGACTTTTTTAACAAGTTGATCTTTGGTTGAACGCATCGATATTTTCCTCTGTAGAGTTCTGGACGTCTGTTCAAAACGATTTCTCTTTTTCCTTCGTTTCCACTGCCAAGGCTGAAAAATCCTTTGGAGCAACACAAACCGACGATGTTTACTCTTCATAGGTAAAGGGTTAGGTGAGCGGGAGATAAATTCCACGGAACTCGTTTTCATGGCACCATTGGCTTTCTTACACAATACGATATCAGAACATTTTTCTCTTACAATACTCAATTTTAACTTAGTAATCTTAATTTTATTACATTTATAATCCTTAATTAGAGAATTCGAATCATTTCTAGTATTAGAGTTCTTAACATATGGCAAATCATAACTAGAGTTTTCTATCACATTTGAAACAGAAACATTTGGAAAAGAAACACCACAAGAATAAGCACAAGCATGAGCACCTAAAGAGGATTCATTTTCACTCAATAAAACATCGCTCTTTGCGTGGCCTAGTTTCTCTATTTCAGAATATACACTGGGATGTATAATAAATTCTTCGGTCAAGGTCGGTGATATCGCCGTTCCAACACTTAAGCTAGGAGAGTGTTGATTAAGAGAAATATTTATGGGTTTAACTTCTACCATACGCTGTTCGCCAAAACATGAACTTAATGTTATGATCTCTTCGGAAGGTGTTTGCACTCTAATTAGTGAGGAATTTAAAACTGGGATCTGGCAACCTGAATCAATCAATGCTGTTACGGGCTGATTTTCCACAAAAATGTTTACGTATTGAAGATTTGTGCATTCATCGCTATTTTGTTTTTCGCTCTCGATTTTCAAAGTATTCACATTTATTCTATTATGGATGTGATCATTAGATTCTTTAGGTTTAAAACGCTTCTCACAGTCTCTTGCGCAATGAGATGGATCACCGCATATATAGCAATTTTTTTTTTCTCTTTCATGATATTGGGGATAGTTCTCTTTAATCTTTGGTTTAAAGTTTTGTGACCTATTTTTAAAGGGGTCTTGGTATATCCATAAGTAATAGGAATTTCTTTATGTGATCCGCTTCTAGATGAAATATAAATATCACACTCTTTAGCTAAATCAATAGGCCTAAACCAATCTTCTGCTTCTCGAATGCCAATATGAGTTGCGGTTTCCTTATTTAAAGTTTTGAACTGTTTATCTTCGACTTTAGCTGCAGGATTTAAACTTAATGCTTTATTTTTAACCCTTTGAAGTTCGACTTCTTTTTCTAACTGTGCTAACTGTAGTTTCGCGAGCTCAATTTTCTGTTTTCCTGAAGTTACCTCTCTTTCGTTTCGCGATACTCTCTCATCTATACAGTTTTGAATTAAAGTTTTAACGAAATCTGGATCACTTTCAAATGTACTACTGTTCTCAATTTTAGTCTTTAGTTTAACTATAGTGTCAGTACTTTCGACAATACCGTCTAGCTTCTCAACAACTCTTATGAAATCCTCTTTAAGAGCGTTTTTATACATTTTAGAAATGGAAAGATTCTACCTTTTTTTTCTGGCTCCCTTGTTGCTCGCACGTACGATGTATCCAATAAAAACGTTGATTCCACTGATTTCACCTCTTCGCAGGTAATATCTTGAAATTGTAGTTCCGGCCTCTACACAGGCGGATTATTCACACTGAATTAGTTCCAACCTCTACACAGGCGGGATTTTCGTCGATGGGTTTTCCAACCTCTACACAGGCGGAATATTTGTCGATGGTTTGTTGCAAAATATACCTCTACACAGGTTATTTTGTTATTTGTTCCGACCTCTACACAGGCGGAATGAAGTTGAAAAATTCAACCTCTACACAGGTTGAACGAAGTTTCCGAAAAATGGCGGAGCGTCTCCTTCACGGACGCTGTTGTTCATCGTCCAGACTTTGGTTCAAAATCGAAATTTTCTCGATCCCGGCCGAACCCCCATAATTTGTGGGAGACAACAAGGGGTCCAAGACGTTGGTCTTTCTTCTATTTTATTTTAACATTAAACAAAAATTAATTAAAAAGGTAGAAAAGTTTTTACAGATAAGATTGACGATGATTTTCAGAAGGTAACGCCTGCTCGCGCACCTCTCGCGTTCTCCTTTTCTCTCTCTAATGTTCAAAGTTTTTTCTCTTCCACTAATTCACAAGTTTCAGTTCTAGTTTCCATTCAATGCGCCTGCGCGCGGAGACTGCGTTGCTTTTGGCTGCATGCCACATATATATATATATATATATATATATATATATATATACATCATACAATAACAATCATTTTGCAATAAATAAATAACACAAACAATCAAATGAATTGTCGCCTCTTAGCGAAGTCATACATCGAAGTAAACAAATGCAAATTTTACACATGTTTTTTCTCCATAATACAAAAAATTATCACAAAAGCTGTTTTTTCTGCTACAGAAAAAAACACACACAATGCAGTGTCCACTTTTGCCTGTCTTCTTAATTTTAAAGTCCGCTCGTGACTTGCTTCAATTGCAAAAATTCTTCACTTGTTCGTACCGCGAAGATAAAGAAACAATACAATCTGGTTTTTGTCTGTTAAATTCTCCTATGTACCGAATCTCCATCCAACGCTTCCATACTGAGGCTTCTTCTCCTTATTCTGCTGTGAGGGATGCCGTTGATTTCGATGTTCCTCTGCTCCTCAGGAATTCCTTCGCTTTCCTTCACTCGGCTGCGTAGATAGTATGGGCAAGGTCTCCTTGTAGTGGCTTGATTCGACCGGACTGGTCTCTCCGCTTGTTTGTTGCGTCCTCTCGTTGTTGCTCTGGTTTGGCGGGTCTTGTTATCACGTCCACTACCTTCCATCCGGGATTCGACTGTGGTTGACTTATTCAGTCTGCAATCAGGTAACCTTGATGGACCTGCAATGGACTCTACTCCTTGGGAGGAGGTATTAGGGCTCTTAAATTTATAAGTTCTGGATGAGATCGAGGGTGGAATCGACCTCTTGACTCCCTGCCTTTGCTCAGGAGCGATTCTTTTCCGGTCCTTGTGCTCAGACCCTTGCAGTGATCTCTTCCTGCACATCTTGGACCGTTTAAAAACTTGGTCCTTCGACTCATTATTACTCATTTTGCGTTTGTTTTTGGGGATCTCCCGTGCGGTGTTACCCTGCCGTGATGTACACCCCTCCCTTTCCTTACTAGAGGTTTTCCTGTGCTCTTTAAACTGCCCTTGATTCGATCTATATATATATATATATATATATATATATATATATATATATATATATATATATATATATATATATATATATATATATATATATATATATATATATATATATATATATTCGACCTATGACTAACTCCTTGCTCGTCATACAGAATTTCTACCTGACTATCCGAACTAATCGTGTCTGTCTATCGAGGACGGTACACTCGAACCTGATCAATATTAACTGTCACTCTTTTTCCGCTTTTCCAAATGATCAAATTATTACCTTTAACTTCCAAAACTCTATAGGGACATTCAAACTTAGGCATAAATTTCCCAACCTGTTTTCTACCCGCAGCACTTAAGAAATGTGTTTGAATTAAAACTAAATCGTCCACTTTGATGTGAACATCCCTCCTTCTGCGATTGTAATATTTTCCCCAAGACTTATGCTTTTTTCGCATATTTCGTCTTGCCTCATCGAATAATCTTTCGATGTTTCTACCAACATATTTCGTATCCTCTGTAACATTTATGAGCTTGCTAAACGGGGTTATGATTACGGGGTCACACACAATTTTTCCATAACAGACAGCATTTAAACTTCAATTAGGAAGTTTTTGGGTTTTACGTCATTTGACTTCTCACAAGGCTCCGCATTTAAATAGAGGTAAGTCAACTTCATACCTCTATTGTTTATTTCATTGCCAAACACTGCACACAAACACTGCAATGATTTTACAGTTCTCACCCCATTGACGATATCAAAGGTCATGCGTCTCTTTCACACTTTGCTCAACAAAAAACAAAGAAAAAAAAGTAAAACAAAAAAGAAACATTGATTCACAAAGTAGAAGAGTGATATTATACTTACAGCATAGGCATTTCTTTACGTGGAATATATAATTATTAAGTTTTCGTAAACTTAGCGAATTGAATAAACATTTTTTTGTTAAGTTCCTCGTGGACGAAGTCGCGGGTAACAGCTATTTAACATAAAATAAATGCATTAGAAAGTAATATTAACGTATTACACATCCAGATACAAATTTTTTACATTATTTTTAATGCGCTTATTACACAAAATTTGTAACAATGTGTTAATTTTGCTGAGCAGAAGGACAGTGTTTTCAAAAATTGATCCATAAGAGAGTTACGGGGCGTTATAAGTAAAAAAAAAAAAATCTTTTTTATCAGCTATTATATCAACAGACTTAAAATTTAGCAAACATGGTTTTTTGTTCAGCTGAGAAATGCAAAAAGCTTTTTTCTTTTTGTTTAATTTACAATTCACGTAAAACTAACTCATTAAAAACTTCTTTATCCTTCAGTCTGTATTGCTTAATTTTCAATTCACCCGAGCGAAGAACGGGTATACCCGCTAGTACTAAAATAAGAAACGCAAAAAGTGTCTTTTAACGTAAAACCAGAGAATTAGGTGCCCCCTGGAATATAAAGGAAAAAAGCATTTGCAAAACTGGATGAAAGAATTGAAAACATCGTAAAAGAATTCGAAACA
>BMAU01015036.1:25000-30333 GCA_019973935.1 Trichonephila clavipes
TTTTAATTCTAATTTTTTTTCTTTGGAGAATGAGCGGCATTTTCTATTTTCGGCTGGGGCGGCAAAACTGTTAGAGCCCGCCCTGCTAGTCTTCTGGGTATAATTCTGGTCTGTATGAACTGGTTCTATAATTTGGAAACCACGTTGAACCATCTTACTATTTCTGTTTGAAATTTGCATGCTGCAATCTCCCAACTTCTCTCCATCGTTGTGTAAACATTGTCTTTGCGGCATTGCTTGCAAGTTTCAGAAATAAACTCGCTAAACTAAAATCCCATAGATTAGTGTTTGAAATTTCTGTCTCATCACTTTTCTTATATTGCATACAATAAGAGAGACCGAATTTATTCTTGGATAGTTGAGATAGGCATCTTTTCTTTGTTGTATTATCAATTTTTATGAAAACGGTTCAGTATTTTTGTAAAATCTTAAATGTGTGTGTTTTTTTCATGCACGTGAATTGCAAGAGAAAGGGTCAGCATACTTATTTTATAGCAAACTGCATTTCAATAAAAGTTGATTTTCTAAGATAAAAAAGACACAATAGTAAAAAAATAGAAAGGTTTATTATATCACTTATACTTTTGAGTTATTCATGCATAGTTTATTTTAACAAGTTTATATTACAAAACACAATTATGAGTTCACTGGAAAAATGTATTTTAATTGTAAAAATTTTAATTCTAGTTTGTTTTTTTTTAAAAAAAAGATTACATAAACAATTCTTCAAAAAGGGAAAAAACAGTAAATTGTTCAGCATTTTTGCATAAATGTTGTCCTAGTTTCAAAACGAGCACAGGAAGTGGATTCATCGACATATACGTCTTGTTTCAAAATAACAAGATCTGCATTAAAAAGAAAAAAAACTCATAGAGACTTTCATCCTTATATAATCGCATGTGATCGCTGAGAAATTTTGATTGTAATAATCTACTAACTGTTACACTCGAATTTTTTTAAAAAATAAATTTTTGTTATTAATATTTTTGTACCACAAATATATTTCCATGACTTTAAAAAAAATTTCACGCAAATTATGTTTCTGTTTTCTTCTATTCATTACAAAATTTCTTAATTAAATCGAAAAGAACCATCATATTTGTGTTTCGAAACTCATTCGTCAAATAATAATAAAAATAATTAAAAAAAAACGAATTTTTTTAAAAGGAATTTTTCTCTTATGTAATTCCAAATAAGTATTTCAAGAATACTAAAGATTTTGCTGAAAGGGATTCAAACTAAAAACCGAACAATGTAATCATTTGGAATATTTGATCAACCATGCGGGGGAAAGGTCTTTATGGGTACGAAAAGGAAAAGAATATGACAAGAAATAATTGAAATATAATTTTGTAACAAAAATAATTTCATGAGGAGTTGAAATTCTTCAGAAAAAGCTTAATCTTTTAAAAGATTGCTCACAAAATGAACATGCAACTGCTGGTTATCATTCAGATTTAAATGAAGCAATGCTTATGTGGATTCGCATTCAATTCGATAAAAGGTATATTTTAAAAACTTTTCTTCTATCCTGTTTTTAAAAATAATATTTAATTTATATATATGTGGGGCGTCCCTGAAAAGTATGACTATACTTACAAGAATGAATGAAAAAAAAATAAAGATTTTCGCTTACGGTTTTACCATGTTTTATAAAGAAAAAAGTTTATGTTTAATGAAATGCAAATTAGATGGCACAACGTCTACGTTTTGCAATTTTCTCGTTTCAAAATGGTTTCACCGCAAGGGCAAGCGCAAGTTGTAGCATGTTTCATAGAATTTAAATCTGCAACACACAGTGCCGGTTTATCAATTGGGTGCTTGGGAAGAAGAGAAGGCGCACAGGAGCCCGGAAAAGCTGGACTTAACCAGATTTTCTCGTTATAAATTTAGACTCCCCGGTGTGAAGGGAACCTGCAGATCCCATGCGCCCAGGGCTCGAAATGAAAAATCGACACTGGCAACACATGTACATCGTAAATTTCGGATTATCTCTAAAAACGAAGTCCACCTTCAGAATCCACAATTTATAAGTGGCGGGAAAGCACTTGTGTAGTTAGTTCCGAGTGGGCCCTGAATCAAAATTGTTTGGCGGCGTAAAAAAAAGGCCACAAAGAACATTTTATGGTTTGTTCTTACACTGTTTGAGGTCCTTAAGGATTAGGGACCCCGTATAATTGATACGGTGGTAGCTTCGCCCCTGCGTGAAAGATTTATGACGATAAGCTGCGTATTGCCAAAACAAAATATGGCCGCCCTAGCAGAAAATGAGATGACATTATTCGTAGACTCGATATGTGGAGCGCATATTGAACTGGTGTTTTCTTTATGGACCACAAAACACCGCAAGTGAATACCTTTGCTATTTTATATCCGTGGTTTTCAAACTTTCTCGACTTGCGAAACCCTTTGAACTACACTCATGTCCATAAATTAAGGATAATGAAATTCAAGCAAAGAAAGAGACAGAAGCAAAACAAATTTGATTTATTTGTAAAGAGTATTTATTAAACAAAAGGTAAAGAGCAACAAAGATGCTATATGTTTGACATAATTAATAAAAATTGCTATTTTTACTCAGTGGAGCAAATTTCAAAAAAGAACCTATTTACAAAAAGCAGTATAACATGGTGAGTATGATGGTTAATACGGAGTTTGTCTCCCGGAAGATGCAATGCGGGCCTTACAACGCCTAGGCATGCTGAGTATCAAATTATCAATCTGATCTTGGGGAATATTACACCACTCATCAAGCAATGCCTTCCGAAGTTCCGGTAGACAGGTGGGAGGGGGTTGATGGCCTGCAATTCGTCGGCTAAGCATATCCCACACATGCTCCATTGGATTCAAGTCCAGTGAGTATGCTGGCCAATCCCTACCGGTTATATCTTCCGATTGAAGGCATTCGTCTACAATGTTTGAACGGTGAGGACGGGCGTTGTCATCCATAAACAGAAATTCAGCACCCATGGCACCCCGAAACAAACGTACATGTTGTTCGGAATGACACCTCGATAGATGTGGCCTGTCATCGTTACACTCTGAACATGCAGATGTTCTCATGGTGGTAACGGGTACATGGCGCTCTCCATATTAAAGACCGGCGAGAATCAGACTGCAAACTAAACCTGAACTCGTCGGAAAACATCACACAAGACCACTGCTGTGGTGTCCACAATGCATGCTCTCTACTCCAGGTTAATCGCAGGCGACAGTGAGTTGAGGTAAGTGGAACACATCTGACAGGCCTACGAGCATATACACCAATGTGCCGTAAGCGTCTGTACACGGTCTGCCTTGAAAACCGTCGTACCGGTAGCTGAAGAGAGCTGACGAGACAGGTTCGATGCTGTGTCCGTCTGTTTCTTTGGCAGTAACTGCCAAATACTGGTCCTCCTTCGGCGTTGTAACTCGGGGGCGACCTGTGCTGTAACATCTACTTACATTACCATCATCTTGGAATCGTTGCCAAAGACCGGAGATGACACTCTGGGCGATTTCAAGTTCCTTGGATACTTCCAGCTGGGTACGTCCACATGCTAGTCGTCCAATAATTCTACCACGTAAAAAATCATCCGAATGCTTCTTTTGTTCCATAACTATGCGGTTATTGCACTGAAAGACTTTTAAAGCGCTTGTGAACAATTTTACTTCTTTGCCACCATTCCTTTTATACCCCTCTCTTGTACTCTCGTCATTGTGACGTACTATCCGCACCATCTGGTGGTTTCCTGTAATTTGCATATTCTTCTTCAAGATGTGTGTGATAATTCTGCAGGTGAAATTTTTATTTTAGAGTTCAATTTTTGTGTGATTCTGAATTATCCTTAATTTATGGACATTAGTGTAAAAGGTGTTTTCGTAGAACCCCATTCCACACACTTACAAGAATATATTTTAAAATAGTATTTAAAGAGTAAATCAACATGTTATAGGTACTTTACGTAAATACAACTTTAAAAGTACTGTGTTTATTCTTTAAATTTTTTTATTGTAAATGTAATTTATTGATTAATAGTATTTGTGCTGCAAGTTTGATCCACCCACGCAATATATTTAGTAACTGGCATATGTGTTTGTGTCTTTTTTACGCAAACTTGAAATTATCTGTTGTCATATTTTATATTAGCTGGTTAAAATTATAAAATTCGCAAGCAACGCCGTTTTTTAAAATATCATGGCGATTCAATGAAAAACATTGCGAAATGTTAACGATAGAGTCAAGTTGGCAAATGCCTAGCTACTTTCATAGCTCGAGCTTTAGTACAGCTTTGTAAGGTTCGCCGTGTAGGAGCGCGATGCACGTTAATACTTTATCCAACCGCATTGTGATTTACTGCAGTTTTTTTCATACAATATTTTTTGGGGGATCACTACATTTTAAATTAAGGGATATACATAAACAAAATACTCCACTTTGGAAAATTTAATCTGTTAGAGCTAATAAATTAATTAAAGATATATTCCACTGTAAAATAAATTATATACCCCGTTCACTTAAAATAAGTAGTCAAATCATTTTCTAAGATCTTCATTAACATACAAAAACATAAGACACTTAAATTTTGACATAAACTATTTTTTCGGGACAAAAATAATAATCTTCGCAATCCGCTGAAAACGCCGTCAGCTGAAAACGCAATATGTGCTACAAAACTATTCGCCTTCCCCTCTAAAATACTCATCATAGAACCAGTGCTACCATACATCTTGGAAGAGTATATTTCAAAGAATATTCCTGCTAAGTTGATGTGGTGTGGTAGTTAGGAGAAGGGGGTGCCAGCTCAGGTGTCGTCCACGTCACTTGACCATGGTTCAAAATTACGTGATCCATTGCCAAAAGCCCTCGAGTAGCTGAACAGTGCGACGTTAATATTCACTTACTCACTCACTCCAAAAAAATACAGTACAGTAGTTATAATTGTTTTTATACTTAAAAATGCAATATCTGCCTATTCAATTAAAATTATAGCGTTATAATTAACTACTAACCACAAACAAATTTTGAAAATTTGTCCAAATGATACGATGTGAAAGAGAAAGTTTATTTACTTTAAGTACCAGAACTGATAAAAGCATTTATTTTGAAGAAAGATCAATTTCTTACTACCAAATATACACAAAAAAATTATAAAAAGAAACATTAAAATAAAGAGAGATTTATAACAAACCCTCCTTCAAAAAACTTAGTATTATTCTGAAATAAAAAATAGGCATTATGCTGATCACAGGAATTAATTAGAAGCCAGCACCTTGCGTAGCCAAAATAAAAAAGGTTTTTCCCAAACAAAATATATGTACATATGCTGTGGTGGGCTTTTTGCAGCGCACGC
>BMAU01015038.1:0-27041 GCA_019973935.1 Trichonephila clavipes
AAATATTTTGGTTTGGTTTGGTTTGTTCATTTTTAATGGCGCAAGGACCAATTTAGATCATACTGCGCCAAGAGAGACAAATAAGAACAGCTATAGAATATTTGCGGCCATAAAGCCTTAGTCGGGCATAATCTATATGCTCGTAAAAATCTATAGATTAAAAATTAGATATGATTAATAAAACCCTTTGATGCTTATGAATTTAAATACAAGTGAGGAATTGATGCTATTGTTTAAAATACTGGATATAGTAAAATCAACAGAGTTAAAAAAGCTGATGTCTAAGATGATTTGAATGCGGACAATCACAGAGTATGTGTTTTACCGATAGTGAGACATTACATTTCTCGCAATGGTGGTGGTTCACCCAACAGGAGATGCCTATGCGTTAGGCGGCGTGTCCCAGGGCAGCCTCAGCATATCATATCACCTGCTCACGGCGATTGCTTAGTGATGGCGCAGTTGAGAGAGAATGGGCATGATGCTATGCAAACTTTATTCTCAGTTTGTTGCGAGTGAGTGAATTTAGTTATTATAAGATTTCACTTTGGCTAAACTGCCGCCAAACATTTGTTTGTTAAAAAACGTTAAAAGTTAAAAAATTTTTTTACCAGAAATATTATAAAATCTTAAAAATTTATAGATATAAAAGTTAATAACAAAGATGTTAAATACAGATTGGTGGGGAGAATCTCCACCAAGTTGGACAGGTATTGAAAAGTTATTTCCTGTGTTTCTCGTTGGAGCAGCGCAATTGTCCTTTGTAATAGGTCTTGCCATTGCTCTCTTTCACGTAATCGGGATCTGATTCGATTTCATCTTCCACGTCGTAGACAATCATTTCTTCCTCATCCGATGTAGACTCATCAGATGCCGGTTTTTTTAGGTCTACATGAGGATTCATCTTACCGGTTCTACTATTGCTTCCCTTCATTTTTTTAGTAATTCCTTTTTCTTCCTTGAGCGGGCTTTTGCTAGTTTCCCTACACCCGTGCATTCCTATAAGAATCAGAGGGTGGTGGAATAACGGACTGGGATGAGGAAGATGCAGCAGAGATAGATAAACTATTAGAAGTGGTGGAGTAGTATCTATTACAGAATTAGAGGTGGAGATTGTGAAGGAGATGCAACTGTAACAGAAGATGGATGGTACGAGTTCTGCCTGAGCTGATGTAGAAGATTTATAACTGGGATTGGAGGGAGACATTACAATAGGTTTCCTGAAATGGTTATTAATGGTTGTAGTAATTTTTAAAAGGTGGGCATACTATTTTTGTAATCGTTTCATCAGTTTGTGAGGAATTATTAACAGTCATGGATTTGGCAAATCCTGAGCGTAAGTTTGAGATGGTTGTGAGGTTATAAATTTTCTTGTCAATATAGATATGTTTCGTTGGTTTTTATTGTTTGGATCTCTTTCTATTTTCCATTTGGGACATAATTTTGAATCAGCGGAATGAGGTAGCCGTGAACAATTGACGTATTTCTGCTCTAGAGTGCAAATCTGAGGACGCATGTCCAACAGATGCACATCTAGAGCACGTCAATTGTCCTCGGCAGGCAGGGGCAGAGCGTCCGAACCTCTGGCACTGAAAAACAGCGCAGAGGATTCGAATATATGGACGGATTTTACAGTTTAAATAACCAGCTTTTATTGTTTGAGGTAGTGTGGGCTATGAAAAATGTCAAAAATTAAATGTTTCCTGGGAATAATGGTAGAGTCCTTTTTTATTGTGATTCTCCTGACCCGAGTGACACCTGACCAGAGAAGTCCTTCAAGTATCTCTGAATCAGAAGTGCCCAACAAGTCAGGTTCAGAGATAACACCACGACAGGAATTTAGGCTTTATGTGGAAATACAGTTACAGGGCTATTAAGAAATGATTTCGCAAGAAGAAAGGACTTACTTTGTAAAGCTGACGTAGTTTCTATTAGCAGATCCCCGAACGCAACGTTTGACGGATTTCGGTTCACCACCAATTTCTATTAGAGCCTTTTGTATAGCAAAAGGCGATTTTATCGACATATCATTATTGTGGAAGAGAAACAATAAGAAATCGTGTATTTAAGGAAATCTGTTCACTGCTTATGAGTTGGAGAGGGTGGGTTGGGGGGTTTTAAAAGATGTTTTGAATTTTTTCTTATTTTTGACTTTATTTTGAAAGTTTTTTTAGAAAGGAGGAGGAGAATTCCCTTTGATTTTCAGAGGACCAGTTTGGCAGGGCGTGTCCTAGGAGTCAGCAATCAGTAGTGGCCTGGAAGAGCCCCCGCACTGCAATGCAGGACCCCATCCAGGCACCACCTGAACTACAAGACAGGCGGGATTATACACCCAGCTGATAGAGCAGCCAGGACATGCTGGTTAGGCCGTCCCGGCTCCTGTACTATCTGGCGCGGCCTGAGACGCAAAAACCTCAGCTTTTCTCCTGTACCCCCCACATGGCCGCCTCCCTCCAAGACCACCTCACAATTAGTCCAAAGGTCCTCAAAAGTTCAAAACCCCGCTCCAAGTGCCAGATTTCCCAGGAAGCAGTCCGTTGTGTCATCATACCAAAAGTGAAAAACATCAGACACAACTTCATTCCACTCACTCCTGGTCGCCAGGACTTCGTGGGCAGAAAATAAAGATAATAAGTTGAACACAAAAAAATCAAGAATCGAACATAAAAGAAGCAACAAAAATCAAAAAATATTGAAAGAAATATAACAAACGAAAATTAAAAAAGAACGTAATATAAAATGCAAAAACCATAATACGGCAGTAAAAAATATCAATTTTTATACTAGAAAAGAATTAAATTGGGACAATGTCCATTGTCCAATGTAGGTCTGTGGTCTGACGTGAAAAGAAGAAAAGAGAAATTTGAATGGCAAGAAAGAGTTTGTTGGTCCCAGTTTGATTGCCAAACTTTGCAGTTTCAGCCTGAAGCAAGCTTTCAGGTCAGAGTGTGGAATAGGGAACCTTTTGAAGAGCCTGTCGCTGATCGTGCAGCTGTGTCTGCCAGTTCATTTCAGTTATTCCGGCATGTCCTGGGATCCAACAAAATCTGATATCTTTCTTCTTAAGATGATTAGCTAAAGCCCACAAGGAAGACGATGAATGTAAAGATCAATGCTTTTGAAGGGCTGACTCGGGAATCTGTGTAAATAATGAACTTTTTACCGCATGATAGTGAAATATGTTCTAGAGCGATTCTTAGCGCATGGAGTTCAGCAGTGTAAATGGATGCTGAAATTGGTAGAGCGTCTGTAATTACAGTGCTCAGAGAAACTACTGCCGAACCAACATGAGATTCAGACTTTGAGCCATCCGTGAAGATAGGTTCATAGTCGGAAAAAAAAGCTCTCTGTGTTCCAAGTACAGTGTTCTGTATGTACTCTCAGGAGTGCATGCTTTTGAGTAGTATGACAGGGTAAAATCTACCTTAGGATAAATCACTTTCCAAGGGGCACCTCAGAAATCTTGCACAGAGCTATTCTTCCAATGTTCAGATTTAAGTCATTAATTAGGTCTCTAATTCTAAAGTGAAAGGGTTGCAAGTAAGTGAGGGATGAACGATGACTGTTAAAATCATAAAGGCTAAAATTGAATAAATATGAGTATGCAGTATTTGTTTTCATTGATTGGATTTTCATAAAATAGTTCAAACACAAATACTTCCTCCGCAAATCTAATGGGGGTTCGTAGGCTTCAGCATAAAGGGACTCTACCGGTGATGTACGGAAGGCCCACAGACAAAGTCTCAGGGCTTGATGATGCACTGGATCCAAGATCTTCAAAAGAGATTTGCACGCAGAACTGTAGACCACAGATCCATAGTCCAGTTTTGATCTAATCAGAGCTCTGTAGAGGCGAAGCAAGGATGTTCGGTCGGCTCCCCAGTGAGTATTTGCTAATACTTTGAGGATGTTTAGGGCATTGGCACTTCTGATTTTGAGATCTTTTAAATGACGATGGAATCTGAGAGATTGGTCAAATATAAGACCTAGAAATTTGACCTCATTAACAACTTGAATGATGCTTCTACCAATAAAAAGCTCAGGGTTTGGAAAAACCCCACGCTTTCAGTGAATACCACACTAACCGTTTTCTGTAGAAAAATCAAAACCGTTCTGTTCAGCCCATTTAGTGAAATTGTTGATAGTGGTCTGAATGTGTCGTTGTGCAACATTGAGGAATTTAAACGAGTACGATATTTGTACATCGTCCACATATAGAGAGCACTGAATCCCCTGATTTATATGATGGGTTATGCTATTAATCTTAATAATAAATAAAAGTACGCTTAAAACAGACCCTTGTGGGACACCTTGTTCTTGGATAAAAATATTTGAATAAAATGAAAAAGCAGGCGTACCTGGAATGAACGATGGTTTAAAAAATTTTTGATAAAAACTGGCAAATTTCCTCTTATGTCCATTGCATAGAGATCTCTAAGTATGCCGTACCTCCAAGACATGTCATAGGCTTTTTTAATGTCAAAGAAAACAGAGATGTTATACTGTTTCTTGACAAAAGCCTCTCTGATGGAAGTCTCTAGCCGAAGGAGATTGTCTGTGGTCGATCTTGATTTCCGAAATCCACTTTGAAGTGGTGAAAGGAGATTATGTGACTCAAGGTGGAACATCAACCTCGCACTAACCATGCGCTCCATCAGCTTGCTTAAGCAACTTGTGAGGGCAATAGGGCGGTAATTAATTGCTGATGTTGGATCTTTGCCAGGCTTTGGAAACGGTAAAACGTGGGCATGACACCACTGTGTGGGAAACACGTGGGCTTCCCAGATGCGATTAAACAATGAGAGAAGGGAGAGGATAGAACTTTCGGACAGATGCCGTAACATAATATAGTGTAGCCCGTCTGGTCCTGCTGCTGTGTTACCCGAACGATGCAGGGCGGTGCGAAGTTCGCGGAGGGTTAGTGGGGAGTTGTAGCCTTCCTCGTTTGAAGAGGAAAAATTCAACTTCACCCTCTCCTCTCGACGCTTTAGCGCTTGAAATGCAGGGGTATAGTTGTCGCAACTAGACGTTTTAGCAAATGTCTCGGCAAGAGTGTTGGCAATGTCAGGGATGGTATTGACAGAGACCCCATTGCTTACAAGCATGGAGACTGGGCTAGCACTGTATTTTCCACTGAGCTTACGGATTTTGTTTCAAACCTCTTTACTTGAAGTTGAACATGTGATGTTACTTACATATTTTATCCACGTTTCCCTTTTACGTTGCCGGTGGATTTTCCTGGCACGTGCTCGAGCTTTATTAAAAGCAATCATGTTGTCTGGGGTAGGGTAACGTCGAAACCGATTCCAAGCCTTGTTTTGATCCTTTTTTGCCATTTGGCATTCTTCGTTCCACCAAGGTTTGGGAAAACGGGGGAGTCTAGAGGATGGTTGTGGAATTGCATTACGAGCTGCAGATAGGATGCAAGATGTTACTAAACATACCGCTTCATCTATTGAGCCAGAGCTTACCATGTCTTCTGTTATATCTGCTTGGGTCTGAAAGTTTCCCAGTCGGCCTGATCGAATTTCCACCGCGGTTGGCGAATAGATGCACACGCAATTGGTGTAGCGTAAGATATTACCACTGGGAAGTGATCGCTACCTAATGGGTTATCAAGAACACTCCATGTCAGATTTAATAGCAATGATGGAGAACATATGGACAAATCAATGGCGCTAAATGATTGAGTTGGAGAATGAAAATAGGTGTTAGAGCCGTCGTTTAACAAGGTGAGGTCAAGTTCTGTAAGAAGCTTTTCGACGACTTTTCCTCTAGAATTCACATCTTGGCAGCCCCATAGCATATGATGAGCATTGAAGTCACCCAAAAGAATGAATGGTGATGGGAGTTGATCTATAAGTTCTTGGAGTTCTCTAAAAATTCAAGGGTACGTTGGGTGGTAGGTATACATTACAGATAGTAACTGTAGAGAAGATAGAAACCTGCACTGCAACAGCTTGAAGTGACGTGCGAATTAGGACGGGAGAGAAGGGTGTCGAGTGGTTGATGAGCAGAGCCACGCCACCACAAGCTCTTTCACCCGTATTGCAGTCCTTCCGAAGAATGGAATATCCTCGTATGTTGGATGTGCATGATTGTTTTAAAAGCGTCTCTTGCAGAGCTACGCACACAGGTAAATGCTCATTCATAAGCGATTTTAAATCTTCTATATTTTCCAGAGACCACGACAATTCCACTGAATTATTTTATTAATACTTCGGCTAAGGAGAGCCTTTAGGCTTTTCGGAGTCGTATTTTATTGGCGAAAAGCTTCGTCTCGATTTTCCTTTTTTACTGAGAAGCTTAACGTCTTCTTTGGTGGCTTGAATTCCACCAGATTCTATTCGAATTGATGGCTTTAGTATTTTGGCAGCTTCCTGGACAATGTCAGTAGCTGGCCGTTTGATAGAACTTTTGTCTATTTCCATCAAAGCTTCAGCATCTGATGGCACTGAGAGGTGCGATGTGTCAGGAGTGAGTAAGTGTTTGGTTTGGTTTAAGGACTCTAGGTCCGTGGAAGATATTTCAGGGGGATAGAATTGTTTCTTGGTCAATTAAGTTATTTGTAATGGGCTTTTGAGCGATTGGAGAATCTTTATGAGATTCAGAAGTTAAATTGGCAATGTTTGTTGGTGTTTCTATGTGGCTAATTTCTGTTTGAGTTCCTATGTCTGTTTGAGTTGCAGTATCTTTTTTGATTTTGTGTTGGTAATTACTGCATTAGCATAAGAAGTGGAGGCTCGAGGTGGTAAGATGTTGACCACCCGTTTCTTTGCTTCAGAATACGAGATGTTTTCAAGTACTTTAATTCTTTGAATTTCTTTTTCTTGCTGCCATTTTGGACAGATTTTGGAATAAGCAGCGTGTTCCCCTTGCAGTTTGCACACTTTCTGCGTTCTGTCGTACATGCTTCGCTGGCGTGTTCCGTACTACTGCATTTATTGCAGGTAGCAACGCCGCGACAAGAAGCTGTTCCATGACCGTAACTTTGACAGCGAAAACATCTGAGAGGGTTAGGGATGTAAGGTCTTATTTTAATGTTTAAGTAACCAATTAGAATATTTTCTGGTAATGTATGTTTAGAAAATGTGAGTATAAATAATGGAGAAGTTATAGTTTTACCGTCTTTTATGGAAGTTATTCTTTTTACAGCCTCCACTCCTTGAGAAGCTAGCTCTTCTTCAATTTCAGAATCGGGTAATGGAATTAGATCAGGGCAGTAAATCACTCCTTTGGATGAATTGAGTGTGTTGTGAGGAGTAGCGGTAATAGGGATGTTTGAAAGATTTGTACATTGTAGAAGATTAATTGATTGTGCTTGTGTCGCTGTTTCTATCAGTAAATCTCCGGATGGTAATTTTTAATAGATTTCACAGATCCAGCTGAACCTTGTACAGCTTTAGAGACTAGAAAAGGTGAAACATTAGAAAGTTTTCTGTTATCAGTTGCATGCAGAACAATAAATTTTGGAAAGGATTCGGAGCAAGTTTGAGAGTTGGTGGGCTGACCACCATGTGTTGGGTTGGGGATTTTAAAGTATGCGTTTTTATCTTTTTCCTTATTTTTGTGCATTTATATTTTGGTTTTTGAGAAAGGAGGGGAGAATCCCTTTTTGATTTTCAGAGGACCAGTTTGGCGGGGCTAGCCCCAGATTCAGCAACCAGCAGTGGCCTTAGGAGAGCCCCCCCCACTCTGCAATGCAGGACCCCATCCAGGCACCACCTGGAACTACAAGGCAGGCGGGATTATACACCAGCTGATAGAGAAGCCAGGACATGCTGGTTAGGCTGCCCCGGGCTCCTGTACTATCTGGCGGCCTGAGACGCAAAACTCAGCTTTTCTCCGGTACCCTCTACATGGCCGCTTCCTCCAAGACCCCACCTCACCAGTCCAAAGGTCCTCAGAAGTTCAACACCCCGCTCCAAGTGCCAGTTTTCCCAGGGAGCAGTCTGTTGTGTCGTCATACCAGTTGTGAAAAACCATCAGACATAACTTCATTCCACTCAGTCCTGGTCTGCCACAGGACTTCGTCGCAAGTAAAATGAAAGATAAAATGTAACGGAAAAATCAATAAAAAAGGACTCACTAAGGAGATAAACCATAAAATGAAATTCCTGGATAGGTATTCTTAGGAGTGAGTGAGTGAGTGAATTTTGGGGTTATTGGCGCAAGGCCAATTTTGGCTAAACTGCGCCAAACATTTTGTTAAAACGTTAAAAGTTTATAATATGTCTGGTTAAAAAAATTTAAAATCTTAAAATTTATGGATATAAAAGTTAATATCAAAAGATGTTAAAATACAGATTGGTGGGGAGAATTCCCCACCAAGTTGGACAGGTATTGAAAAAAAAAAGTCATTTTCTGTGTTTCGTTGGAGTTAACAGTAATTGTCCCTGGTAATAGGTCTTACCATTTTGTTTCACGTAATCGGGATTTGAGTCAATTTCATCTTCCACGTCGTAGACAATCATTTCTTCCTCATCCGTTGTAGACTCATCAGAGGAGCCGGTTTTTAGGTCTATGAGGATTCATTTTAATGTCTATTATTGCTTCTTTCATTTTTTCAGTAATTCTTTTTTTCTTTTCCTCGATCGTGCTTTTGCGAGTTTCTTGGCATCCTGTACTGTATTAGAATCAGAGGGTGGTTGAATAACGGACTGTGATGAGGAAGTGGGTATGATGGAGGAAGATGATTCAATAGGGGTGACCATATTGTTGGAAGGTGCATCAGTACATGTAGGAATAGGTGGTTGAGACTCAGTTACTAGTGGATATTGAAGAGGTGGACGGCAAGAGTTGGGCTTGGGTGGAAGATGATGATGTAGAAACATCAGGAGTAGATATGGATAAATTTTTTCGTATCGTGGATGAAAGGGGTTGAAGTAATTCCAAAGGTGGACATTTAATTTTCGTTATAATTTCATCTGTTTGAGTAGAACTGGTTTTATTAGAGGATTTAGCAGCTTGAGCATAAGTGTGAGACGTTTGTGGGACTATTAATTTTCGGGCTTCTACATATGTTATATTGTTATTAGTTTTAATTGCTTGAATTTCCTTTTCAGTTTTCCATTTAGGACAAAGTTTGGAATCGGCGGTATGAATCTGTGAACAGTTAATGCATTTTGGTTCTAGGGTACAATCTGTAGAAGAATGCCCTACAGCTGCACACCTAGAACATGTGAGTTGTCCGCGGCAAGAATTTTGAGAATGACCGAACCTCTGGCACTTAAAGCAGCGCAGAGGATTCGGTATATAAGGGCGAATTTTACAGTTTAGGTAACCGGCTTTAATTGTTGTGGGTAGTTTAGGTCTATTAAAGGTTAGAATCAAGTGTTTCGTTGGAATGACCGAATTATCTTTTTTTATTGTTATTCTTCTGACCTGGATCACACCCTGATCAGAAAATCCATCGAGGATTTCTGCGTCTGGGGTGGTCAGCAGATCAGATTCTGAAATGACACCTCTGCAGGAATTAAGCGTTTTGTGCGGACTTATGGTTATTGGAGAATCTAAAAGGATTTGGCAAGTAAAAAAGATTTAGTCTGTAGAGCAGAATTTGTTTCTATGAGTAAATCACCGGATCGTAAGCGTTTGACAGAGTTAGGTTCGCCACCTATTCCTATTAATGCTTTGTGGATAGCGAAAGGCGATTGTTTCGACATATCATTGTTTGAGAAGGACAATATTAAAAATCTGGTATTAGCAGCAATTCCATTAACGTTAGATCTAGGCAACACGGGTTCTTTATCAAGGCATGGACGTAAAAGAGAGAATCAATGACCTGATCATCATGAGTTGAGTTCGGTAGAATGGGGGTTTTAATAGATGCGTTTTGAATTTTTTTTCTTATATTTACTTATTTTGAATTTTTTTTTTTTTTTTGGAAAGGAGGAGGAGAATTCCTTTTGATTTTCAGAGGACCAGTTTGGCAGGGCTTGCCCTAGAGTCAGCAACCAGTAGTGGCCTCGGAAGAGCCCCCGCTCTGCAATGCAGGACCCCATCCAGGCACCACCTGGAACTACAAGACAGGCGGGATTATACACCAGCTGATAGAGCAGCCAGGACATGCTGGTTAGGCTGTCCCGGGCTCCTGTACTATCTGGCGGCCTGAGACGCAAAACTCAGCTTTTCTCCTGTACCCTCTACATGGCCGCTTCCTCCAAGACCCCACCTCACTAGTCCAAAGGTCCTCAAAGTACAAAACCCCGCTCCAAGTGCCAGTTTTCCCAGGGAGCAGTCCGTTGTGTCGTCATACCAGTTGTGAAAAACCATCAGACATAACTTCATTCCACTCAGTCCTGGTCTGCCACAGGACTTCGTCGCAAATAAAATGAAAGATAAAATGTAACGGAAAAATCAATAATAAAAAGGACTCACTAAGGAGATAAACCATAAAATGAAATTCCTGGATAGGTATTCTTAGGAAATAAAAACCAGTGTTTTTTTTACTATGGTGAATTTTGGGGTTATTGGCGCAAGAGCCAATTTTGGCTAAACCTGCACTGCAAACATTTTGTTAAAACGTTAAAAGTTTATAATATGCCAAACATTTGTTAAAAAAATTTTTAAAATTTTAAAAATTTATGGATATAAAAGTTAATATCAAAAGATGTCTTCAAAGAAACAAAATTTGGTGGGGAGAATTCCCCACCAAGTTGGACCAGGTATCTTAAAAAAAAAGTCATTTTCTGTTGTTTCAAGTTAGATAATACATGGTATAATTGTTCCTGTAATCGGGATGGTCTTACCATTTTGTTTCAGGAAGAATCGGGATTTGAGTCAAGTTCTTCATCTTCCACGTCGTAGTTATCATTTCTTCCTCATCCGTTGTTATTTCTGTAGGTGTTTTTCGATAACTATGTGGAATTCATTTTATTTCGATATCTGTTTCGGTATTTTCGTTTTTTTCAGTATTTCTTTTTTTTCGTTTTCCTCAATTTGTTTTCAGCTGCATTAGAATGGTCATTGTAGTCATTAGGAAGACAGAGGGTGTTTTGAATAACGGATGTGTGGTGGGAGCATGGGTGGATGAGGAAGATGATTCAATAGAGATGACCATACTGTTGGAAGTGGTGCATCAGTATCATGTACAGAATAGGTGGTTGAGATTTTGAAGGCGATGTTACAGTATATTGAAGATGTGGACGGCAAGAGTTCTGCTTGAGTTGATGATGATGATTTAGAAACATCAGGGATTAGATATGGATAAATTTTTTTTTTTTCGTATCGTTATTAATGGTTGTAGTAATTTTAAAGGTGGACATTTAATTTTGTTATCGTTTCATCAGTTTGAGTAGAACAATGGTTTTATTAGTCATGGATTTAGCAGCTTGAGCGTAAGTTTGAGACGTTTGTGGGGTTATAATTTTCGGGCTTCAATATGTTATATTGTTGTTAGTTTTAATTGTTTGAATTTCTCTTTTCTAGTTTTCCATTTAGGACAAATTTTGAATCAGCGGAATGAATCTGTGAACAGTTAATGCATTTCTGTTCTAGGGTGCAATCTGTAGAAGAATGCCCTACAGCTGCACATCTAGAACATGTCAAGTTGTCCTCGGCAAGAATTTTGAGAATGACCGAACCTCTGGCACTTAAAGCAGCGCAGAGGTTCGGTATGTACGGGCGAATTTTACAGTTTAGGTAACCGGCTTTAATTGTTGTGGGTAGTTTAGGTCTATTAAAGGTTAGAATCACATGTTTCGTTGGAATTACCGAATTATCCTTTTTATTGTTATTCTTCTGACCTGGATCACACCCTGATCAGAAAACCCATCGAGGATTTCTGCGTCTGGGGTGGTCAGCAGGTCAGTTCTGAAATGACACCTCTGCAGGAATTAAGGGCGTTTTGTGGGACTTATGGTTATTGGAGAATCTAAAAGGATTTGGCAAGTAAAAAGATTTGTTTGTAGAGCAGAATTTGTTTCAATGAGTAAATCACCGGATCGTAAGCGTTTGACTGATTTAGGTTCGCCACCTATTCCTATTAATGCTTTTGGATATTAAAAGGCGATTGTTTCGACATATCATTGTTTGAGAAGGACAATATTAAAAATCTGGTAGTAAAAATTCCATTAACGTTAGATCAGGCAACACGGGTTCTTTATCAATGGACGTTGAGAGAGAATCGGTTTACCTGATCATCATGAGTTGAGTGGGAATGGGGGTTTTAATAAATGCGTTTTGAATTTTTTCTTTATTTACTTATTTTGATTTTTTTTTGGAAAGGAGGAGGAGAATTCCTTTTGATTTTCAGAGGACCAGTTTGGTAGGGCTAGCCCTAGATTCAGCAACCAGTAGTGGCCTCGGAAGAGCCCCCGCTCTGCAATGCAGGACCCCATCCAGGCACCACCTGGAACTACAAGACAGGCGGGATTATACACCAGCTGATAGAGCAGCCAGGACATGCTGGTTAGGCTGTCCCGGGCTCATGTACTATCTGGCGGCCTGAGACGCAAAACTCAGCTTTTCTCCGGTACCCTCTACATGGCCGCTTCCTCCAAGACCCCACCTCACTAGTCCAAAGGTCCTCAAAAGTTCAAAACCCCGCTCCAAGTGCCAGTTTTCCAGGGAGCAGTCCGTTGTGTCGTCATACCAGTTGTGAAAAACCATCAGACATAACTTCATTCCACTCAGTCCTGGTCTGCCACAGGACTTCGTCGCAAAAAAAATGAAAGATAAAATGTAACATAAAAAAATCAATAATAAAAAGGACTCACTAAGGAGATAAACCATAAAATGAAATTCCTGGATAGGTATTCAAGTTTTTTACCAGGAAATAAAAACCAGTGTTTTTTTTTACTATGGCGGAAAAGGAAGTGGGGGAAGTAAATATGAAAGTAAAGAAGTAAAGATCGCTCGGGAAAGGCAGGTGCGCGAAACCCGCACTCACAAGAGAGTGAGCCCTTGCCAAAAGATCACTAGGGTACCTCGGGAGCGTGAAACCCGCACTCACCTAAAGGAGGTGAGCCCCCTGAGGGGGCGATGAAAATGATAAGTAGGGGGACGAAAACGCGTCCCCGCACCATTAACATGAGAGACTAGGAGAGGGAAATGATCGCTGTTGTGCAGATCGTTTGCAACCTCGAAATTCAACATCGGTAGCAGAGTTGGCGAACAGATGGCTAGATCGAGGGTGTGAAATGTCCTCGTGGGTGCATGGAAATAAGTTTTCTCGTCGTTGTTGAGCAGACAGAGACAGTGATCCGAGATCAACTGTTCAATCTGCCGCCCACGAGAGTTTGTATCATCATGCCCCCACAGAGGGCTGTGTCCATTAAAGTCACCGAGCAAAAGAAATGGAGCTGGCAATTGACTGACTAAATGATTCAAATCCACTTGTGGCACAACATCGTTGGGTGGTAAATAAACACAACAGACTGTGACCAAAGAATGGATGTGAATCCGAACAGCCACAGCCTGTAATGATGTGTGCAGTGTGACGACATTACTGGGATATAGATGGGACGTAAAAAGGCATACACCTCCAGTTGAAGATGTATCGCCATCTACATCCCGTCGTACACAATTATAACCACGCACGTGCATTGTCATGGTACTCTTCAGAAATGTCTCCTGAAGAGCAACGCATGCGGGCTGGTACGTGGATATGAGGGATTTGAGATCATCAAGTCGAGTTCTTAGACCACGGCAGTTCCAGGAGATAAAAAGAGGGCATCAAGTCTTCGCACTTGCTCCTCGCAAGGAGCCAGAAGACGAAGGTCTGGGCGACAGATCATCCAGTAAACTTTCGTCACTTTGGGATGCATGGATTTCCATGACATCCTCCTCCATGTCATGGGGTTTCTTGGAGAGGTTCGACCTCTTTTTTCTTATTAGCTAGTACCCCAGATTCTTTTATTCGAGTTTTCGAGTTTTCTTGACATGGGGTGGAGTGGATACCGGCTTACTTGTATCCACTGTAATGAAGTTAGGTTGGGCGGTTATTTTTCCTGGTGTAGGTGAGCGAGGCGTGGTTGTTGTAGGTTCGTCGGTTTGAATAGCTATTGACTTCGTACTTTTTTGGTTATAGCTGCATAACTAATTCCAGAAACTGGCGTGCGTGAGGAAACAATACGCCGGGCTTCTGGATAGGAGATTTTATTTTTTATTTTTAAGGCAGTAATTTCTTTTTCGATGGACCACGTTGGGCAAGATCTAGAGTATGAAGGGTGGTCTCCTTTGCAATTGACACATTTTTCTCTTGCCTTACAATCAGCGCTGTCATGACCAACCTCTGCGCAACGAGCGCACGTTGGTTGGCCTCGGCATGTGGTCTTAGAATGCCCAAAGCGCTGACATTGAAAGCAACGCAACGGATTTGGAATATATGGTCGTACAGGACAATGTAGGTATGCAACCTTAACGGACTGAGGAAGATCAGGCGTAGCGAAGGTCAGGATGAGGTGCTTTGTTTTAAGCACTTGTCCATCCCGCCTTATGGTTATTCGCCTGACCTGGGATACATTTTGCTCTGCCATATTTTCTAATATTTCCTCTTCGGTCACGTTATATAAATCCGCTGCGGAGATTACTCCTCGAGAATAGTTCAAGGTGGCATGTCGTTTAACCTGAATATCAAAGTGTGCCAATTTCTGCAGGCTAGCAAGAGCTAAAGCCTGTTTTGATGAAGTAACTTCGATAAAAGGTCCCCAGAACGCAGTTTTCGAATAGTCTTTACGTCACCTACACAAGCTGTTATTCCTTTGTGAATCAAAAGGGGGATACGTTGGAAAAAGTATCGGTTGTGGACATGATGAAAAATTTACAAGTGGAAATTTGTTGCTCCTCAATAGAGGAGGAGTTTTTAAAGGGTTCCATGATAGTATTTTTGTGTTCATCCCAGTACGCCTCCACCCACCATGGAGCCCAACAAGGGGAGGCAGCCCGCCGGTCATCTGACATGTGTCAGGCACGGCACTTACCTCAGAGGTGGTACTGGGATATAGTAGTACAGGTTCGGGATGTGATCCGCCAGTTCACCTAGGGCACCCCTAACTGCAATACTAACCCTAAAGCAACCGTCTTTGGTATTCCAAAAGAACCCGTATTGGAAACCGCAGAACTAATCACCAGCCGATTGACAGGAGCGGGCTCACTCCTGCCTCCCGTCTACGGAGAAGCATGGGCCAAAGGGCACGCAACAGGAACCCCAGACTCCACTTCCCCCGGTACGGGTCGCCGCACACGGCAAACATGCGGGTCAGACTCAAAAACCAGTCTTAACATTACGTAAAACGAAAAATAAAATTCATTTGTTTTAAATACCCCAAAGAAATAAACCAAAAGTAAAACAGTAGAAATAATTAAACTCAAAATATCCAAAATAAAATTAACCACACAAAACAACCCCTAACTGAACTAAATATAACGTTAAAGATGGACCTGTAACTGAAACACTAACCAAGCAAATATTTTTTTGGGTTTTTCTTTCTTTTCAAAAGTCACTCGGGTACCTCGGGGACGTGGCCTCCCGTACTCACCCGAAAGTGAGCCCCTGAGGTGGAAAAGAAGGAAAGGGAAATTTGGATGGCAAGAAAAAGGGCCGAAAATAGAGAAGGTTCACTAGGGTTCCCCGGGTTCGTGAAGCCCGTGTTTACCAAAGACAGTAAACCCCTAGGGAGAAGGAAAAGATCACTAGGGCACCTCGGGAGCGTGAACCCCGTACTCACCTAAAGAAGGTGAGCCCCTGAGGGGTGTGAATTTTGGGGTTATTGGCGCAAGAGCCATTTTTGGCTAAACTGCGCCAAACATTTGTTAAAACGTTAAAAGTTAAAAAAATTTTTTACCAGAAATATTATAAAATCTTAAAATTTATAGATATAAAAGTTAATAACAAAGATGTTAAAATACAGATTGGTGGGGAGAATTCCCCACCAAGTTGGACAGGTATTGAAAAAAAAAATTATTTTCTGTGTTTCGTTGGAGTTAACAGTAATTGTCCCTGGTAATAGGTCTTACCATTTTCTTTCACGTAATCGGGATTTGATTCGATTTCATCTTCCACGTCGTAGACAATCATTTCTTCCTCAACCGATGTAGACTCATCAGATGCCGGTTTTTTAGGTCTATGAGGATTCATCTTAATGTCTACTATTGCTTCCTTCATTTTTTTTAGTAATTCCTTTTTTCTTTTCCTTGAGCGTGCTTTTGATAGTTTCTTGGCATCCTGTACTTTATAAGAATCAGAGGGTGGTGGAATAACGGACTGGGATGAGGAAGATGCAGCAGAGATAGATAAACTATTAGAAGTGGTGGGAGTAGTATCTATAACAGAATTAGGAGGTGGAGATTGTGAAGGAGATGCAACTGTAACAGAAGATGTGGATGGTACGAGTTCTGCCTGAGTTGATGTAGAAGATTTAATAACTTCAGGGATTGAGGGAGACATAATAGGTTTCGAAATGGTTATTAATGGTTGTAGTAATTTTAAAGGTGGGCATACTATTTTTGTAATTGTTTCATCAGTTTGTGAGGAATTATTAACAGTCATGGATTTGGCAACTTGAGCGTAAGTTTGAGATGGTTGTGGGGTTATAAATTTTCGGGCTTCAATATAGGATATGTTTCTGTTGGTTTTTATTGTTTGGATCTCTTTCTCTATTTTCCATTTGGGACATAATTTTGAATCAGCGGAATGAGGCTGTGAACAATTGACGCATTTCTGCTCTAGAGTGCAATCTGAGGACGCATGTCCAACAGATGCACATCTAGAGCACGTCAATTGTCCTCGGCAGGCAGTTTGAGAGTGTCCGAACCTCTGGCACTGGAAACAGCGCAGAGGATTCGGAATACATGGACGGATCTTACAGTTTAAATAACCAGCTTTTATTGTTTGAGGTAGTGTGGGGCTAGTAAATGTCAAAATTAAATGTTTCGTGGGAATAATGGTAGAGTCCTTTTTTTATTGTGATTCTCCTGACCTGAGTGACACCCTGACCAGAGAAACCTTCAAGTATCTCTGAATCAGAAGTGCCCAACAAGTCAGGTTCAGAGATAACACCACGACAGGAATTTGGGCTTTTATGCGGAAATACAGTGACAGGGCTATTAAGAAATGATTTCGCAAGAAGAAAGGACTTAGTTTGTAAAGCTGACGTAGTTTCTATTAGAAGATCCCCGGAACGCAAACGTTTGACGGATTTCGGTTCACCACCAATTCCTATTAGAGCCTTTTGTATAGCAAAAGGCGATTTTATCGACATATCATTATTTGGAAGAGAAACAATAAGAAATCGTGTATTTAAGGAAATCTGTTCAATGTTTAAGTGAGTTGGAGAGGGTGGGTTGGGGATTTTAAAAGATGCGTTTTGAATTTTTTTCTTATTTTGACTCATTTTGAAATTTTTTTTTAGAAAGGAGGAGAATTCCTTTTGATTTTCAGAGGACCAGTTTGGCAGGGCTTGTCCTAGAGTCAGCAACCAGTAGTGGCCTCGGAAGAGCCCCCCGCACTGCAATGCAGGACCCCATCCAGGCACCACCTGGAACTACAAGACAGGCGGGATTATACACCAGCTGATAGAGCAGCCAGGACATGCTGGTTAGGCTGTCCCGGGCTCCTGTACTATCTGGCGGCCTGAGACGCAAAACTCAGCTTTTCTCCTGTACCCTCTACATGGCCGCCTCCTCCAAGACCCCACCTCACTAGTCCAAAGGTCCTCAAAAGTTCAAAACCCCGCTCCAAGTGCCAGATTTCCCAGGAAGCAGTCCGTTGTGTCATCATACCAAAAGTGAAAAAACATCAGACACAACTTCATTCCACTCAGTCCTGGTCTGCCACAGGACTTCGTGGCAGAAAAATAAAGATAATAAGTTGAACACAAAAAAATCAAGAATCGAACATAAAAGAAGCAACAAAATCAAAACATTGAAAGAAATTGAAGCAAATCAAATGAAAAGAACGTAATATAAAATGCAAACCATAATACGGCAGTAAAAAAATATCAATATTTATACTAGAAAAGAATTAAATTGGGACAATGTCCATTGTCCAATGTAGGTCTGTGGTCTGGACGTGAAAAGAAGAAAAGGGAAATCGGAGTGGCAAGAAAAAGGGCCGAAAATAGAGAAGGATCACTAGGGTTCCCCGGGTTCGTGAAGCCCGTGTTTACCAAAGACAGTAAACCCCTAGGGAGAAGGAAAAGATCACTAGGGTACCTCGGGAGCGTGAAACCCGCACTCACCTAAAGGAGGTGAGCCCCCTGAGGGGTTCCTAGAAGTTGAAAAAGAGTATGAAAAAAAAAATTTATGTCATACAACCCTTAGAGTACAAATTCATTAAGATAGTGATCAAAGGTCCCCCACGCTTCACCTTACCTGAGGAAATAACCCTTGATTTGGAAGAACTAGGATTCACAATAATCAGTTGCAATCAATTAATCTCTAATTAACTAATTTAGCTCTTCCGTTTTTTCTTGTAACACTCCCGCGTAATACATTTAATGCCACTATTCACGACCTCTCCCACTTGGGTGAGTGAGTGAGTGTTTGGTTTAATGGCACAAGAGCCAATTTTGGCTATGCTGCGCCAAACATTTGTTAAGAAACTTATGGGATATATTAAAATCATAAAACATTTTGACACTACACTTTAAAAAATTAAAATACAAATTACTTAAAACCGTCTTCAATGATACAAAGAAACAAAATGTGGTGGGGAATTCCCCACCAAGTCAGACCATATCTTGAGATAAAAACATAGAAAAAGACAAAGGTTAGTTTTAAACAAGGTTAGATAATACATGGTATAAAAATTATTCTCTATAGTTCCTGTATCGGGATGGAGTTAATGCACGTAAATAACCTTCAGGAAGAATGAAAGGATCTTGCTCAAGTTCCTCCTCCTCCACGTCATAAGTTATCATATCCTCGTCATCAGTTATTTCTGTAGGTGTTGCATTTCGAGATCTATGTGGAATCCTTTTTGTTTCGATATCTGGTTTCGGTATTTTTGTGCGTTTTCTTCTATTTCTTGATTTTCGTTTTACAATTTGTTGGGCTTCAGTTGTTGTAGAATGTTCACTATTGGATTCATTAGGGACAGACTCAGTAAAGTTTTCAGTTGAAACCGAATTATGTGTAGCAGGAGTGGTATGAGAATGGGATTCAGTTCCTAAAGGTGAAACTAAATTATTCTGGTTATTGCCAGGGGAAGTAGTTGTAGTAGTAGTAGGGATGGGTATTTGTAATAAAGATTCACCTTGTATTGTTGGTAGTATAACAGATGGGGAAGGAAGTATATTGTCTTGAGTAGATGAAGATGACGTGGAGAAGGTAGAAACTGAAGACGAGGTACCAGGTAATGGATTTTTAGAAGATATGGGTGTTAAGCATTGTAAAGGTGGACAGATTATGTTTGATAGATTTGGATCTGTTTGGGAAGCTGTGGATATAGTTGAAGGTCTTGCAGCCTGAGCATACGTTTGTGTTAACTGAGGAACTATTAATCTGCGTGCTTCAAAATAAGATATGTTTCTATTGGTTTTAAGTTCTTGGATTTGTTTTTCTATTTTCCATTTTTGGCATAATTTTGAATCGGAAGGATGAGATTGCGTACAATTAACACATTTTTGCTCTAGAGTACAATCCGTGGAAGAATGCCCAACGGAAGCACATCTAGAGCATGTTAATTGGCCGCGGCAGGAAGTTTGGGAGTGACCGAACCTCTGGCATTTGAAACAGCGCAGAGGGTTCGGTATATAAGGACGGATTTTACAATTAAGATATCCAGCTTTGACAGTGGTAGGTAGTTTCGGTTTATTGAAAGTAAGAATTATATGTTTTGTTGGAATAATATTCGAATCTCTTTTTATTGTTATTCGCCTGACCTGAATGACACCCTGATCAGAAAAACCTTCAAGTATTTCCGCATCAGGAGTGCTCAACAAGTCGGGTTCAGAAATCACACCTCTACATGAGTTTAGGGTTTTATGAGGACTTACAGTGACTGGTGAATTGAAAAATGTTTTGGCGAGAAGAAAAGACTTCGTTTGTAAATCAGATATGGTTTCAATAAGTAGATCCCCGGAACGCAGTCGTTTTACTGATTTCGGTTCTCCACCTATTCCGATGAGCGTTTTATGGATAGCGAAAGGCGATATTTTCGACATGGTATTGTTCGGAAGTGAAATTAATAAAAATCAGTATGTGCAGAAAGAGTATCAATGTTGCGAGTGGGTAATACTTGCGCATCATGTGTTGGGAAGGGTGGGATGGGGTTTTAAAAGATGCGTTTTGAACTTTTTCCTTAAATTGACTTATTTTGAATTTTTTTTTTTTTTTGAAAGGAGGAGGAGAATTCCTTTTGATTTTCAGAGGACCAGTTTGGTAGGGCTTGTCCTAGAGTCAGCAACCAGTAGTGGCTTCGGGAGAGCCCCCCGCACTGCAATGTAGGACCCCATCCAGACACCACCTGGAACTACAAGACAGGCGGGATTATACACCAGCTGATAGAGCAGCCAGGACATGCTGGTTAGGCTGTCCCGGGCTCCTGTACTATCTGGCGGTCTGAGACGCAAAACTCAGCTTTTCTCCTGTACCCTCTACATGGCCGCCTCCTCCAAGACCCCACCTCACTAGTCCAAAGGTCCTCAAAAGTTCAAAACCCCGCTCCAAGTACCAGTTTTCCCAGGGAGCAGTCCGTTGTGTCATCATACCAATAGTGAAAAACCATCAGACACAACTTCATCCCACTCAGTCCTGGTCTGCCACAGGACTTCGTGGCAGAAAAATAAAGATAATAAGTTGAACACAAAAAAAGCAAGAATCGAACATAAAAGAAGCAACAAAATCAAAACATTGAAAGAAATTGAAACAAATCAAATGAAAAGAACGTAATATAAAATGCAAACCATAATACGGCAGTAAAAAAATATCAATTTTTTTACTAGAAAAGAATTAAATTGGGACAATGTCCATTGTAGGTCTGTGGTCTGGACGTGAAAAGAAGAAAAGGAAAATTGGAATGGCAAGAAAGAGGGCCGAAAATAGAGAAGGATCACTAGGGTTCCCCGGGGTCGTGAAGCCCGTGTTTACCAAAGACAGTAAACCCCTAGGGAGAAGAAAAAGATCACTAGGGTACCTCGGGAGCGTGAAACCCGCACTCACCTAAAGGAGGTGAGCCCCCTGAGAGGTTCCTAGAAGTTGAAAAAGAGTATGAAAAAAAAAATTTATGTCATACAACCCTTAGAGTACAAATTCATTAAGATAGTGATCAAAGGTCCCCCACGCTTCACCTTACCTGAGGAAATAACCCTTGATTTGGAAGAACTAGGATTCACAATAATCAGTTGCAATCAATTAATCTCTAATTAACTAATTTAGCTCTTCCGTTTTTTCTTGTAACACTCCCGCGTAATACATTTAATGCCACTATTCACGACCTCTCCCACTTGGGACATTTGCAAATTCGTGTTGAAGGATACTCCATTAGGGGTGTAACTCAATTCTGTAAGTGCAACAACTTTTTTCACACAGCCGCTAACTGCTTCATGAAGCCCAGGTGCCTTAAATGTGGAAAGGAACATATCACAAAAAATTGCGAAATCACCAATAGACGTACAACGTACTATGGAAATGCAATCCGACAAAATAAAACATGCCTGTCAGATATGCGAAAAGCTGTTTGGGCTGTATATTTCCATATACGTTCAAGCGACGAAGAACCATTGCCCAGTTTTTGTCCCGTAGGTCCTAATTCTTGGTGTAAATATCAAAATCAAGTAGTAGAGGGCAGTGTGGAAACTTTTAGACACAGTAACAAATTGCCAGTGGCAGTAATGGATGCCATATAAAACCTGTGTTTAATGATCTATCACAATCTAAACTTCTACAAAAATGTCTAGGGGGTAAAACCCAAAATAATAATGAATCCATTAACTCATTAATATGGAAATTATGCCCAAAAACTAGGTTGTGGTAGAAAGATTGTTGATATATCTACAAATGAGACAATTGTCATTTTTAATGATGGCAATCAAGGCAGACTAAAAATTATGCAATCGCTTGGTCTGACTGTTGGTCAATTTGCACATAAATTTGTTACACTTGTAGATATGAAAAGAATTCAGACTGCAGAAGTACATTTTAATCTCTGCACAAAAGATGTACGACAGGCTAAAAGAATGCAATTTAAAACTACTTGTAAGAAATTAACTGAAAAAGAGGGAACATCATATGCATGTGGTGAATTTTAGCATTTTAGAATCATAGTAATACACTGCATTCATATCACAAATTGTTCAATATTTATAATAAGTAGTTGTTAATTAAAGTATTGATTGTTTTTAAGTAATATTTATAAATTTTTAACTTTATTTTGGAGAAATGAATCACTTTGTTGCATTTTGATTATTTTGTAGCTTTTGATATCGTTTCGATGCTTGTACTGCAGTGGTATAATATATGTTTTTAGTTATAATAATTTTAATAAATTGAAGTTTATTGACTAAAAAAGCTTCACATTAGTTTTAATTTAAATTTGGTTGTTGTTTGAGTAACCAGAATAATATATATATAAAACTGTGGAAAATTTTACGTTTGATGTCAATTTTCTCAGAACGTCATTTTTACTCATTACGCGCATATTTTCAAAACCGTGCCATGGAAAATGATAAAATTTTTACTGTAGATTCTGATCATATCTGTACTTAAAATAACGAACCAGTTTGAATTTTTAATGAAAAAATTTAAAATTACAAATATAAAATAGCAAAAATTTTTTAAAAATTTTACAGTTAAATTTTAAATCAGTTTCATGCTTCGTCATTTTAAAGATAACACAATTTCCAACACTGAGCAAAAATTTCATCAAAAAATATTGGTAACTTTTTTTATAAAGCTGCGCGTAATGCATATCACTTGCGAAAAGAAAACAAAAATTTCTTTTTGTAATTATCTAATTAAAAATTTATCCTAATTAGCACTGTGTTTGTTGGTTATGTTTTAAGTAAAGTAATATCTATTTGTTTATTCCTCCAAAATTTACATTCCAGGAAACAATAATAAAAAAATTATAGAGCTTTAAAGAGCTCACTATTTTTAACCATTTTCAACTTTTTAAAAGGTATGTGACCTCTTAAAATGTGTTAATCTATGTCTTTGTAAATTATCTTTCCGTGAAAAACGTTTATTACATAAATCATAGGAGTGCGTTTTTTTCTCTGTATGAGTTTTCATATGTTGAAGTAATGCATCCAATCGTGAAAAAGTTTTGTGACAAACGTCTCTCTCACACACCTAATTTTATAAAATATCCAACACTATCGCTTGGAGGAAAGGTCTGGTAAACATGATTAAATATTTTACATTTGCGCTAACTTCGTATAACTAGATTTCTCGTTTGTCGACTCTAAGAGCTACTTTACTTTTTAGATTAGATATTTTATGAAATACACTCTGTCGCAAAAAAATATATGCACCCAGAAGAAATCAAGCTACAATCACGAAACTCGGCAAGAATGTAGTCTGGTAAGAGATATGCAAATGATTAAAATTTCGAAGCCAATGAGACAAGGCTAAGTGTGCTATGCGCATATTAGTTGCGCAACTGGGAGAGTTTAAAAGCATGAGTACGAGCGCCATACGGCTATCCAAACGAATCTGATGACTTTGATAGACGATATTGAGACTTAGGATGCCTCTAAGACGTAACCGGCGGCAGTACGAGCAGCTGACGGACTTTGATAGGGGCCGTATAATAGGCCTCAGAGAAGCAGGTTGGTCGAATAGACGTATCGGCCGCCACCTCGGTCGGAGCGATATGGTAGTTGCTCGGTGTTGGCAACAGTGGATCACAGAAGGTAGAGTGTACCGTCGCGGAGGGTCAGGACGTCCCAGGAACACAAATGATCGCGAGGATCGTGCAATCAGAAGAGTGGTCACTTCGGCACCAACAACGTCGCTAGCATCGATTCAACGCCACTTACCTCCTTCCAGACATCCAGTGCCATCAAGAGAAACCATAAGGAGACGACTGACCGAAGTTGGCTTGAGGAGCCGACGTCCTCTAAGACGCTTACCACTGACCCCACATCATAGGCAGTGTCGACTGGATTTTTGCCGACCTCGGGCAACTTGGAGTGTGACAGACTGGAGACGTGTCATCTTCAGTGATGAATCCCGATTCAGTCTCAGTGCTGATGACCACCGCACACGTGTCTGGAGGCGCACCGGCCAGCGGTCCGATCCGGCATTTATTGTCGAGCGGCATACAGCAATTTCACAAGGTGTGACAGTGTGGGGAGCAATTTCTTGGGACACACGATCATCTTTAGTGGTCCTTCAAGGCACTTTGACAGCTCGCAGATACGTGGACGATATTTTAACGCCGATTGTGCTACCCATGCTATCAAGTCGCCCAGGTGCCATTTATCAACAGGATAATGCTCGTCCACATACTGCGCGACTCTCCCAACAATGTCTTCAAGGATATGACGTCCTACCATGGCCTGCCAGGTCACCAGATCTTTCGCCAATAGAGCATGTCTGGAACGCGCTGGGAAGGCAACTGCAGCCGTCCCGAGATACAGGAGAATTAACTGCGCAGATGCAAAGACTATGGCAGGATCTTCCACAGGGGGTCATAAGTGATCTAATTGAATCGATGCCACGCCGAATTTCGCCTTGTATAGCTGCCAGAGGTGGCTTTACTACTTACTGATTTTTAACCTTTTGCAAGCTGTAACCGCTTAATAAAATGATATTTTGTTCTGAATTTTTAATCATTTGTTTATTTTCATATACACTACATGCATACCAAATTTCGTGAATGTAGCTCAATTTCTTCTGGGTGCATATATTTTTTTGCGACAGAGTATATATATACAACACTATTGGTCGGGGATTAGTCATTTGTTATTTAAGATAATAAAGATACCCGCAATTCGCTACCACTTCTTATCATTAGATTTCTTGGTATGTTTCTTGAGTAAATGTCATTTAGTCTTTTGCTTTTCTACCCTCATAACCTCTGCTTAAGCATAAATATACTTTCAGTTTATAAATTAGAGATTTTCTTATAAACTAAAATTTAAAAAAAAATGACTGCTTTTTTAAAAACATCCAACAAGCGAGGATTGATGCATTTGAAGAATAATAGTACTTCAAAAAAAGCACGTGCGGAAGAAGCAGATAGTGTTATTTTAGAGACGGCTTCTACCCAGGATACCATAGAAAATGCATTCGAAGGACTGGATGATTTTTTCACATCCTTGAATCCTGAAAATATAGATTCATCGACTTCTGCTATCCGTGATATTAATTCAGTCTCCTCCGCTCGCCGACGGATCCCTCATCATTAAATCTCTTCAAGAAAATGAGTGTTTTCCGCAATGATCTGAACAATTGTGTATATTTACGCTGCGAATTATACAATGGAATCTTCAAAATTCACATTAGAAAGTTTCTAATAATCGAAAGTGATGTGAAACCAACCTTTAATGGAGTGGCCATGGATTTGCATTCATGGTTTGATTTTTTCCGAAAAATATTTAACTTCAATCTTTTGTACAGTTCTTCATCATTCGTTGCAAACAACAATATTCTTGTAACAAATACTAATTCGCAAATGATTGTAAAAAATTTGCAAACAAATGCTTGGATTGCATTGGATGACGAACAGTTAAATAATTTAAAACACTGTGCTCACGACTTAAATGAAGAACTCATCGAATATCTCTATTCAAAGTATTTAACAAAAGTCATACTGAAGAACTATACACACACCGAATTGTGAGAAAATCAATGATGAACTGTCTTTGATTAAATCACTCATCGTTTCTATCGCAGAAAGTGTGGTGAGTGTGTTCTGTAACGTCATTTCTCCGAGTGGCCAACGAATCCTCCTCTCACAAAATAGTGGACTCTTAACAATCTATAATTAACTTTAATAACTGTAATGTATAATTCTGTAAATAATATTCAATAGTTGTGACGTAAATAAATTCCATATTTAAATTAACCAAGAATACGCTACCGTTATTCTTTCACCTTCGGAAGCCGTGCTGCGATTGAATTCAGCTTCGGAGAAAAAGAGCGTCCTGCTCAAAGATCAAACTAATCTATAGTGTTTACGGCCACAGTGTCCGAGTGAGTGAGTGTTGAATTTTTTGGCGAAGAGCCAAACCTGGCTATACTCCGCCAAACATTGCCACAGTGTCCGAAGGAAAAGCGATTTTCGGAAGCAGTGCTGCGATTGAATTCATCTTTGAAGCAGTGCCACGAGTGAATTCAAGGCTGGTCAAACTGACCACACTTATTGTTAAGGGTGAAAGATTCAAGATTGGTCAAAAGGACCATTGTTCACACGGAAGAGTTCAAAACCACTAGTGCCATATTACTGCACATAATTTGCTTCTGACAGCAAGCTGAGTACTTCAAATGGGTGAGTACAGTTATATTTTTGAGTTGCAAACTGCATATTGTAGCGTTTCGCTTATTTTATTCCTTTACACAAAAGTGCTCTGTGAGACGTGCTCATCTTAACCAATCGGTGAAGGCGAGCCTATGACGTCACAAGTTTCGGAAGAGCGCCGGAGCTAGCGACGCGAGGTAATTCTCTTCTCCCGGCGGCCGAAGTACGATGACGTTGATGGTTAATAAATAGTTTATTTTTGATATAAATGGAGTCGATGTATCATTAAACCTTCTGAATGACTTTTCCTACTTAATTGTTTGAAGTAGAGCGCCCTCAACCGCTCACACCTCCACATTGGTGACCTAGTGAGTGAGTGAGTGAGTGTGGGGTTTAATGGCGCAAGAGCCAAATTTGGCTATACTGCGCCACACGTTTGTTAAAATTATAAAAACATGGTAAAAATAGAAAAGAAAGATACAATGACATAAAAATAATTATTATATATGTGCATGCGTGCATGCACATATATAAAAAATAAAGGTAAAGATAAAACATTTGAAAAAGTCAAATGAAATATAAAAATCCAATTTTCTTCAGAAAAGCAAATAGATTTTGGTGGGGAGATTCCCCCACCAAGTCAGATAAGGTTAAAACAGATTTATGAAAAAAGGTGATGCAATGATGGTTA
>BMAU01015041.1:0-75000 GCA_019973935.1 Trichonephila clavipes
AGATGAATCCAGATCATTCTTTAGAGTGCATACTGGTTATTTCTCGAATATTCCGAAGTGTATAAAAGCAGAGTTCATCGCCAGTTGGGCATGTTCTCAGTCCAGTGTTGTATCGAGCTCCCAGCGTTAGAATAAATCTAATTGTTTGTTTAATTGAACTGTGTACTTCTTTCGAACTCCGTGACAAGTTTGGTGGAGGCGCGCGGGTACAATTACGTCAAACGTGGATAATAGCGACAACCTTCGCAGGAGCCTCCGGTTAAGAGGATTATCCCCCGAATTCGGACTGTTAAAAGAAAATAGTAGGAAGAGGACAAAAATGCCGACCGAGCAAGAAGCCAAGCCCGCTGTAGTAACACCTTCGTTACAGCAATGGAGGAGCCCATCGACCTTCCGAGGAGCGCCTGGGGAAGACCCTCTCAAATGGCTTAAAGAGTACGATCGAGTAGCCAACTTTAACAAGTGGGATGACATGATGTGCCTGGCTAACGTTTATTTCTTTTCTTGACGGTACTGCGAGACAGTGGTATGTCAACAACGAAGACGCCTTAGATTCCTGGGAAGCGTTTAAAAATGGACTAAGTGGACTTCTTGCGACCGTCAAAAATATACCAGAAGGGCAGAAGAACAACTAAAAATGCCGAGCCCAGCGTTCAGGCGAGAGTACACAGTCCTACATACAAAGTGTATTAGACTTTGCCAAGAGGTAAATCTCTGATGAAAGAAGACGAAAAGTGTCACACCTAATGAAAGGTGTTGCTGAGGATATTTATCAGGCCCCGTTGACGAGAGAAATCAACGACACAGCAAGTTTTATCAAATGGTGCAACTATATCGAAGATATGAAGCAGAAGAGAGTTGGTCGACCGAGATTTGAAAGGCTTCCAAACGTCGTACCGGTTGCATCCCTGACGGATGAGACTGATTTGGTCTCTTATTCGCACAATCGTACGAGAAGAAGTCCATCGACTAGTTAACCAGACGCAAGAATCTTGACTCCGATCCCCAATCCTTAGAAGAGATCGTTCAAGACGAAGTTGAAAGGGTTTTGGCCCCAGTGTCAACAAAACCTTACAGAAACTAGACCACGACCAACATACGCTGTAACTCAGGAAATACAGAGCTCCTGTTCAGAAATTCCCACCTGAAACCAAGAAAACAGATGTGTGGAGAACGGCTGACAACAGACCTGTTTGTTTCCACTGCGGACGTCCTGACATGTAATGCGCTACTGCCGAGAGAGAAAGGCTGTCTTTGACAACCTCTCGAAACCGGGCCGACGGAACTTTGACGACGTTGGGCACTGAAGAAGAAAATACGCCGACCAAACTCTCTCTTCGCCGCTTTACGCCAAGTCCCACGAGAGTTTGAGATCCCCAATACGTCGTTACAGATCCCCGTCGCCATATCGCCGATCCAGTCAGTCGCCAGGCCGTAGGAGCGAGGAAAACTAAGGAGAGCGACCTTCCAAGGAGGTGAGGCCGCGTGTACTGGAAATCCTCCGTCGACCGCCAAGATGACTGGTAACCAACTAGACGTAATAATAGATAAGAAGCCGATACGTGCTCTAGTAGATTCTGGGGCATCGTTTTCTGTCATATCCGATAAGTATCGCCGATTTTTAAAGAAAGTTCTGTTTGCTGATGCCAAGAGCGTTATGCTGAAAGTTGCGGATGGAAATTTTGTTCGGCCGATAGGGAAATGTGTTTTACGTGTCCGTATAAACAATCGAGAACTGCCTTTTGAATTTATTGTTTTATCACATTGTAGCCATGACGTCATCCTAGGATGGGACTTTTAGAGGCGTCTCAAGCCGTTATAGACTGTGGACAAAATGAACTTGTTCTAGAAGACATCTGTCGAGACTCCACAGCGCCTGACGCCTGGAATTTGTATGCCACCAGGGACTATACACTTAAGCCGCATTCTTTAACTAGAATAACAGTATCAGGATATCAAACCCGAGGAGACATAAATGTAGTTCTAGACGGCAGCAAACATTTGCTCTTCGAGAAAAATATTGCTACACCGTCCATGGTATCCACATATCGTAACGGAAAAAGTGATGTCTGGGTTACCAACCTGCAGTTCCGAAACCAAATCATCCCTAGAGGAATGTGCATAGGCCAAGCTGAACCACTAAATGAAGGGCATCTATGTGTTATTTCCGACACATCGGGTTGCTTGGATGACCAGCAAGAAACTTCGGAGTCACAGATGAATTGTTCGTTAATGATGTCACCCGAGTTAAGTGACGAACAGAGAAACAAGCTATCCGAACTACTCCGGAAATTTTCTGGGCTTTTCACGAAGACCGACAAGTCGACAGCCGCGAAGACGAATGTGAAACACAGGATTTTTACTGGTGATCATGCTCCAATCAACCAACGAGCCTACAGAGTCTCGCCGACTGAAAGACGCATCATTCATGAAGAGGTTCAGAAAATGCTTGATGAAGGTATCGTCCAACCCTCTGAAAGTCCTTGGTCATCACCCGTTGTGCTCGTAAGAAAAAAGACGGTAGTTGGCGTTTTTGCGTCGATTATCGCAAGCTGAATAGCGTCACGCGTCGAACGACGTTTATCCTCTGCCTGTACGACGATACGCTCGACTGTCTGAAAGGTGCCAAAGTTCTTTCTTCCATGGATCTCCGATCTGGTTATTGGCAAAATAGAAATAGACGAAGCGGATCGTGAAAAGACATTTGGCATTTATTACTCCCCGAAGGCTTATACGCCGAGTTTAAAGTCATGCCGTTTGATGTCCCTCTGTGGAAGCCGCACCTGCGAGGACCTTTGAGAGAATGAGAGTTTACAATTCTGCTTACGCCATTTTAAATGGACTATGCGTCTTTTGTTACCTACTATAGGGATGACATAATAGGTGAGCTCTTCAGAAAACCTTTGAAGACCATCTTATACGATTAAGACTTATACCTAAAAATGTCTTCAGGAAGCTGGTCTCAAAATCAAACCAAAGAAGGGTCTTTTGCTATACCCAAGAAAAAGATTCTAGGCCATCTTGTATCTAGTAATGGCGTTCGTCCCGATCCCGACAAAATAAAAGCCGTAAGAAATTTTCCCACCCTATAAAGAATATACATGACATACGAAGTTTTCTTGGCCTTTGTTCATACTTCTCCTTTAGAAGATTTATTAAAGGTTTCGTTATCTCGCCGAACCTTTGCAGTCGTTGCTGAAAAGTGGCGTGGAGTTTCATTGGGGTCCTGAAGAGGTGGAAGATTTAACAGTCTTAAGAAAGCACTTACTATCCAGTATTGTGGATGTGCGACGAAAGAGCTTCTATACAGAAATCCATACTGATGCAAGCGGGTACGGTATCGAGCTGTCCTAGTACAAATTCAGAATAATGTCGAGAAAGTTATAGCATACGCTTCTAGAACTCTGACAAAAGCCGAAAAGAATTATTCCACCACAGAAAGGGAATGTCTTGCCATCGTATGGGCTACCAACAAATTCCGGCCGTACATATTCGGAAAACACTTTACTGTTGTAACTGACCACTTCATCTCTTTTGTAAAGTTAGGCTCATGAATTTAAAGGATCCTTCAGGAAGGTTTGCCAGATGGGCCCTCCGACTTCAAGAGCAGCGCCGATTTTGACGTAAAAATATAAAACCGGTAAGAAGCATAGTGACGCCGACGCTCTTCGAGAAATCCAGTGGAAGAGAAACGGAAAACACCAGACAAATGTTTAAAGCAGTGCTTTCACGACGAGTATGAACCTTTGCGATGAAACAGAAAAAAAAAAAGATCAAGACTCAAGTAAATTAAAACTTTTGAGCAACTCATCCAAAAACGAAGAATCAGATTCATCGACGGTAGTCCTTTGCAAACAATTTTCGATCCAGATGGAAAGTTGTGAAGCTGCATCAGTCATTCCTAAACATCTACTAAAGTGGCACAGCGCTTCAAGGCACTTCTACGCCCCCACCGCAGGATACCTTGGTTTCAAGCGAAACTTAGACATGATACCCCGCAAGAGATTTTACTGGCCGGGAAATTGTACCGAAATGTCGTTCGGTATGTCATGCATTGTCGCAGCGGCGCCGTGTGAGAAAATCCGTTCTCAACGACCACCCGACGTTTAGTTCTGATCCCTCCAGCGCTATAGCCTCCTTTCCATCGCATTGGAATTGATCTCCTGGAGATTTCCAAAGTCTGCTGTCATGGAAACAAATGGATAATAGTCAGTCGGATTACCAACGCGATATGCAATAACAAAAGCCTTGCCAGGACAGCCGAAGTCACCTAAATAGCGAAGTTCTTACTTGAAGAAATTGTCCTCAGCAGGCATGGAGCTCCTCGAGTAATTTATCACAGATCGTGGAGCCGTCTTCGATCCAGACTTGTTTCCTCTCGTCGACTTGTGTAACATTGATCATCGTTTCACAACGGCGTATCATCCCCAAACAAATGGGACTGGACGGAGCGCTTCAATAAGACCTTGGCCGACATGTTGTCAATGTATGTGGATGTAGAGCAGAAAAAAAATTGGGATGAAATTCTTACCATTGTAACCTTCGCTTATAATACCGCTAAAACGAATCCACAGGTTTTAAAATGCAAACAAAATATACATAATTATGTGATGAGTCTATATTAATGCAAAAAATATATATATTTAATTGTACAAAGAGTCTATATTAATTCACATATACACACATAATTGCATAAATAGTCAACATTAATGCAAACATACACATAGACTGTATGAACACAAAAATACATACCATAAAATCCGATTTCTAACGCGCACTTTTAACACAGAAAATGCGATCGAAATTTACGGATTCGCGTTATACCCCGGGTATAAAAGTTCAGAATAAAAAAATATGAGCATAGAAAAATTAGACTTCTATAAATATTGAAACACTGTTTATTTAAAAGAAATTACACTCCTTTTTTTGAACTTAAATGGTTGTAGTTCTAGAAATACACTATTTTTTTCTGTACCTTGGAATAATACCTCGAATAAATTACTTCGAAATATAAGAGCATTGCTTATGTACATTTCAGGCTTCTTTGTTAAAAAAAGGGGGTGTGCGTTATACGGCAAACATACCTAAAAATTAAAAAATGCAGCTCGAAAGTATAGGTGCGCGTTATACGCTGGATTTTAAGGTATATAAGTGTGCGTCTTTAGGGCAGCAGGACTTGACCAACCACGAGTCCTTCATCCTTATGCAATTGCATGTACGAACTACTTAGTACAATTTCTAGTCCATGAGATATTTCAGTAAGCCCCTCCCCCTAGATTAAGGAGATGCCCTTGCAGCTTGCATTTGGGGAAACATTGGAGTGAAAGAGATGCTCAACTCCTTGGAAAACTCTCCTTTGATGAAAATAATTTCTAGTTTCAATTTTTATATAATGTTTTATATAATGTACTTTAATATAGTAAATTTTGACAAAACTATTATTTTTGAGATACTCATTTACTTAAATTTTATTTATGCAGTATGATTTAGTCGTTGTATTCTTGAAATCTCATAGTAATGTCGTACTTAACCCGGCACTTCTCGCGCAAGTTATGTCATACCCACCGTGTAACTTTTTTTCAACGCTCCTTCTAAACTTTTTTTGGGAAATGGATAGTTTCTCGCGTAGCTGACTTTCCTTGAGGGTTCGTAGGTTGTAGGCGAGTGCTAAATGTATATTTTTGGATACCGCCTCTTCGGGTATGTCATACCCTGAGCGTGAATCGCCGTTACAGTTCTGAATGTATGAGCACGTTTTAAATCTTCCTTATGCTATGACGTATTATGGTAATTATGATGACGAAATGTGATATTTTAATAGATACAGTATTTAATAGATATAGTACAACAATATTTTCGGATGAAGGAAGTATTTTTGCGGTGATGATGAGGAATAATCAAATGCTGACGAATATAATAGCAAGCATGATTCCTCCACTAAAATCGATCCAGTTTAAAAGAGGGAGACACTGTTGAAAATAAATGCTTTATATGAAGAGGTACAAAAAAATTTGGGGAAAACGTAATTTTAAAGGAGAAAACTGGTACACATCTTATCCTTTTTCAGATGAAAATTTGAAAGGAAAAAAACTATTGCAGGAACAATAAGAGAAAATAAAAAAGAAATTCCAAAATTTTTGAATTTAAAGAATCGAGAAGTTTATCCCTATTTGTTTAGTTTTAAAAAGATACAGATTAAAAAAGAAATTAAGATCCAGTGTAAACATCGCACTCCCTCACGACGAGATTAAAAGAGTGTATAAACAATGTACTGAATGCCCTTATAAAAATAACAAAAAAACTAAATTTACGAGTGAAAAATATAATAAATATATTGTATTTCCTACTGTTCTTTCTTTTTAACTTTTGTATACAAATTTTAGGCTAAAAATAGAATCTAAACACCCTTGGGTATGAGATACCCTGCGCGAGAACTTTCGGTCGTGTTTTTTCACGCGAGTGATGCCGGGTTAAACGCAATATAAGGTCAACAGAATTTATACGGAACATATGCTATTTCTTTTTTTGGCTACCATTTGACAAAAGAAGCAAATTAAATCCCTACTTGTAAAATGGTACTATAATTAGGTCGTTTTAATTAATCTACTGGAGTTTGTGGTTATCGATGTTAGATTGGACTTAACTTTGAATGTGAGGAAAAAAGACCTTTTCCCAACTGTTTTTCGACTAATCGCATTGGAAAGCATTAATACTCGTAATCCTCGTGATGAGTGACTTCATATTTATACTGATGGTTCTCTTTTGGACTTCTCTCAGGGAGCTCATTTTCTGTGATTTATTTTCTTTTTACCAACAGGTTGGCTCGCATACTACCCACCATGACGGTGAAGTCAAGGTCATCCATTTAGCCCTTCTGCATCTTTTTGCTCGTCTCTCCCCTCCTGATAAGGTTGTAATTTTATCGGACACAAATTTTGCCCTTCAGGACTTTGTAAGTAACCTAGAAAAACAAAGTTCCCGAGTCCAGAACTGCATGAAGGTACTGAGCAGAATTCAAACAAAGGTTGCTTTCTAGTGGGTCCTATCCCTTTGAGGAAATGAGATAGCGGACTTCTTGGCAAAAAGAGGCACGGATATTCACCAAAGGTTTTCCAAAGACCTACCTCTTCACTGAGCTAAGCTTGAGATAAATAAGATCTGTAAAAAATGCTTTCGTTATGCAGCAGCCAGTGCTACTAAACATAAACCTTGGATTTCTCCCCTCTGTTGTAAAACAACAGATAACCCGACTTCTAAGCTATATATTTCAAAAATCATAGTTGAGCCTCTGTAGAGAGGTCTGAGCTACATACAGGCAAAATATTATTATAATAGAAGCATTTTTCACAAAAGGAGAACATTTTGAAAAAAGGTTATTCTAAGTTAATTTTTTGCCGAAATATTGTTTTTAAATAATTTATTTTGTCAAAATGTCCTTAAAACAATTATATGCATGTATTCTAATTTGAGTGACACTAAATATCATGAAAATTATCCATTTATGCGCTTTTTTAAAATCACGGTTCCGAACGTAGTCGGATACCTTAAAACCTGACTGTGCCTCTGCATCTCCTCGAACTACTGCTGAGTGAGCTTAGACTATTGACTAGACATGACTGCCTTTGTGCTTAATTCTTTCGTTTTCATTTGACTTTCTCACCTTTATGTTTTTTGTGTGATTCTGGATAAGTCATGGACGCTGCTCATTTAGAAGTGTGTCCTGCACTTTAGAATTTGGACTGTATTGTAAAAAAGTACTGAAAGGCTGGTCGCCTAATAACTTAGTGATCAATGGCCGGGCATTTGAGAAATAAATTACCTTAAAATCCGGCGTATAACGCGCACTCTTAACACAAAAAATAAAATTTAAATTTAAGGGTGCGCGTTATACGCCAGATATAAAAACGATAGCTTTAAAAATAACAAAAGAGATGAGAATAAAAAAATAATTCTACATATATCGAAATGCTATTTATTTAAAAGATATGGCATGCCTTATGAACTAAATGAGTTGTTGTTTTAGAAGTACACTGTTTTTTTTTTTCAAATGTCTGGGATAATACCTCTAATAAATAACTTCAAAGCATAAGAACATTGTATACTAAAGTTTAAAATTTCTTTGTAAAGAAGGGATTGTGCTTTATACGGCGTATATATCTTAATATAAAAAAAATGCAGCATGAAAGTATAGGTACGCATTATACGCCCGGTTTTATGGTAGTTAATTTGAGGATGAAAACGGATTGTATATTAGGATGAATCACGCCTGTATGGCGGGAAAAATTATGACTAACCGGAACCTACCTTCCCCACGTGGAAAAGATGTCCCATGATTTGAAGATTAGGAAAAAAAACCTCAATATTTAATATTGCAACAAACAGGTTCAATTTTTGGAAAAGGAAGAAAATTTAATTTTGGTTTGATAATTTTACACTGAAAAAATAAGTATTTTTCTACAATATAAATAAACAAAAGGGACAATTATTGATATAAGTACTGCGAAGCGAATGAAGTTTTCAATGTACATTGCAATGTCATGACCCAGCTCTCCCCCTCCCCTACGTCCCCTACGTCAAATTAGTATGATCCAAGCATTTTCCGTTTTTCACTTTATCAAGTAATGTAATTTTCGACAGCAGGTTTTGTTAAGAATTTAATATTAAAGAAACTGTTATGTTTATCTGATGTTTTCTTCTTGTAACTATTTATTAAGAGTTATCTAATCGGAATAAATGCTAATAAGTACTAAAGTATAACCATTTTTCTTTAACAAAAATTACTTTGATTTTTTACCATCAAAAAGTACGATTACTTCAATTTCATTCCCCCTATGTCAGTATTTATCATAAAAATTATTTATTTATTTTATTTTTCCTTTCATTTGTATACCAGAGAACCTATTTTCCGCATAGTTTGGTTTTGAAATTCTGATAGTAAAATATTTGATCTATCCTATTGTTTCAATTGGAGCCTTCAACCCCTGACCCGCGAGAAACAAATAACCCACTGAAAACATTTTAGAGACTCCTCATTTGAATTTGTGGCAATTTCCAAAAAAAATTGCCGTGTCGGCTTTTTGTCATAAAAGACGCCCTTTTTTCTGTTGTTCTAGATATTTAAAGCATTTTATTGGTACGTTTGATAGCCATTTGACGTAAAGAAAAATATCTAACTTCTTTTCAGTATTTAAAGTTCACTAATTACCAGGTTTTCTTCCAAATTTAAAACCTTATGTACAATAATATTAAAATTAAACAAATAAATACCCAAAATTAGATTTAATGCATATATTGGTGTAATAATATACAGTAGCCACAAAAGTGTACGTACACTTGCAATTTCTTATAAAATTTAATGTTTTCGACTAATAAAAATAATATATTGTAAATGCAATTTTTTTATGATATCTGCAACTTGTTCTTAATGGAATGACATAATTAATTTTTTAAAAATAGTATAATATTTTTTAAAAAATAATTATCAAAAAGCTACTAAAATATTACGCTACAAAAGTCTTAATACACTAAACAAAAATCTCAACTTAGCTTTAAATATCGTATTTCTTTCTTAATTTAGTACTTAGTAGGATATCTTTTAAAGTCCACAACAATTTTTAAGCGTCTTGGTATAGATTTAATCAGTTTTTTGTAATTTCTGCATCGATTTTCCACCATTCTTCTAGGATTATTGTTTTTACTTCACATTTTGAGTTTATTTGTTGCGTTTTCTTTTTTTTTTACATCAGAATCTCTCCAAATCAGTGATTCTCAAACTTTCAATACTGGCGCCCCCCTTTTCGATCACAATTTTTTTCGCGCCCCCCCTTATACATTAATAATGTAGTGAATGCAATAATAATGCACTTTGACGCTAAAGCTACAATAGGTGATCTTAATTATAAACCATACAAATTAGTAACATAAGTATGAAATTTTGTATACTACTTTTAAGCAAAAAATAAATAAAAAAAAATAATAGGATAATTATTATGTTATTTTTCCATTCTCTAATTTCTAAAATGAACATATTGCAAAATGTGGTAGCTTCTTAGAAGACAAAATATGGATATATGCTAAATATAGAAAAAGAACTCAGAGGGTCAATTTCTAATCATCAGCATTCCTTATAAAAACTTTGCTTTCCAAGACAAGCTCATGGACGTTATAAATACTTATTAAACTTGTTCTTAATTTAGTATTAATTAATTAGTTATAAAATATTCTGTGCAGCACTGATAAATTAAAAGTATACCGGCTGAAGTGCCCGCTCTTTGCACGAGTTCATTTATAAGAAAATAAAACATTATTGATATAATAGCTGAATTGTAAGGGAAGCAAAGCCAAGTGCTCGACAATGTTTACAAAAACGTAAAATGATTTTTTTTAAAATGGTTGCTCAAATTATAATTAGTTTTAAGCGAATTGTAATTTTAAGCCTCACAGAATTAGCATTTATAATTGATGTTAAACAGTAGCGTACACAGGAATTTTTCAAGGGGAGGGGGGATTCCGGGGTCGAAAGTTCACCAATCTTGTATCAGGTTCCTTTTGATTTTGTCGATTTTCGGGAACAAAACACAGTAAAAAACTAATTCTTAAATAAATAATTAGCATTAATTAATAAAATCAATCATTAATAACAAATACTTAGTTAAATTTTGCGTACTATAAACTTAAAATTATAATCAATCGGAAAAAACTCAAGGGCTTTGGGGGGGTCCGGACCTCCCCCCTTGCGTGCGCCACTGATGTTAAATAATGATCAATAATATAAAATATCGATGAAGAATAATTGCATTTTTTTAATATTTAAAGCGAAAAGACTTCAACATGTTTTAACCCGGGAGCAGGCGCGCACTCGATACGGTCGGGGTTATTGAGTCACCCCAATCCTTTTTTTTCATATCATTATTTTATTGTACACGATACAAATCATGATTCCAGTGAATAATTTAATTAAGAGAAAGTTTTCTTACCTACTTTCAAGGACTTTTCAATCTTTCTTTGGTAATAAATAAACAGTTTTGCCAGAATTAACGATTTCGTAATCTGTGTGTCCCGCGCGACTACTTCCGGGTAAAAAGTATATTCATTATGATAATATGTATGTTACTGCTAAAAAAATTGTGTGAAACGTTTTTCGTTATGCTTTATATGTTGAGAATATTTGTAAAAATATGTCTTGGCCAAGTAATCCTTCATGTGCTTGTGTGTGTGTGCTCTCCGTGGTTTGCCAAATATCATAAAACTTTTTTAATGGAAAAAAGCGCAACAAAGAACACATAAGAGAGGGGTCATAACTACCTGTACCAATAACTTAGAAGGTCAAACAGATTACAGCAATAATGTGCAGTATTTCAAAAAATAATGACAGTGACGAATTTTTATGTTCCTAAACAGTAAAAAAAAAATCTCTCATCATAGGACAGCAAATCAAATAAAAGTATTTTATTTGGTTTCAAAGATGTCGCGCGCGCGCGCCTATAAATTTTCAGAGTAAAAATTTTTTTATTATGTCTGACAGTGATTTTTTAAATCTTTTATTTTTTATGTTCCTCAAAGTTTAAAACACTGCTCCAAATGTGTTCTACAGGGATAAATAAATTGATTAGGAGGGAGGTGTTTCGTATTTGAGGACAGTTGTAGAGACGCCAGTGGTGTCAGTGTTTGGCGTCATTACCCTGTTAAAAATTAAAGTAGTCTCCAATAGCCAAATTTTAGGCGGATAATTTAAAATTTCCCTTTAAAATAATTAAATAGATCTCATGATTCATAATGTTACACCCCCACGCCAGAACACTTTCATTTGCATGCTGAAGTATGAAAGTGAAGGAGTTCTTGTTCCAAATGAATTCATGGGATTAAACTTCTTATTTTCTCATTTTATCGGCCCATCAGAACCAAAAATGTTGAATTGTCTGCCATCCCAATCAATTTGCTGCCAATTTTGAATTTTTTGAAACTTAATTCCAAGAATATAGTTGGATCAATAAGACATGAGGTAGAAGTGTTCTTGCGCGGGGGTGTAAATCGGCCTCAGAATTAGGTAATTTGGTATTTTTTCATGGTATTATGAATCCTGAGATATATTTAAATAATTAAAAGAGAAATTTTAAATTATCCGCCCGAAATTTAGATATTGGAGACTACTTAATTTTTAACAGGGTAATAACTCCAAGCACACTGATCTCATTGAACGCCACTGGTCTCTATAACTGTCCCCAAATTATAAAAACACCTCCTCAATCACTTTATTTAGCCATGTAGAACATATTTGGTGAGATTATGATGTAAAAAAAAGAAAGCGCGACAAATAAACACAAAATGGGAAGTAAAAACAATAATCACAGAAGAATGGTGGAAATCAATGCAGAAATTACAAAAAACTGATTAAATCTATACCAAGACGCTTAAAAGTTGTCGTGAACACTAAAAGATATCCTACTAAGTACTAAATTAAGAAAGAAATAGAATATTTAAAGCTAAGTTGAGATTTTTGTCAATTGTACGAAGACTTTTGTGGCGTAAAATTTTAGTAGCTTTTTGATAATTAATTTTTTTTAAAAAATAGTTATACTATTTTTAAAAAAAATTATGTTATTCCATTAAGGACAAGTTGAAAAATCATAAAAAATTACAATTACAATATGTTGATTTTCATTAGTCGAAAACATTGAATTTTATAAGAAATTGCAAGTGTACGAACACTTTTGTGGCCCACTGTATATGCTTTCGCTATAGATATTGAAAGAGTTTGTGCGTATCCCTATTTTAAAAATTTTATCATGCTCAATATAAATTTATCAAAATAACCTTTCTCAAAATATTTAAAAAGTCATTTGAATTTTTAGCATAACATTACAGCAGAAAATACAAATAGTGAATAGTAAATTATTTTTGTTTACTTCATTTGATTAAATTTCATATTTTTTTAAGATAAGGATTATTCTTTTATTATAATTTAATTATATTTTGATAAAAGAAAAAAGCAACAGCTGTAAGCAAAAGAAACAAGAATATATATATATTATTCAAAAATAAATTTTTACCAGTAAAGCAATGAAATTTCATTACTAAATTTTCTGTAGTTAATGTAAATGATATCTAGAATGAAAACTATGAAAATTTAGTAATAATATTTCTAACTATAATTGATCTTTTCAATGCATACAGTGTTGAAATATAATACGCATATTTGGCTAATTTGCGTCGAATTGCATACATTTTTGTTATAGCAAAGTTTTAAAAACGACTATTAGAATTCCTGAAATATAACTTCGTTAACTCTTTCTTTATTTTCTTTTATTTTAGGAGAAATATTACTGAGATAATCAGTAAAAGTCAGTCAAATTAGATAAATTATTAAGTTAATAAAATGTACTTCTAAAAATTAAATTATTAAGTTAATAAAATGTACTTCTAAAAAATGAAAACAAAAAAGATAGAAAAAAATAGCTTGTGTATTTGCTTGTTAAAAAGCATTATCATAAATTTTCTTAAAATTCAAAATCAAATAAGATATGCTCGCAAAAATATAAAAAAAACTTTAAAATAATTTTTTTTAAATGCTCTCTATAAAAGTAATAAAAATATGAAAGAAAAAAATGATAAGAATTTTTATTAGTAGCCTTAAAATTGTGTCTTACGAGAAAAATAATAATAATATAAAAAAGCACCCTTGGTGGCAACGTGGTGAGTGTTTCGAGGAAAAAAACACCATCTAAAAGCTTTAAGAATTTAAATTTATTCAAATAAATATTTCAGTTCCAACAGTTTTCAGTTCATATTTAACCTAAGGGCTTGAGAGAATTTTATTGATTGAAATTTCTCTCGCTGCTGATATTTATAATTAATTTCTATTTTTAAATCTTTAATGAGTAGGAGTTTACAGTTCGTTATTAGATGAATAAAAATGATATTAATGAAAACTTTTAATATGAGAGAAAAATGTCGTCATAAAAGAAATTAATAAATTTATGATAAGCCAGAATACTAATTAAAAACTGAAGATTGAATGGCAAAGGAAATTCTTATATCTTGTATAATAATTGAATAAATTTTAATATTATGAATATTTTATTGATTAAAAACAAAACACAATAATTATGGTAATTTAAACTTATTATCATTTCTTTTAAATAAACTTCTTCACAAATATTGAGGTAAATGGATGTTTGAAATATTGAACTTTCATTTTTTATTTTCATTTAATTAAATGGACTTTTTAAATAAAACTTGATAGCAATCTATAATCAGTATCTATTATGAAAATTATGCAATGAAAAATGATATTTAGATGTATGCTTAAATGAGAAAAAGAAATTTTTTAAGAGAATTCATTTTAAAGAATTTATATGCAACACACACATAACTTAATACATATTCGACATTCATTTTTGGATAGTTGCCACACAGTAATATAGAAAACAAAATTGCATTAAAATATCTTATATTCTTCACGGAATATCAATATAAAATTCTATCGATTACAGTAAAAACTCGATTTTTTTTCTGTTTCTTGTCTCCAGAATTGGAGTAATCTTAATAAAAACATTCAATGTCTCGATTAATTTTGAATCACATTATTAATTTATTTTATAAAACATGCGTGCATTTAAAAAAATCAAGATTTAAGCGAATCTTTTTTAAAAAGTGAACGAACTCTAATAACAATCTCTAACAAACAATCGTGAAGTCGCAAACGATAAATACACCTGCTTTGTTCGCTTGTTCGTCATAAAGGAAGAATAGATAACAATAGAACAAAAATTTCGTCAGAACTCTTTGACCATTTCGATAATAGTCTAGCTATTCGAAAGCTTTTTATTTTTTTCATTATAGGCTGAACGTGTAATTTATTTTTCTTCATTCGTCTACTCACGACATCATTCATTTAGTTATTAAAGATTGTAAAAGTACGATAACGTATAATTTAAAAATGGCATAGAATTACCAGTATAGAGGAGATTTAAAATTCTTGATCGTGATACTTTTAGAGTTAATATATTAATTACAATACAATTTTACACAAGATATTATGAACTTATATTAAAAAGGTAAAGATTATAAATAATTTCTTAACTAAAGAAAAGCCATGAAAGGGAAATTTTTTCAGTATGTATATTTTTTATTTCTTTCAGTGTAAATAACACGAAACATCTTTAAAAAAATCACTTATGGGCAACACAAACATTTTATTATATGGTTTTGTATAGTTCTATTTAGTTCTATCATTTTCAATTCTGTTAACAAACTCTTGTTTACTTCCGAAAACTTGTATAAATACATAAGAGCTCAACGGAACTGTTTTTTTTTTCAATTCCTACTACTAGTTCACAATCCCCCTAAATATATACAGTAGACCACAAAAGTGTTCGTACACTTGCAATTTCCAATAAAATTTAAAGTTTTAGACTAATAAAAATTAATATATCGGAAAGGTATTTTTTTATTATATCTGCAACTTTAACTTAGTGGATGACATAATTCATTTTTTAAGAATAGTACGACTATTATTCTTAAAAATTAAGAATCAAAAAGCTACCAAAAATTGCGTCACGAAAGTCTTTGCACACTTAAAAAAATCTCAGCGTAGCTTTAAGTATTGTATTTCTTTCTTAATTTGGTATTTAGTAGAATATCAGTGTCCACAACAACTTTAAAAGTCTTGGTATAGATTTAACCAGTTTTTTTTTAAATTTTGCATCGATTTTCCTCCCTGCTTCTGTGATTATTGTTTTTACTTCCCATTATGTGTTTATATGTCATGTTTTCTTTTATTAAAAATACAATTATCCCCAAATATGATCTACTGGGTTAAATAAAGTGATTGAGAGAGGTTTTCAGATTTTGGGGGCAGTTATAGAGACACTAGCGGCGTACACTGAGAGCAGTGCGCTTGGCGTCATTATCCTGTTAAAAAATGAAGTCGTTTCAATATCGAAGTTTTGAACGAAAAAAATTTAAAATTTCTCCTTAAAATATTGAAATAGAGCTCATGCTTCATAATACCACCAAAAAATACCAAATTACCTAATCCTGAAGCCGATTTACACCCCACGTAAGAACACCTCCACCTCCATGCTGAAGCATGGAGATGGAGTTCTTGTTCCACATAATTTCATGAGATAAAATTCCTCAATTTATCATATACAAACTATTATGCTACCATTGAAGACAAAAATGTTGAATTTTCTTAAACTTAATCCCAAGAATCTAGTTGGATCATTGAACCATGGAGGTGGAAGTGATGCCTGAAATCGGCTTCAGAATTAGATAATTTGTTATTTTTTGATGTTATTATGAAGCATGAGCTCTGTTTAAATATTTTAAAGAGAAATTTTAAATTATATGCTAAAAATTTGGGTATTGGAGACGACTTAATTTTTTAACAGGATAATGACGCCAAGCGCACTGCTCTCAATGTACGCCACTTGGTGTCTCTATAACTGTCCCCAAATTATGAAAACACCTCCTCGATCACTTTATTTAGCCCAGTAGAACATATTTGGTGAGGTTTTGATGTAAAAAAAGAAAACACGTCATATAAGTGCATAATGTGAAGTAAAAACAATGATCACAGAAACATGGAAGAAAATCGATGCAGAATTTACAAAAAAACTGATTAAGGAGGTAGGTTCACGAAACAGGATCTGTATCTCAGTAATGTTAAAAATAGGTATTTTTAAGGAACATTTATAAACATTTTATTGAATAAAAGTTTCCAATTTTTTTTACTGAATATTCTTTGGACCATAATACATACTTTAATTAGAGCTTTTATGGATAGGATGTCTAGTTATTTTTTAAAAAATTATTATTTGAACATGTCTGGCTTTTTTTTCAAAAACAGTGAAATTTCATTATGTTTAATGCTATAAATTAAGTCAGAATAAGTTTTTAAAAAATCCCTTGATTAAAGTATATATCAGAGAGTAATTATTAAATATGCAAAGTTATAAGCTGTTAACTGCAGTAGTTTAGGAAAAAATGTTCCTTATATAGTAAAAATGTTAGTTTTGAGAAAAATGGATTTTAGTAAAAAACTTACTTGTAATTAATGCTTATCAGCTTCATAGCTTGGGTTTTTTCTTTCTTCTGCTAAAGTATCCACTAATATATATTTCTTATGCCTTTTTTTACCCTTGCTTCTTTAGAATTTTGTAAAATGTCATAATTTTTTTTCGTAGTCTCTCCCGATCAACTGTTTCCATTGCTCGAGCTGTGTAAAAACCTGATAATATACATAATGTTGCAAGAACATGACATTTAGTGATATTACCTTGATTGTAGGAGGCAATAGATTCCAGTATTCCAGTTTTTAATGTGCCCAATTGCACAAAAATGTTTTTCGGTATCCGTGACCATATTATGCAATTTACACTTTCGTTGCAGTTTTGTGTCTTACCATGTAAGCATTTGGCACGGAGGTTAGTTGTTTATATTTCCATTTTCCCAAAGAAAATTGCTGTAATCCATACAGGATTTCAGCTTCTTGGCTGAAGCAGAAACATTCAAATTGTTAATGGATTCACTTACCTTCGACTGCGAATGCAAACAAGTTGTTCTTCTTTTCTTAAAAATTTGATTTTTAAAACGGGCATTGTGACAAAAAATTGTTTAAAAAGTAAAAATTACCAGGAAAAATATGACGAATTATAAAATATTAGTAAATGTAGCCTTAAGAAAAGCTACTTAAAGACTTCCAAATTCAATGCAAACAGCACATTTCAAATAGTAAACAAGCGTTTGCTTCACTTCATTTCTTCTACTAGACGTTGCCGCTCAAAGTACTTTTAATAATAATGAAAAAACTAGTGAAATTGGGGGCTTACAATGCAGAAAAAAAGTTTGTTTACATATGAGTGGGCGAGGCAGGTAGACTCTGACAGGTGGTAAAACATTTTCAAAAACTTATTAAAAATACTTTCACTGCACGTAGAATAATAATTTTTGCACCATTAGAAGCGTAAAAGCTCATATTTTATAAAAATGGGAAAAGTGAAAAATGAATTTTTGGGTCGAAATTCTGAACCTACCCTTCTATACCAGGACGTTTAAAGGTTGTTGCAGACACTAAAAGATATCCTACTAAGTACCAAATTAAGAAATAAATACAATATTTAAAGCTATGTTGAGATTTTTGTTAAGCGTACGAAGACTTTTGTGGCGTAATTTTTTAGCAGCTTTCTGATTATTAATTTTTAAAAATAATAGTTATACTATTCTTAAAAAACTGATTACGTCATTTCATTAAGAACAAGTTGCAGATGATATAAAAAATTACAATTCAGATGTATTAATTTTTACAAGTCGAAAATATTAAATTTTATTGGAAATTGCAAGTGTACGAGCACTTTTGTGGTTCACTGTATACCTTGTTCAAATTTCCAATCCTTATTAAAATACTTTCAATTCATCCTTTCAAGTTCAAAAACATCTTTCAAACTTGTACTGGATGACACTTGATGTTAATGCAGTTTTTTCAAACATTAATTCATTAGTTAAACTTACTTAATGAATAAATAGTAATAAACAAATTAATAGTCAAACACCATATATAAATGAAAATCGCTCGTTGTGTCTCTGTAGCGGAATGGATAGCACGTTGGGCTTTTAATCGAAAGGTCGTGGGTTGGAATCCTACCTGAGATAACCTAGTTTTTGACAATTTGATATATGAAGGAATAAATAATAATAGTCCAACACCATATATACTAAGGAAAATGGAAAATTGCTTCCTATTTTGACACTTAATATTGTGATTCTGTCACATGTACATACATATTTATATTAATTGTAATTATTTAATAAAAAGTAAGTAAAATAAATTTTTCTTTGTTGACCTAGTTTATATTGTTTTCTTTTTTTAAAATTTAAGCTATGGAGAGGAAACACAACAAACTAGAATAAAGACAGAATAAAAGAGTTGAGATCATTTAGGACAGGTATGGCAAACCCTTATGGATCGACGTGCCATTTTTTCTAAAAAAATGTTTTATGAGGTATAGAAGTACAGTCAAATCATTTTGATTTCTGCTAATTTAGAAAATAATAAAACTAAATACACTAACACAACTCAAAACTCTTTATTCACAACAAAAAATGCATTTGTCACTGCATAATAGTAAATGTTTTACTTATATGTGTAATTAAAATCATAAAGTAACATTAGTGAGACTTCCGATGTAGCAGAGTAGATGACAAATAACTTATATTACGATTTTAAGATGTTACTTTTGGTAGAATGCATTCTGAATTAGAGTCATCTGTAAAACGGTTTTCAAGCGAGTCTTTAATGTTATTCATCTCTGAAAATAATGACTCGCAGACATAGGTAGATAAAAATATGTTAAAATAGCATAATACAACTTCTTCAAACAGTTAAATTTGACAGGAATCGAATTCCATGTTTCCAAAATTTCATTTTCATTTTACTACATATCAATTCCAACTTTTTCCTTATTTGAATAAATTTTTGAATCCAAAACGAACTGCACTGGAAAATAATCAATTTCATTCTAAATTCTTCAACTTCCAACCTGTCGATTATCAAATAAAATCACGTCAGGGTACATAATAAACTTGAGCGCTACCGATAATTATTTCAACAGAGAACATCTCGCTGAAAATTCCTTGATTGAAGAATCAATCATGGCAGTGTTTCTCAAACTGTGGGGCGCGCCCCCCTGGGGGGCGCGATAAACATACAAGGAGGGCGCGAGCATATCGAAAATAAAAGATTTAAAAAAATTTATTTACTAGAATGAAGTAAAACAAAATACTTTCTGACGAAATAAAAAATACACATTTACAACGATATAATTTATATATCTGCGATATTACGTCATAAAAAAATTAAAGCTTCTACTTCTATTACAGTTTCTTTACAAACCAAAATGAGAAAAAACAAAACCCAGACCCATAATCGAAAAAATTTTTAGGAAGATAAAAAATTCATTACTGTTATATTATTGTCATCAGCTGTAGGCAGCAGAATGTAGTTGCTGCGGTTTGACCTTCGAACTTACTTCTACGGTTAGTTACGTCCCTGCTCTTATGTATTTGTTTTTTTCATTTAGGGAAGTTGCAAACAAACTATTTCTGCTGCAATTTTTTTCTTGTAAAATATTTTTATAATTTATGGAAAAGCACAGAGAGCTAGCTCTTTGAAGGATTACTTGGCCAAGATTTATTTCTATGAGTTATTCCCAAACATATAAAAAAAGCATAATGAAAAACGTTTTACATAATTTTTTTTGAACATCCATATTGTAATTAATACACTTTTATTCTGGAGCTGTCACGCCGAGCACAAAGTGCACGAAATCGGTAATTCTGGCAAAACTGTTTAATTGTTACCAATGGCTCCGACACTATCCTCCTGTTTGACAGTCTTAACGTGTGAACTAAAATATATTTGTCACATATCTCCCTCTTTTTTGGGAGTGACAAACTTTTTTTTACAATATTGAGGTACTTGTTTTGACTGAGTTCCCGGTTTGATAACTTTTTTTCCGAAATATTTTCTGTGTTCTTGAAAGTAGGGGTGAGTATATTTTCTCTTAATTAAATTATTCACTAGAATTGCGATTTTTATTGTGTACTATAAAAATAATTATTAAAAAAAAGATGAGGGTGGCTCAATAACCCCACTCGACCATTAGTATCGAGTGCGTGCCTGCTCCAGGTTTAAAACATGTTGAAGTATTTTCACTTTAAGTATTAAAAATAATACAATTATTTCTCATAGGAATTTTATATTATTGTTCATTATTCAACATCAATTCTAAATGCTAATTCTGTGAGGCTTAAAATTACAGTTCGCTTAAAACTAATTATAATTTGAGCAATGATTTAAAAAAAATCATTTTACATTTTTGTAAACATTGTTGCGCACTTGGCTTTACTCTCCTTAAAATTCAGCGATTATATCAATAAAGTTTTATTTTCTTATAAATGAACTCGTGCAAATAGCGGGTACTGCAGCCGGTATACTTTTAATTTACCAGTGCTGCACAGGATATTTTATAACTAATTAATTAATGCTAAATTAAGAACAAGTTTAATAAGTATTAGAGACTTCCATGGGCTTGTCTTACAGAGCAAATTTTTCAAAGGAATGTTTATATATATGATTAGAAATTGACCCACTGAGTTCTTTCTAAAAAAAAAAAAGCTGATTATATTTTGTCTTCTAAGCAGCCACCGCATTTTGCAATATGTTCCAATTTAAAAATTAGAGAAAGGAAAAAATAACGTAATAATTATCCTATTACTTAATATATATATATATATATATATATATATATATATATATATATATATATATATATATATATATATATATATATATATATTTGCTTAAAAGCAACATATACAAAATTTAATACTTATGTCATGAATTTGTTCGGTATATAATTAAGATTATTGCTTTAGCGTTAAAAAAAGTGCATTATTATTGCATTCAGTACATTATTAATGTATAAGGGGGGCGCGATAAAAATTGTGATTGATAAGGGGGGAGCCAGTATTGAAAGTTTGAGAAGCACTGAATCATGGAAATAAATTCTTCAATAATTTTTTCTTCGCGCCTCATGTATATCTAAATCTATGATATTTTTTTTGAAGTTTGGGAAGTACTTACAGTTTCTTGTAATAATATTGTTTAAGAAAACATTTTGAGCTTTATGGGCATTGTAAGTTTTTGTTTTATGCCTTTACAAACTTTAAATGCGTTTTTCTGAGACTTTTAATTTTGAAGGTATAAGTGTTTTCTAATCCCTAAGGCTTATTTTTTCTGTTCAAGATAGAGTCTTGAAATTCTTGTGTATGTACTCTCAAACGTATGCTCTAAAAAAGTTAGCATGGATTTAGGTCTAAGATCTCTAGTTATTTTTTAAAAAATGTTAAAGTTAATGTTTTAAAAAATGTCGTGTTTTTTCCAGGTTTAGATAGAAAAATAATTATTAAAAATCAACAAAAGAACAGATTTTCAAATCCATGCTAACTTTTATTTACAATAGTCCAAGAAATATACATAAATCACTAGAAAATACTAACAAATTTAAAAACTGAACATTTTATAAAAGTTTGAAAAACCTTCAAATATTCCTAATTTTTTCAAGTTGTAAAATAACGGATGATCAAATTGACTTTTTACTTTGAAAATCAGCTTAATTATGTAATTTAAATATAAAACATAAGTTATTTTTATAGTTACTGTCTGCAGAAAATTGTTTTTGTAAAATAACATGATGCCCTAAAATAACACATGTTATATTTTCCTTCCAGTTTTAACATGAAAGAATCCTAGATGCTTAAACATGAGGGAGAAACTTGACCTTTCTCAAATATTTTTTTTTCATTCCGTGCTATTTTAGGGTTATCAACCTAAAGCGCGTTTATATTTTAATTTACTTTTCCTCATAAAAAGGTCACTGCGTTCGGAAATAGCATAATGCTAATACCTAGAAACGGTAAGACTGAAGCTGATAGCGGAAAAAATGTTAATATATAAAACATACATAAGACTTACATCTTAATTGTTTTATGGTCATTTCCTAATTATAGTAGCAATTTATTTCGTTTACTTACTTTCCTTTGTTGTAACTCGAAAAAGTCGAAATGGTTAGGTGAATCAATTCTGATCTCCTTAATCACTGATTAAAACTAAATAAAAACCGAACGTCGGCAAAATTCTTACTAGGAAGAAAATATTGCTTTCATATTTTTTTATTGATTATTAATTCACTCGTTCTTATAATAACAAAAAGTTAATTAATTAAAGAAGTACTTGTGTGTGTGTGAATAATCACGAAAGAATAAATATAATTCAAAATACTTTACGGCAGTGCTTCTCTTTCAACATTTGCGACCCAATATCCAATCATAATTTTCATCGCCCCCCCTCCTCCATATAAATAACACTGCATTGAGTTTTCAATAATACTACAGTTTGACGCTAAAGCTACAATACGACTTTAACCTCTTAAGTGTCACTGGCGTATATTTACGTCTCACTCAACCGGTGCGTTAAATGCCCCGGACGTATATATGCGTATTTCTTAAGCACAAATCTTTTCTGTGTACTGCTATCGATAAAACGATTCCCACGGCCTTGGAATGCAATAAAAGGTCCTTGAAGTGTTTTCGAAGGATTTCCTTATTTATTCATTTTCTCCCTCCCCCAATACATCACATACACGCATCTACGTGGAAAACGAAAGCATTGGGGAGCGAATTGCAAAAATTTTAATCGCCAATTAAGGAATTATTTATAAACCGTGTAAAATATCATCAAGATAAGTGTTAATTTTTGTGTATAATTTTATATATGACAAGCCCTTGGGTGACTGGTAATAATTAAACTTGTTCATAACTTAGTATTGTTAAATTAGTTACAAAATATATTGTACAATACTGATGCATTTATAAGTGTATTATATCAGTGTAAATGTTAATTTTACTTTTTATTATGTCAAATGTATTTTGTTTGTTTCCTTTCAGTATGCTCGCGCTTCCAAGGAGAACGCGCCCCACAGTTTGAGAAACAAGGTTTTAGGGCATATTGCAATGGGTATTTAGAAAATAACATGCCATACATTGAGTACATTTAAGGCGGGAACTTAAATTCATGCTGTTGAAGAAAACTGAAATTTTAACAATATTTTTCTAATGCCAAGAGATAAAATAATGAAAATCTTAAATAATTTAAAACATGCCTTCTACTTTATCTTTATAAATGTTAATGCATATAAATGCATGTTATAAACAGTACTGAAAATTCAAACATCCTATTTTGAAAAAATTTAGATGAAAACTTGATTTACTTTTTTTATTTCCTTTCCTGATTTAAGGGGTGTTGAAAAGCTAAAATCTTATTTTTTTGACAATTTGAGATTTTTACATTTTCAAACTGTATAGATTTTAACCTTTCTAAAAATACCTTACTTTAACCTCTAGGGTATTTAGAAGCCCTTAAAACGTATTTTTAAATAATCATTGAATTTGGGCCACGCCCATTTTAATGGCGAAAATTGTAAAGAAATTACTTTGTTTTTGATTAAAAGTGTAACGACTAATATAAACCAAAACTTGTATCTTTTATTTTAAATTGAGCCTTTTATTTTTTTATTTCCTAGTCGATTAGAAGTCTCAAGGTATACATTAAAATCAATTTATCTCAAAATGTAAATTTTAATGTGCTATGTACCTTTTCTGAGAAACTACTATTCACAGGTATGTAAATTCTTTATGAATTATTTATAATGATGTCTAATATATACTAAAATGAGCTTTTTGTAAAAAAACTCAAAAATTTAATTTTTACAAATTGTTTAAGTAAAAAATGGGTCAAATTTCGCAATGTTTAATAACATATTTCATAATTTATTAAAAAAGTCAAAATCAGCTAAAAGCTCATTTTAGTATAATGAGAGAGGTGTACTTTAATAGTATGAAAAATTTCAAGCATGTACATAAAACAGATTTTGAGAAAAGGTACATCGAAAACAGCCAATATAACATTGTCAGTATAGAGAAAGAGAGAGGTTTCCAACTCCCCTTAATAAATACTTTGAAATGAAGTTATGGTTTATATTCTTCTTAATTGAATTAATGACAGAAATACCCCCTACACCTCCAGAAAAAATTGATTCGATTTAAACACGAAAAGTACTATTTCGTGTTGCTTACATCAAACAATGCAAACCAAAAGTGATTCACAAATTACGAACATAAAAATAACTTGGAAAAATATGACACGTACTGGTAAGAAAAAACTACCACGATTGTTGTCTGAGTCAAAATCAGGCGTTCTCAATAGGCAGGTTTTTGAAATTTAAATGTTGTTCAGTTTCAAGGCACACACATATTCAAGTCTACCGTAAACCACATTAAAATCTCCTTCGTTTGTAAGAAAAGCTAATACGACGCATTTTTAAAAGCTATGAACTTTTTACTCGGATAGCCAAGCCTACTGTAGACACCATTTTTTTTCTGTTAACCCTTCCAGGATCATAAGGTTGCTGAGAGTAAATATTAGTAAGTTATTTGAGTTTTTTTTAACATAAAATAAGGGAAATTAGCAGAAAAACATATAACAAAATCATGAATGTGTAATTTTTTTATTACACCAATGTGTCAAAGCAATTTGGATCAATGTACAGTCTTAGCAGGAAATTATTTTCATTTGTTCAAAAATTCTTCATATTTGCACAAAATTACAAGGAAGGACACTTAGGGTATCCGACAACGTTCGGAACCGTGATTTTGCAAAAGCGTAAAAATGGATTATATTTATGATAAAGAATTATTTAAGTACAATATTTTGACAAAAAATGAACATAGATGACCCATTTTCAAAATAATCCCTTTTTTGTGAAAAATGCTTCTATTAAAATAATATTTTTCCTGTGTATAGCTCAGACCTCTCTACAGAGGCTCAACGAGAATTTTTGAAATATATAACTTAGAAGTGGGTTTAACCATATTTTACGACAACAGAGGGGATCAATTTTAAGAAAAAAATGCCAATAATTATTTCAATTGTTGGTAATTCTGAAAATAATGTGAATTTTTCAAAAATCTTTGTTCAGACTCTGGAGAAGTCTTTACTTTATATAAGCGATATATTATTATTTTAGAAGCATTTTTTATAAAAGGAGAGCATTTTGAAAAAGATTATTCTAAGTTAATTTTTTGCCAAAATATTGTATTTAAATAATCGTTTGTCAAAATGTCCTTAAAACAATTTTATACATGTATTCTAATCTAAGTGACACTAAATATCATGAAAATTATCCATTTATGCGCTTTTTTAAAAACACGGTTCCGAACGTAGTCAGATACCTTAAATAACCAGGCTACTCTAAAAAATTAGCTTTATTGAAAACAATGAATAAATACATTTTAATATCCTTTAACATACTTCCCCTTCCCTATCACTACATAGCACAGCATACATAGTTTTCCTCCGTTCAAAGAAGTGCTGCGGATCATTAAGTGTCTCCATCTTCAGTAAGTCTGCCTTTTTAGCCTTTACCTTTTCTACAGACTGCAAATGTGTTTCCACCAAGCCCCTTTTCACTTTAAGGTATCCGAATACGTTCGGAATCGTGATTTTTAAAAAATGCATAAATGGATAATCTTCATGATATTTAGTGTCACTTAGATTAGAATACATGTATAAAATTGTTTTAAGGACATTTTGACAACAACAATTATATTTAAATACAATATTTCGGCAAAAAATTAACTTAGAATAAACTTTTTTCAAAATGTTCTACTTTTGTGAAAAATACTTCGATTATAATAACATTTTGCCTGTATATAGCTCAGAACTCTATACAGAGGCTCAACTATGATTTTGTAAATTTTCATTATTTTAAGAGTTACCACCAATTGAAATAATTATAGGCGTTTTTTTCTTAAAATTTCTCCCCTCTGTTGCCGTAAAACCTGGATAAACCCACTTCTAAGTTATATATTTCAAAAATTCTAGTTGAGCGTCTGTACAGAGGTCTGAGCTGTGTACAGGCAAAATATTATTATAATAGAAGCATTTTTCACAAAAAGAGAATATTTTGAAAATGGGTCATTCTACGTTTATTGTTTGTCAAAATATTGTACTTAAATAATTTTTTTATTGTAATACAATTCTTAAAATAATTTGATATACATTTTCTGATCTAAATGACACTAAATATAAATGGACCTCAATGTATTTTTCCTGTTTGGTCTTGAGGTACACATCCAATCATGATGATGCCATTCATATCGAACAAAAACGATGAGCATGAGCGGTTGGTGTCACAGATGGACCAGAACGTTTATTATCTTCAATAACCTCCCGATCTACCAAAAATCGCTTGTGCAATTCTAAAATTTGAGTGTATGACGAGAAACTATTTCAAACCACTTTTAACAATTTATAACATTAAGTTCGAGTTCGTTTTCATTTCACGAGGAATTTCAAATTTATGCGCAGCTCGATTTTTAAGCTTGTCATGATCACGGCACTTCGACACAACAACGTCTTACTCAAACAAGGATGAAAAACAAACGGAATTGGATAGAGGGATGGAATAACAAGCCACTAGCTCTGGAAGGATCAAGGTCAACTCTATTGCATTCCCACTTGTTCACGCCAAGCCTAAAGGCTAGAGCATGCGCAGTCCAGGAATTTAATTGTCACACCTTGTAACTTACCAAGTACCATAAAACATTTGGAAAAACTCGGTAATATATTATTACACAAAATAATAACCTGAAATAAGTAATAGAATAAAAATACAGGCGGAAAATGTTTGATTATTAACGTCAAATAATTTGACGGGTGTTTTTTCAATTCCTACTATTATCTCACAATCTCTCTATATATATATTTATTTATTTATTTGTTTATTTATTCGTTTACTAATTCATTTATTTATCTTGGTGGAATTTTCAATCGTTAAAAAAAATACTTTTTAAAGCGCTCAATTGAGCTGAAATTTTATATACATGATTATTTTGGATGACAATGCAATAATTTAATTATAATTATTAAAAATTAATTGATTAAAACTAATTATTCAAGGATTTAAAAATACAAAAACGCGTTGGTGACTTAGCGACAATTTTGGCAACTTGTGTCAAAACTTGAAAAGGTTTTTTTTTCTCCCGTTTTAGAGCATTTAGCTGAGCTGAAATATTTTATCTATACGATTGTTTTGGATGACAATACGATGAAATAATGATAATTAATAAAAATTAATTACCTCTTAATGTTGTGATTCTGTCATATGTATATACATATTTATATTATAGCATAATTCTTTCAAAATATATTTCTCGAATACTCATGACAATGATTAATTATCCAACGGTTGCGAGAGGAAGAAATGTTAAACTACACTGCTCAAAAAAATTAAAGGATATTGTGGTTTTAGGTGGATCTTGAGGCTGGGAAACTTTTTAGCTGATTGATACATGGTCGACAGACGTAGTAGGTTATCTGAGAATAAACTACACATGTTTGGCAGAAAAAAATGCATTTTATTGCGCGTTTGTGTACAAAAGTAAAAAAACACAATTTGTGCATATGAGAAAAAAAGAATAAGAAAAGGTGTTTTCTTCAAAGGAAATCATTTTCAGTAGGGTGTATGGTTTCCACGGATGGCCAGCAACGTTGAGCACCTTTGAGGCATGGAGTCAATGAGGCTATTAATCACGAGTTGGGGTATTCTGTTCCACTCTTCCAGAAGAGCTCTTTCCAGTTCTTGGAGAGTTTGCGGGGGTGGTTGGCGGCCAGCAACTAGTCTTCCTAGAGCGTCCCAAACGTGCTCTATTCAATTCATGTTTGGAAAACACGCTGGCCATTCAATTCGTACGATTTCTTCCTCGAAAAGGAAATCCTTCACCAGGTTAGCACGATATGGCCTGCAGTTATCGTCCATTAAAATGAAGTCATCTCCGATTGCTGCAGCGTAAGGGACTACAATAGGTCTGAGGATCTCATCCCTATATCAGCGAGCAGTCAGAGGTCCATCTCGAATGATGTAGAAGCCTGTGCTCCCGTCAATGGAGATGCCACCCTACAACAACACTCCCCCACCGCCAAATCTGACACTTTCGTGCACGAACGCAGGATTATTCCTACTGCCACGGTCCCTCCAGATGAAAATACGCCTATTATCCGGATGAACAGAAAAACGGGACTCGTCAGAAAAAGAAGATTGCTCCATTCATTTCTCCTCCAGTTCACATGCTCTGTTACCCACTCCCTGCGGTCGCAACGATGCCTTGAGGTTAGTCTAACACATACCATCGGTCGGCGAGCATACAGACCAACACCATGGAGCCAGTTTCGGACAGTCTGAGTTGAAACCTTTGTGCCAGTAGTCGAGCGAAGGTGTTGTTGGAGAAGAGTACCGTTCATATTTCGGTGTCTCCGAGCCGTTAACACTAAATAACGATCTTCATTGGGCGTTGTTGCCCGTCTACGACCTTGTCCTGGTCTTCGGCCTGCGCTTCCAGTCTCCAAAAAACAGTTCCAGATCCTGGAAATCACACTTTGTGACACTCAAATGGCTTGTGCTGTGCTACTTCGGCTTGAGTTTGGCCCCCTTCTAACCTACCAACAACTCTCCAAGCTTCTGAATCGGTTAAATGACTTCGCTGAGACATCGTACTCATCGAAACAAAGCAGTCGCTGAATACCGATCATCCTTGTCTTCATTTCAGTTGAAAGTCAAATTTCATTCGCTGCCGCTGAAGCGACGTTTTTGATGTCGAACTCAAAATTAGCATACTCCATAGTTTGAAAATCAGAAAAATTTGCATTTGTGATTCTCTTCTTCCATTTTCGGCAAAATAAAATTCGCTTATATCTTTATTTTATATAAAACTTACAATATCCTTTAATATTTTTGAGCACTGTATATGGGTCATCGAAATTGCAAAATGTTTAGAAATGGCAAATATATGGATTCGTACTAGTTGACTCCGTTCAAGGTCAATGACGCAACCAAAGGAAACGAAAGATTTTCGTACACAAATGAAATGCAATTCAATTTGTTATTACATGAGATATAAATAAACTTTAATATTATGTACGACTTCTTTAATATTTTAAAAGATATACTTTTAGAAAATTTTAATTGATACGATTTCTATACACAAATAGAAAAATAGTATTTAAAAAAACACACATGATATTTAAAAATATAAATTACTTCATGAAATCGGCTACAACATTTTTTATAAGCAAAATGACGGTGGCTCACGTATTCTTTTCTGAAGATTCCCTTTTTTTTTCTCTCTCTCTCTATCTCTTCTAAAGGACAACGAAAAAAAACACAGTACCTGATTCCCTGGGCGACGTGTTCACTGATAATCTTTTGAAGTTGTAAACTGCAGAAATAACGTGACGTCGGCGAAGTTGCAAGATCTTGACTCCTGGGTGTGTTTGATGAAGGCGTCGACTCTCTTCCGAAGATTATGGACGTTTGCTGGAGAAATCTTGAGTAGAACTTGTACTTGTTAGTATGTTATGAGAGGCCATCCGCGCATTTTCGATTCAGTCCGTTTGTAATTTAGGCGTGCAGCCAAAAATGGGGGTTTTTTTCTTTTAAAGAGAAGGCTAGGAGTTCATCAAACTAGTTATTTAGAGAAGATTTTTGAAATCAAGTCCCGGCTGAGCCCCCAATTATTACAGTGGGAGTCCGAATAAAATCTTCGAATAAAAATCAGATTCTTCATAAGTCGGGATTTTAAATTGGCGAGGTGGTTGTCTATGGGTGTGTATTAAAGGGTTGGTGATGAATTAATTGAATCAAAGTCATTTAAACGCAAATACTTCATTTAAGTAAAAAAAAAAAATTTATTTCAAGTTAAAGGGGAAATTTTACAAGGGGAATATTTACAAAGGGAAAGAGACATGCTGAAATTAGATTAATTGAAAGTTGAGTTATACCTTTAGAAGACGTGGAAATTATTTACCTTTCTCGTGCTTGGACTGAAATCGCGCTGGGCGCGAAATGCGGGATAAACGTGACGTGTTGAACCGGCGGTGGTTAGTAGGCCTCTGCCGAAAAATTATTCAAGCCGGAGCTCTGCAGCCCACCAGATGGCGCTGCTTCGGAATGCGGTAATAAACAAAATTGACATTAATAGTCATCTGAAAAGGATATGACTCAACCTTTTGCAAAATGTTTCAAATATATATATACCAATAATATATATATATATATGTAGGGAAAATCCTACACACATATATATATATATATATATATATATATATATATATATATATATAAGGCGCCCGATTATAAAAATATATGGATTTACTTTACATTACTTCAGTGAAGCGGTTAAAAATAATTTTATACTTTTTAGTTCTTGTTTTAAGTGAGTTCTATTTTTTTTAATTTTTTTTATTAAAATGGTTATTGAAAAATTCCTAATGGAGAATACATTAACCCATTGATATAAACCAGTGGTCTTCAAACTGTGTTCCACGGAACCGTGGGGTTCCACCAATCAAAATAAAATTCGAAGAAAAAAATTAAAAATGTGTATGCAAAATATTCACGTTTTCTATGGTGTCCTAGAGTATTTTTAACGAGTATTCATTAGTATTTAAAGCTATGTTTCCCAATGCTAGTTCCATGGGGAAACAGAGAGGAGGCGATAAAGAAGAACTTCGGCATCCGGTTCCTTCTCTTTCAACTAATTTCCTACAATTTTTACAGCTTTGTATGCATGAATTCGGATACTATTGAAAGAGATAGATTTTGGCAGAGATAAGTCTCAACAAAAGTGATGAAAATCACGGTCAAGTTTTATGAATTAAAAGAAAGGGGCTGAATGACCCTAAGACAAAGACCCTTTTTCGAAGAAATGTGAGGGAATCTTGTTACAATTTGACTTCCGAACTAATTCTTTTAGCTTCCTGTGCTTATGCAGACAAGACTAAGTCATACAACAAAAAAGGTAACCATATTTTCATTTTCAAATTCTTTTTTTTAGATTTTTAAAGTTTAATGATCAGGAATTTTAATCATTGCGTAAGATAAAGTGAAAAAAAATTATTTTGCTGCATTTTTTTGCTTTTTCGATTTTATTTATTCATTTTTCGTTACACATACATAAATATAAATGTCATCAGTTTTTGAATATTTTCATGTTGATTAACATGTTTAAGTATGTGTGTTTTTGTAACTTGAATGTACCGTAATCGTCTTAAAACATTTTCGATTGACATTGTTATTCAAATGAAAAAATATTATTTGCCTCTCGTATAAAAATAATTTCTTTAGTCGCTTATAAAGGACGATAGTAGTTCATCTAAAATACAAAACATTAATGAGCTTTTGAGTTCATTCATTATTTATATTTGTGATTTAAAAGATACTCCTCAAAACGACGTACTAATGCATTGTAAAGATCTGGAAAGAGTGTTAACTGATGGGAATTCATGAAATATAAACGCGCTAGACCTGGCAGACGAGATAGTAGCGGTTTTGGCTTTGCTAAGTAAAAAAAGAATGCCCAATCGAGATTTTAAAATTCATATCGAACCTGTTTTTGCTCCAAATCTCAGTATAGTTTTAAAGATATTGCTTGCTCTCCCAATAAGTGTGGCAAGTGGAGAAAAGAGTTTCTCCAAATTAAAATTAATTAAAAAATTTTTACGCTTTACAACTACCAAGGAACGGCTAAACGACTTGACAATAATAGCCATTGAACATGAACTGGCTGAAGAAATTAATGTTAAAGAAATTGTAAAAAAAATTCTCAGAATTAAAAGTGAGAAAGAAACCCTTTTAAGTTTAACTCTCAGAGAGTTTAAATGTATTTTTTATAAGTAAATAATTTTTAATATTTAGTGGTTCTCTCTATAATTTGTTTTAGTACTTCTTAAGTATCTATATTTTATACAATTATACACTAAAAATGACTTTTTTTTCTATAAAAACCTAATTTTAATTTAGAGCCAAAAAATATAAATTAATATTTTTTCCTAATCAAAACTTGAACATTATTGATAGCAATTTTTTTGCTCACGTTTTATCTTACCATTAAGCGTGAGAAGGGTTTAGGTTATCTCTTTTAATTCTTGTTATAAATGGAGGTGGCATTTCACCTCTTTGCCCAGGGCGGCGAAACTGCTAGCGCCGGTCATGCAGTAAGAGAATTAAGTGAAAATCCCTCCCGAACCAAAACTGAGAAGGTAAGAGCGGAAAGAAGATGGGGGAGGGGGTACTCTGAAAATAGAGGGCGTAACAATTTGAAGTGCCGGTGAAATTGTCGAATCCGGCACTTCTCCGCCAAATTTTGAAAAATCGCCAATTTGGCGTGTTTTTGCGTGTTGTGTTTTGGAGTTACAACCCTACCACAACACGCAACGCCGGAGTGCGAAATTCAAGATGGCGGAAGGAAAATCATTAAAAAATAGCATTTTAAAGTTTAGAAACTGAAAATCGCTGCAAAAATCAGGCATTTAAAAATGGAAATAATTTCACTTACCTTAAAGAAATGCTGCTTTTCCCGACATTTATGATGACGATGAGTTGCCTACTGAAATTATACCAGTGTGCTACTGCATATTTCTGAGAGCACCTTCCAAAACATTTTTATTTTTGCATCACTAAAAATACGGTGCACAAATCCATATTGCTCAATTCAATCCAAAACCATTTCTTTACACTCCTAAACACATGATGGGTATTCTTTTTCACACTGGACTGAATTTTGCAGTACCATTCAAAACCATCATTCACTTTCTCTTACCCGTTCTTTCTCTCAATTCAATACTTTTCCCACATTTTGGACATACATACGATGATCCAATAAAACCTTCTTTCATGCACCATTCTAAAACAGCTTTCTTTCCACAAGCACAGGCAACATAGCAAAAATCCTTTAACAATAGTAATCGTAATTTTTCATGCATTCATTCAAATTAATCCTAAGAGCATCGCTGGACATCATGGCAATCTTTTGAAATTTATGTGGAGAAAGAAATAAAAATATTACATGTAAAAAGTAATTCCCAAAACGAAGCCGAACACCTGACCCAACCGGAGCGAAAGAAATAACCGTTTGCTGTGTAACGGATTTTTGAAGAAAAAAAAGCTTTCTGCTCATGCGCGAGAAAAACCGTTGGAGAATTAAACTGTTAAAATAAAAAAACCAATTACGAATGCGCTAACTTCGTTAAAACTGTTAAAATTAAAACATCTACTGCGCATGCGCCGCATTTCGCCAAAAAAGCGACTTCTCCACTGAAAAACGAATTCAGAAGGGTTACCAGATTTGGCGCATTTATCGATTTGGCGAGAAAACACTTGGCGCGATAAGTGCCGGATTCGACAAATCAACCGAAGTGCCTACGGTAACGGTGTGGTTAAAAACGGCCTTGATGGTGACCAAGGGTTCACTTTTAGTACAACTGTAAAAGATAAAGTAAAACTTGAAATGTTTCTCCATTCTTTCACATGTTCTTTTTTTTTCTGTATTCGTCTTAGTTTTTTTACTACAGTGTTTTGAAACCTTGAACCATGAATAACACTGTAATTTTAAATTGCCTTACTTGTGAGTAATTGGTTTCCATTACAGCTTACTGCACATCCAACTACTACAGCGCATATACAACCAATATTTTACTACCTGGAAAGTAGCTCAATGCTTCTCAAACTTTCAATACTGGCGACCCCCCTTTTCAATCACAATTTTCATTGCGCCCCCCCTTATACATTAATAATGTACTGAATTCAATAATAATGCACTTTTTTACGCTAAAGTAATAATATTAATTATATGCCGTACAAATTCAGGACATAAGTATTAAATTTTGTATATGTTGCTTTTAAGCAAAAAAAATATTAAGTAATAGGATAATTATTATGTTATTTTTTCTTTCTCTAATTTTTAAATTGGAACATATTGCAAAATGCGATGAGTGTTTAGAAGACAAAATATAGATATCAGCTAAATATAGAAAAAGAACTCAGAGGGTCAATTTCTAATCATAAGCATTCCTTTGAAAAACTTTGCTCTGTAAAACAAGCCCATGGAAGTCACTATTACTTATTAAACTTGTTCTTAATTTAGTATTAATTAATTAGTCATAAAATACTCTGTGCAGCACTGATACATTAAAAGTATACCGGCTGAAGTACCCGGTCTTTGCACAAGCTCATTTATAAGAAAAAAAACATTATTGATATAATCACTTAATTGTAAGGAGAGTAATGCCAAGTGTACGACAATGTTTACAAAAATGTAAAATGATTTTTTTAAATGATTGCTCAAATTATAATTAGTTTTAAGCGAACTGTAATTTTAAGCCTCAAAGAATTAGCATTTAGAATTGATGTTGAATAATGAACAATAAAAAAAATTCTGATGAAGAATAATTGTATTATTTTTAATATTTAAAGCGAAAAGACTTCAACATGTTTTAACCCTGGAGCAGGCGCGCACTCGATACTAATGGTCGAGCGGGGTTATTGAGTCACCACAATCCTTTTTTTATAATTATTTTTATAGTACACAATAAAAATTGTAATTCCAGTTAATAATTTAATTAAGAGAAAATATACTCAGAAAATATATTCAAGGACACAGAAAATATTTCGGAAAAAAAGTTATCACACCGGGAATTCAGACAAAACAAGTACCTTAAGATCGGAAAAACACGTCTGTCACTTCCAAAAAAGAGGGAGATATGTGACAAATATATTTTAGTTCACGTTAACATTGTCAAACAGGAGGATAGTGTCAGGGCCATTGGTAACAATTAAACAGTTTTGCCAGAATTACCGATTTCGTGCACTCAGTGCTCGGCGTGACCGCTCCCGGATTTCGGAGGTCAAACCGCAGCAAATACATTCTGCTGCCTACAGCTGATGGCAATAATATATAACAGTGATGAATTTGTTATCTTCCTAAAAATTTTTTTTGATTATATAGGGTCTGGATTTTGTTTTTCCTCTGAAAGAGTAGCATTTTCACTTTGAAAAGAAAACGTAATAAAAAAATCTCTCAACATGGGATTACAGCAAATCGAATAAAATATTTTTTATTTGGTTATAGTATCAAAGATAGCTAAAAAATGAGGTTTTGAAGTAGAAGCTTTTATTTTTGATGATGTAAAATCGCAGAAAATATATACAGTCAGGTCTTTTTATACGGATTGTTTTTATGCCATTTTGAAGTTGTGCGGTTTGTATTTCAAACATTTGCGGTTTGTATTCCAAACATTTCTAAATTTTTGTTATCATTATTATTTTTATACTGAGACGTAGATCGTAGTATTCCGAGAATTTCCGTATCTTTTTGGTGCTTACGTTTGCGGCTCGGCTGCGACAGTCTTAGATTCGCATTCGTTATTTCAGTAGTATTTCAGTAGTATACCGATACGATATCATTATTTCGAAATTATATTTTCTCTTAGCGGTGTCTCGTTCATTTTTATAAAAGTTCCACTTTAATAAGTGGCGAATTTAAGTTGCATTATAATAAGCAGCAAATTTTGATTTCTGGATTAAAGTGAGTGCCGTAAAGTTCTATTTTTCATTAGAAAATTACAAGTGTAATTTTTTAAAATTTCTTTTCTAAGATTTTATTTGGCCCAATGGAGAAAAAAAAACATCAAAGACAGTCAATTTCGTTGGAAACGAAAATTGCATTTTTAGATCGCTTAGGAAAAGGAGAAGGATCTACGGCTATTGGAAAACATTTTAATTTAGGCGAATCTACTGTCAGAGCAATTAAAAAGAATGAAGCTGCAATAAGAAATCGGTCATTTCTGGTACAAAATTAAGCACCAAATTTGCATCGTACACAAAAGATGTATTATTAGAAAGAACGGAAAGAGCCATCGCAATTTTGATTAAGGAACAAGTTCAAAGAAGGATTCCTGTAAGTGGTTATTTAATCCAAGAAAAAGCTCTTCAGTTTTATAAGTCAATGAAACAGTCAGAACCATCAACTTCCACTTCCCAAGCTGGAAAAGAATTTTCAGCTAGCAAAGGATGGCTAACCGGGTTCTTAAAAAGAAATGCACTTCATAATATTAAGATAACAGGGGAGAGTGCGACAGCAGAGGAAGGAGCAGCAAAAATATTTCCAGAGGAGCTAGCGAAAATTATTGAAGATGGGGACTATTGTGCCGATCAAGTATTTAACGCTGATGAAATAGGACTTTATCGGGAAAAAAATTGCCTAACCGTACTTATACATCGCAAAGGATGAAAAAACTGCAAGTGGACGTAAAGCAAATAAAGATCGATTCACGTTATTACTTTGTAGCAATGCATCAGGAGATCGGATGTTGAAACCTCTCTTAATAAATAAATCTCTTAGACCACGCGCCCTTAAAGGTAAATATTTAAAAAAAACTGCCCGTGCATTGGATGGCTAACCCGAAAGCCTGGATGACAACAGCTATTTTTACAGAATGGTTCAATAATTGTTTCGTACTAGAAATGGAAGCCTATATGAAGGAAAAATCTCTCGATTTTAAAGTTTTATTAATTGTTGACAATGCAGCAAGTCATCCACAATTAGAACATCCAAATGTTCAACTAGTATTTCTTCCGCCCAATACAACAAGCCTTATTCAACCATTAGATCAAGAAATAATTGCAACTTTTAAAAAATATTATATTAAGACAACGTACAAATTCATCTTAAATAAACTAGAAAATGAGTCCTTAACAGTAAAAGATGTGTGGAAACAATTTTCTATTTTTGATTGTTTCATTCATGTTGCATCTGCTTCCTCTCAAATAAGACGTAGAACTTTAAATGCCTGTTGAAAAAAGATTTGGCCAGCATGTGTGGCAGACAATACAACCACTCAAACATCGACACTATCAGATGAAATAATTAATTTGGCACATGAAATTGGAGGAGATGGTTTTAATACCTTCAGCCACGACGATATAGATGAATTGCTTGTGGATGATGCATTAAGTGACAATGATATTATTGATTTAACTTTAGATCTAACTGTAGACGGCGTCGTAGGTCTAGAAGGTGATAATGATGAGGAAGAAAATTCAACTCACCTCATTGGAATATTAATTCAAGAAGGTCTTCAACTTTGCAATAAATTAGAGAATCATTTTTTTATAAATGACCCTCCCCCCCCCCGTTGTTAAATTACAACGTGAGCTGCAGAACTGCATGTCTGGATATCGTGAACTATATAAAAAAATAAAAGAATCCATCGCAAAGTTAAATTACTGATTACATTGTCAGAAAAGGAAGAGAACACAGAACGAGAATGAAGTTTGTGAAAATCGTGGCCTTTACCGCAAATATCTATTGCAGAGACAGTCTCTTCTGATGATGAAGGTGATTTAGAACCACTTCGCAAACGGTGCAAACCATTATCAGATAGCGATAATGATTAAAAATGTAAAACTATGTGTATTACTTTTCCATAAAATAAAATGAATTAAGGTTTGAATACAAGTTTTTTTTAGCTTTTGTATGAATTTCTTTCAGACATTCGAAGTAACTTATCATGCAGCCTATTTTTTTTCATTTCTGCAATTTTTTTTATGCGGTTTTAAGTTAATTTTAACTAGTTGTTTTGATTTCATGCGATTTTAGAAAACTAAGGAACGTATCCCTACTTTTTCCATTCAAGTAATGTCTTTTTTAATGCGATTTTTTTGTATGCGTTCTTCGGTAGAACGTATCTACCGCATATATAAAACGAGACCTGACTGTATATATATATATATATATATATATATATATATATATATATATATTTGTTTATGTATATGTATATGTGTGTATAAATTTATATATATGTGTATGTATATGTATATGATCATATATTGAAAAAAATTCTTTTATATTTGATTATATATATATATATATATTATTTCCGTGTAAATGTGTATATTTTTTATTATGTCAGAAAGTATTTTGTTTTACTTCATTCTAGTAAATGAATTTTTTTAAATCTTTTATTTTCGATATGCTCGCGGCCCACAGTTTGAGAAACGCTGAAGTAGCTGATAACTTCTTTGTTACTAGATGCATCAAGATTTATAGCATATACTTATTAACATATGAAGGGGGGAAACTTAAAGATTTTTAACACCTTGTCAATATCTTATAAAAAAGAAGTAGACGTATGTTTCAAATAAAGATTGTTATGAATTAAGTAATGAACTACAATCAATAACAAAATATAAGTACAAAGACAAATCCTCGAAATAATTAAAAGTTGGAAGGCTTATTCAGAACTTTTTTAAAAAATTGTGTCTTAAAAATCAATTGATAAAATAATAATAATAAGAAAAACAAGCATAAATATGTTAGATTTTGAGAGAGAGTTTCAATGTTTTATTTTTTTTTCTTATTTTTCATTTTGATTTCTCAAAAAAATCTTTAGAAACTACTATGAGACAATTCAAATATTCACAAATTATCAAGTAACAAACATAAACAAGTTAATTACAATAGCACGAACAATAATATAGCACATTAACACATTCACAATATTTTTCAAATGATTTGAATGTAATGAAAAAACTCTTTATTTTACTTTATTAAATAACTACCGCTTTATTTACGTAATTAATCAATATTTAACGCTATATGTGTTTCAGTTACCGATAATTAGGTTTTATATTCTTACATATCATTCCAAAACAAAAAAGAAAATATTACATAAAAACTAACAGAATAATGATAATGGTTACGAAAGAATTGATAATTGTATTATCGCTCTGTGTGTGTGTGTGTGTGTGTTTCCGTTTTTTAAACAAATAATATTTTTTTTAAAAAAAATACTTTCCACCTAGCATAAAAAGAAATTCAGAAAGGCAATTATTTAATGTATTTAATTTGAGAAAATTTCCCTGGTGGATTTAGTGTTCTATGTGTACGTATTTGACCATTTTGTAAGAATCTTAATTTCTAAATAATTATCGAAAATCTGAATTTCAAAGAAAACAGAATAAACAGACTTGTCGCAAACAAATCTTGATTAAATTATCAACATATTGTTTTTCAGTAAGACAATAAAATTTATATTACAAGCATGCACCTCCATAAAAAAATAATCCTAATGTATTTTTATGGCTTTAAAAATCCTTTTTACTAACACATTTACAAAAAGTAATTAATTCTTACAAAAAGAATCTTTTTATTTATATATTACGAAAAAAATCTATTTAAAATCTTTATCGACCGTATTATGATTTACTGTAGTTTTTTTCATGTTTTCTTTTATCACTACATTGAAAATTAAGGGATATATATAAACAAAATACTCAACTTTGGGAAATTTAATCCATGACAGCTAATTGATTAATTAAAGATATTCAACTGTAAAATTAATTATATACAATGTTCACTTAAATCAAACAGTCAAATCGTTTTCTAAGGCCTTCAGTAACATACATAAAAAATAAGACTCTTACATTTTGACATTAAGTATTCTTTCAGAACAAAAATGATAATATTTGCAATCCGCTGAAAACGCTGTCTGCTGAAAACGCAATAGCTGCTATAAAATTATCCGCCTTCCCCACTAAAATACTCATCATAGAACCCGTGCTGCCATATATCTTGGAAGAGTGGATTTCAAAGAATATTTCTGCTAGTATCGTCATAATATACGTAAAAATGGTTATTCTATGTAATTTTAAAGTGAATGGTACTTATAAGTACCATCGGCGGATAGAGGGTTAAAGACATAATCATTTAAAATAAGATCTTCTCGTAGTATAATTAAAGAACACAGAATTGTTTAAAGCCAACGATGAAGAAATATAACTTCATTAAAACATATTTATTTTGCTAAAAGTTTTTAATTTGTCACATTTTATTTTATCTCTTTGTCAATTTAAGAGGTGTTGGAAACCTAAAATCTTAACATTATAATATTGAGATTTTTACATTTTCAAACTGTATAGATTTTAACCTTTCTAAAAATATCTTACTTTAACCTCTAGGGTAATTAGAAGTCCTTTAATTCTATTTTTAAATAATCATTCAAACTAGGCCACGCCCATATAAATGGCGAAAAATGTAAGCAAAGAAATTTTATTTTTGCTTAAAAGTTGAATGAATGATGGAAATCAAAATATTTAATCCAGAATTTCTACATGGAGATACACAAAATCCCAATGAAAGTGTAAACAACGCAATAGGGTCTCGTGTACCCCGAAGAAAATATTTCTACAAATAGAAGTATTATCATTGGGTACATATAATGCAATTTCATCATTTGATATGTAAAATGTATCAAAACCAGACATTTTGAGAAAACTTAATATTGATTCTGATGATTAAACGGTACAGGCAACGGAGCGCCTCGACAAATAGAGGCTATTAAAGGCTAAATACTCATGTTTACAAAAATCAAAGGAAATTAGGAAAAAAAGACTTAAAAGGAAGAGAAAGGATGATGAGATTCAAAAAAATGTAGATCATTTGGAGAATGGGGAGGAATGCTTTAATAAAAAAGAAATTATACCTTAAAGTTCATTTATCTCAAAATGTAATTTTTGATGTTCGATGTGCCTTTTCTGAGAAAACAATGTTCACAGGTATGTAAGTTTTTTATGACATATTTATAATGATTGCCAATCTACTAAAATGAGCTTTTTGTAAGAAACTCAAAAAAAAATCCTTTTTTTACAAATTTTTCTATGTAAAAAATGGGTCAAATTTCACTATGTTTGATAAAATATTATATAAATTATTCAAAAAATTCAAAATTAGCTAAAAGCTCATTTCAGTATAATGAAAAATGTGTGTTTTAATTGTATGAAAAATTCCAAGCATGTACAGATTTTGAGAAAAGGTACATTGAAAACAGCCATTTTAACATTGTCGGTATAGAAGTTTCCGACTACCCCTAAAAAAACTAGATTATATTCTTAAATTTTTAAGTATACTTTGCCGAACTCATTTCAATAAATATTAATAGGCAATTAAAATAAATGTACTTCAAAAACAATGTTGAGTAAACAGAAAATGTTTCATTTTCTCCCAAAAAAGAAGAAAAAAAATGTTTCAAGAATAATCTTCATCCCATAATGAACGAATTAATACCCTTCCAATAAATAAGATACAAATTACACAAAAAAAAAAAACCTCAAAGAATTTAGGTATTGAATATAAAGAGAGAGAATATTTTTAAAAAAATTACACTTCCATTAATTTTATAAATTCGAGCTGTATTTTACTTTTCGTATCCAAATGTTATCATTATATAAACAGTGATTTAGTAAAAGAGAATTTTCTTCTTATTTCACGAATAAAACTTTGTTGTTAAATTTTCCGCTTCAGATTTAAATATTGAAGCATCGATATTCTCAAAATTCTTGACAAAGAAAGTTTTTAGAACATCTCAAAAATGCTTGGTAATGGTGTTACGAAGAAGCAGAATTCGATAAAATCGAGCATAAGAAAATAAAAGTAAATCGATCGAACATTTATAAAAATAATTCCTCCTTTTCATTCTTTTTTTTTTCGGAAAAGAAAAGCTTTGAATGATTTTTATTGGTATGAAATTCTTCTACTAGCTGTTGAGATGTTATTAGAATTCTATGGTACAAAATATCGAACATGGTATACTTAAGGATGATAAAAGGGTTCACAAATTAGCATTTAAACTGGAATACAAAAGGTAATAAAAAAAATAAGAACCTAACGTTACTTATCTAAATATCTTGTTAAAATTACAGTAAGCAAAATATATATATAACAACACTGTACCGAAAATGTATCACTTAAAAATTTACCTCGATATATGAGGTGCTTAGAAAAACGCATACAAAAACAGTTACATAATTTGGGATCGTGATTAATCAAAAAAAACTATTGGAGTTCAATAACAAAACACTTTTGAGTTTCTTCTATGCAACTAAAATAAAAAAGATTTTAATTTTTAAAAATGCACATCAAAAGAAAGAAATTTACTGAACTGAACTGAAATGTTACATTTGTCTTAACACAGCGTTTCTCAAACTGTGGGCGTGCCTCCTAGCAGGGGCGTGATAACTCTGAAAGGGGGAACGAGAATATTGAAAGTCGAAAACAAAAGATTATTGAAGAAAATTATTTATTTACTGAAATCGCAAGCAAACAAAATTGCATTCTGACATAATAAAAAACAAATCACATTTACACTGATTTAATACTTATAAATGTATCAGTACTGCACAATGTATACTGCTGTTTGTAAATAATGCAACGCTATGAAGGAATCATCAGAATTAAGTGAACTTTGCAGCAAATATCAATTATAGACTGTTAAGTAAAATAGTAAAGTTTCAGAGCCACCACGCATGCGTGGCGCGCGCAGCGCCCTCTGAACTGATACAGAAAGCATATAAATAGATGACTGTAGCAAGACGTTGAAAATAATTACTAATTATTTGTTAGTGGCGAACGTTTAGTGAAACCTAAGTATGCCTCCACGACGAAATAAGGAGAAATTCCAACAACTTTTGGAGTTCGAACGGGAGAGGATTACCGACTTTCGAGAAGGAGGATTTTACTATCGCGCAATAGGAGCTCGTGTGCAGCGGAACAGTTCCACAGTGATGCAAGTTTGGAAGCAGTGGATTGACGAGCCCCGAACCACTAGAAAAACTGGCAGCGGAAGACAGAAGGTGGCATCAGCGTCAATAACTGCTCCACATGGCGGTGAATGATGACCCCACAGATTCCTACAGGCAGTTGGCAACACATTGGTCTACTGCTACAGGTGTACTAATGTCGGTTTCGTCAATTCGTCGACGTCTTCTGCACCGTGGATTGCGTGGTGCAAGGGTGCCTTTATACAGGATCCCCTAAGGCAAACCATCGACGGCTGCGTCTGCAATGGGCTCCTGAGAACAGAGCTTGACAAGCTGATTGGCACCAAGTTGTCTTTTCAGATGAAACACGCTTCAGTTTGTGGGATCATGATGGCTGCATTCGTGTTAGACGCCATGCCGGTGAACGCGGCCTTCCAGAGTGCGTTATCGAACCACATAGTGGCCTAAGACCTGGAGTTATGTTTTAGGGTGCGATTTCGTATCATGGCCGACCCAATTTGCTACGAATTAAGGGTAATCTCAATAGCAACAGGTACGTTTGTGAAGTGCTACAGCCCGAAGTCGTTCCCTTCCTTTAAGGCATCCCTGGAGTTATCTTTCAGCAGGATAATGCACGCCCACATGTTGCAAAAACTGTTCGAGACTTCTGTTCAGCCCAACAAATGCAACTTCTTCCTTGGCCTGCTTATTCGCCGGATATGTCACCTATTGAGCACGTGTGGGATTTGGTTGGTCGGCGTCTCGCTCGTGATCCACGTCCTGCAGCTTCAAAAAACGAAGAACTTTTGCAGTGCATACAAGAAATATGGAATTCTCTTCCACAAGCACACATTCAGAATCTGTTTGACTCCATGCCACGTCGTATATCAGCACTTATTGCTGCGCGTGGTGGCAACACCAAATACTAAATTCGGACACTTAATATTGTTTTTATTGCTTTGAAAATTTCGTCATTTATTTGTACTAATACAAGTCGTTTGTGCATTAAATTTCCTTTAATTATGATGATTTATTCATGGTGTTGCATTTTTTACAAACAGCAGTTTATATTATAATTAATTTGACAATACTTTAGTTAAGAGCAAGTTTAATAATTACCAGTGATCCCATGGGCTTCTTGTACATATCAAAAAAATTATACACAAGAATTAACACTTATCAAAACAATTTGTACGGTTTCTACTAATTAATCCCTTTCCTGCCGATTCAAAGCAACGCGATTCGCTCTCCAGTGCCACCGTTTTTCACGTAGGCGCGCAATGTATTGTGGGGGAGAGGAGGGAGAAAAGGAATAATTAAGTAAATCCTCCGAAATAAATAAATTCTTCGCCAACACTGTCAAGGTTCTTTTATTGCATTCCAAAGCCTTCGGAATAATTTTATGGATACAGTGCATAGAAAAGATCGTACTTCTGAAAGACGTATATATACGTCCGGAATAATGAATGCTTTGGCTGAGTGAGACTTTTATATACGTATATATGTATTGTAGCTTTAGCATCAAAGTATAGTGTTATTAAATTCAATGCATTGTTAATGTACGGAAGGGGGGCGCGATGAAAATTATGATTGAATATTGGGTCGCAAATATTGAAACTTTGAGAAGCACTGTCTTAACATGACATTATGTATTCATCATTTTTTTTCAATACGAGTACTATAAAAATTTCTAAAATACATCCTCCTTTTAAAACTAGAAAACATTTTGAACATAGATTCGGGCTCATGATCGATATTATGAGGTTTTTTTTTTGAAAATACGAGAGTCATCCAGAAAATAAAGACCATTTTTACTTATACAACACAAATATTCCATATTTATTGTGAAAAATAATTTTGTACATATTTCGATGTTTCCTTTACTCCTCGGCATAATCATTTCCTACGTTTACAAATTTGTGATATTTTTTCACGAGTTTCTTAATTCTTATGAAATACTTTTCCGGCGGATTTTGTGCGCTCTTGGTGATTACCATCGTCAACCTAAGCTGAGGGAAAAGATGATATTTCAAAAAAGATGGTAATATTTCCTCATGACAGGTTCTATCTTTTTAATACTGAACTCCCAAATTTGAAGATACGAGATGAAGACCTCTGTGGAGATATGTGCCCCAATGACCGTTCTACCGTTCCCTGATGAACGTTTTGGAAGTGATGATTTGAAAAGTTATGTGAACACAAGGCCTAATAAACTGACGTATAAAAGTATAATATTACACTGTATTTTTTTCAGCACAGGTTGTTGTGTTCAATCCTTCAGGATCTAGTGAGAGCTAGATCAGATCCATGAGACCATTCACCATAGCAAAGTCCAGCACCAGAAGTGGACTTGCATGGACATCTTCCAGAGCGAGCCCTAAGCAATCAAGGATATGTTCAGGGGAAGCCGACAATAGGTGACACTTTGGACAAGTCTGGAAAACTTTACGGCCAGATTCGAAGGTCATGCATTTCAAATGCCTACTGAGCAATTTGGACACAGCCGTTTGTTCATTTCTGTCTCCGTCAAATTCCAAGGCACCACCAAGGCTTTTTCTACTAATCCTGGGATGGTCGAGAGGAACCATCCAGACTTGCTTGTCCTTAATTTTCAGTAAAGAGTAAATCTCTCGATATGTGAGTGAATGATCAGTGGTCGCGTTCTCAGAGCAGCCTCTTTTGACCAAGAAATCCACGAATTCATTTCCAGGGACGTTAATATGGGAAGAGATCCACTGAAAGTGGATGTCTCTATATTTTGCTATGATTATGAGCTTATTGATTATTCGAATGCTCACGAGGTCATCCCCACGAGTCCAGTCCTGCAGGTGTTGAATGGAGAGCTTCGGCTATCTGTAAAGATCCAAATGTTGCTAGAGTCAGTTCTGTTGACGAGGGACTCTAATCCCTCGTCTATAGCAATTAATTTCATTCTGAGGGTTGAGCAGTTTTCTGGTTAAAGAAGGTAATCACAAACAGCAAAAGCCGGCGTTCTATAAGTGAAAAATCAATAAGATAATTTTTTATTTATATTTAACCACACACACACACACACAAATTTTGCACAAGATGTATTGTAAATAATAATATTGTAATAATATTGCACAATAATTATAATAATATATAACAATATTGCATTATATATTATTATAATAGTATGTGTAATATGTAATAATATTGTATTACATATGTATTACAATAATATGTATAATATATAATAATATTGTTATAATTGTTGTATTAATATTGTAAACGGTTTTAAATTGCCAATAGCGTTATACACTGGCCTCAAAAAGTTAAGGTACAACATGTTTTTCGAAGCTTAAAAAATAGTAACAATAAAATGCATAGTTTACATGAATGATAATAACGAATTTAAAAACATTAAAAAAATACTGCTAACTTTTATTTTAGAAAAGAACGTATATTTATGAGTGAGAGAAAAAATATGCAAATATCGCTTTCGTACCTTTTGTGTAAGTTGTGTTGATTTTCAACAGTTGTTGGCAGTTTCGGTGACAATAGTCAATAGAGTTTAAAAATGTCTCCGAGGCGTCGTTTACCCAATTCGTTAAGGTGGCGGGCAGTTGGATGGATGGAAATGGGATTGTCGCAGGCTGATGTTGCAGACGTCTCAATAATCTCGTAGTGTTGTTCAGCGACTTTGGGATCAATACCAACCGAAGATTCTGTGTCCAGAAGACCTGTTCCAGGCCGACCACGAACAATGCAGAAGACCGCAGCTCTTTCGGCACGAAGGAGAACCACTACTGTTGCAGCTCGTTGCAGACCACTTTCAAGCATCAGGAAGAAGAATCTCCGCTACTACGGTGCGAAATCGTCCACAATAGGTCTGTATGCAAGAAGACCAGTTGTGTTGTTCCCCTCAACGGACGACAGAAAACTTATGCTGGGCAAGAGAACATGTTTCTTGGACGCAGCAACAATGGGCTTCTGTGCTGTTTATTTACAAAAGTGATTCAGGGCGTCATGATCTGGAGGGAAAAGCGCACTAGATACCATCAATCCAACACTTTTGACACAGTTATAGAGGTGGTGGAAAGGGATCTCGCTCGGTGGCCACACTGACCTGCATGTGTTCCATGGAGGAACCGTAATAGATATCGGGATGAGATCCTTTTTTGTCCGCCCATATGCTGCTGCTATTGGTAACGACTTCATTCTGATGGATGATAATGCACGATCAGAGCTGGGATTGTTGAGGAGTATCTGGAGGATCACGGTTTGGAAAAAATATTCAGACCTGAATCCTATAGAACATCTTTGGGACTATCTTGGCAGAGAGGTTTTTTAAATCCTCCTCCTAGGTCGTTACATGAGCTGAAACAAGGCTTACTCTGTGTCTGGTCTTCGCTTCCTATTCCGGTATCCGACAACTTAAAAACAGCATGGGAAATCGATGCCGCCAATGCATTCAAGTTAGGGGTGGACACATTCCTTATTAGAACCCATTTTTGTATTGTTTTATGCCATTTTACCACATAACACTGTGATGTGCTGATCCAAGAATGGATCCGCAGAATTGCCTTTTTTGTTATAAATATTTTTGCAATAATATACAAATGAATTCAAGAAAAACTATTTAAATATAAATCCTCCAAATTTTTGTTTCTACAATGTCATTTGCAAATTAGACACAAAAAAAAAAGTGTAGTTCGACGTTAATATAACACATTTTCAGAAACAATATTTTCTAAATAATACTGTAAATAGCCAGAAAGATGGGTTTTACTCGCGCCTTATATTCTTGTTTCTTTTAACAAAACTTTTATTATATGAAAAATATATTTCTTACATAAGAAAAATGCATATATTATGAAACAATGTCAGACGAATAATATCTAAAGAACTATATTGTACTATTTTCCTTAGTAAAATAGCAATTTTAGTGCTATTGACATCACGATTTAACGGTAAACCTACTGATTTGTCCACTATCCCAAAACTTTTGTTCCAAAACTATAGAAACACGCAATTTATACACCAACTTCTTTTTATTTCAAACTGACTAGTAGTCATGTGATATTCTTTTGGGAGATGGAAATACTTCTGTAATCCGTTCTTAGGGAAAGAATACTTAGCTATTTTTATATAATTTCCCTTATATAGAATAAGTCTTCTTTTAAAAAATATTCACTAGGAAGCATTGCTACTTATTTTCTGGATCCAATTTATTTATTGAGGACATATATATTTACGCCGAAAAAAATTTCTGAAGTAATGCTAAACATTTCCTTCCATACTCTATTTTCGTAAAAAAGTACGATATGAATATAAGAACTTGTTTATATTTGCAAAAAATATCAAAGAAAAGAATTATTTAAAAAAAATCTAAATGCATTGAAATCCCATAAAGAAAAAAAAAATGACGTCTATGAATTTCTAAAAAAGTATAAAACAATTAAGATCACTTTATAATATTTGTGAGTATACTTTTTATATCTGCTTAAGTATACACTACATCATTAATAAGAAACTCTTCGTCATACATATGAGCACCTTGCAATAAAGCGTTTTTGCTTATGCCATAAATTTTAATGTGAAGCTGAACTATAAATAGAAGTGAAAAAAACAGTATAACACAGTTAACAAGCAGACAGTATAACAAGCACACACACACATATATATAATGATTCTCTATTTGAATATTCTCTACACTAGAACGTCCGTTGATGTAGATTGGACACCGGAAGCTGTTTAGTTTGTTCTCCTTTCCACATTTTTGCAGAGATTTTGAAATTTCTTCGACTTTTAATCGTTTTTTACAGGGATTACACAGAAAAAGTTTTGTGGCTCTAGGTTAGTTAGGAGAGATTTTACAACTAAATATACCAAGTAGATACCATAAGTAAAGCAAACTTCCGAAAGTAATATTGCACATTTATTTGACCTTGAATGAAATGTTATTGGATTTCACAGCGGAAATGAGTCAGTTATACTAAAATCGTTGAGTCTCGTTACGTAGCATTTGCTTAACTGCTATTACATTCAAATTGCGTAAGTGCGAGAAATTTTAAAAAATCAGGTATACTCTGAATTTAAAGGAATTACAATTCACTGAAACTCAAAGAGTGTGAAATACACTCTGTCGCAAAAAAATATATGCACCCAGAAGAAATCAAGCTACAATCACGAAACTCGGCAAGAATGTAGTCTGGTAAGAGATATGCAAATGATTAAAATTTCGAAGCCAATGAGACAAGGCTAAGTGTGCTATGCGCATATTAGTTGCGCAACTGGGAGAGTTTAAAAGCATGAGTACGAGCGCCGTACGGCTATCCAAACGAATCTGATGACTTTGATAGACGATATTGAGACTTAGGATGCCTCTAAGACATAACCGGCGGCAGTACGAGCAGCTGACGGACTTTGATAGGGGCCGTATAATAGGCCTCAGAGAAGCAGGTTGGTCGAATAGACGTATCGGCCGCCACCTCGGTCGGAGCGATATGGTAGTTGTTCGGTGTTGGCAACAGTGGATCACAGAAGGTAGAGTGTACCGTCGCGGAGGGTCAGGACGTCCCAGGAACACAAATGATCGCGAGGATCGTGCAATCAGAAGAGTGGCCACTTCGGCACCAACAACGTCGCTAGCATCGATTCAACGCCACTTACCTCCTTCCAGACATCCAGTGCCATCAAGAGAAACCATAAGGAGACGACTGACCGAAGTTGGCTTGAGGAGCCGACGTCCGCTAAGACGCTTACCACTGACCCCACATCATAGGCAGTGTCGACTGGATTTTGCCGACCTCGGGCAACTTGGAGTGTGACAGACTGGAGACGTGTCATCTTCAGTGATGAATCCCGATTCAGTCTCAGTGATGATGACCACCGCACACGTGTCTGGAGGCGCACCGGCCAGCGGTCCGATCCGGCATTTATTGTCGAGCGGCATACAGCAATTTCACAAGGTGTGACAGTGTGGGAGCAATTTCTTGGGACACACGATCATCTTTAGTGGTCCTTCAAGGCACTTTGACAGCTCGCAGATACGTGGACGATATTTTAACGCCGATTGTGCTACCCATGCTATCAAGTCGCCCAGGTGCCATTTATCAACAGGATAATGCTCGTCCACATACTGCGCGACTCTCCCAACAATGTCTTCAAGGATATGACGTCCTACCATGGCCTGCCAGGTCACCAGATCTTTCGCCAATAGAGCATGTCTGGACGCGCTGGGAAGGCAACTGCAGCCGTCCCGAGATACAGGAGAATTAACTGCGCAGATGCAAAGACTATGGCAGGATCTTCCACAGGGGGTCATAAGTGATCTAATTGAATCGATGCCACGCCGAATTTCGGCTTGTATAGCTGCCAGAGGTGGCTTTACTACTTACTGATTTTTAACCTTTTGCAAGCTGTAACCGCTTAATAAAATGATATTTTGTTCTGAATTTTTAATCATTTGTTTATTTTCATATACACTACATGCATACCAAATTTCGTGAATGTAGTTCAATTTCTTCTGGGTGCATATATTTTTTTGCGACAGAGTGTATATTAAAAGGTGTAATGGAAAATTCACTTAAAAAAATATGTGTCTATTGCATGAAAATGATGTGCAGAAAATGTACAGAAAAAATTGAATATCACTGCATTCACTGCAAATGAGGTATGCATGAAAACGATAAATAATGATTGAAAAACTCGCATTCTCACAAAAATTACGATTTTGCTCATTATACTAATATTTATGACAATTATTGTTTTATTCCCTTTTCAAAGATTAAGTAATTTGTCTTGTTACAATTTTTTAAGATATGAAGGGTTATAATGTATGATAATTTCATGAAATAATATTAAAAGTTTTAAAACTAAACCCTACTGAAGAGAAGTCCAGCAATTATTTAGTTATTACACTTATTTTATAAATTTTACACCATGGTGTCGAAATGACACTGGTGGATTTTTAAGTGTAAACGAAATCTGGACGTTCTAGTGTTAAGAGAAATTTCCTATAATATATACTTTTCCCAAAATTCCCAAGGCACATTGCGTGATACCTAATTATTTTATTTATATACTTGACGAGAAATACATTTTAAATTGCAACTTTAGCTCTTTTAAGAGGGTTTTGTTGTCAATTTTATGGTGAGACGATGTGGTGTTGCAACAGCCACCGAATCTCTGACTAATATGCACGCTAAAACCCAAAAACCACATGGATAAAGAAAATTCTAGAGCTTCCGATAATACGAGTATGTAAGCTGATATCCTTTGGAATCTAAGGAAGGAGTGACGTTTGCTGGTCCGTGTCTGTTTTGTTGCTGCTTTTATGTAACCCTTGTTAGAATAACTACAGTAGTCTTCAAATTTTTCAAACACTGAACTCTTATTTGTTTTCGGGGAACCCCTTCCCCACACACTGAAGTATATACCTCAAAATAATACTTAAAGTTGGTCAACATATTATAGTGATGCGACTCTAATGATAGCTTATTTAATTTCTATGACTTTAACCAAAATTTCTAATTTCTTAAAAACCCAGATTCTTAATTTAACATCGCATCATGACTTAAGTTAAAATTAGTTAAGTTCTCTATTGACAAATTAACATTACACTAAATTAACAGTCCGATCATATAGTGGTAACAATTAATTTTATTGAATAACATATTTAAGTAACTATAAATTTACTTCACAACAAGATTAAAATTTAACTTAGCTTGAGAGAGAGATGGAGTGTGGCAAGAGGATGGTCATGGTTGACGCCTGGAGTCCCGCGGAGGATTCGGATCTCAAGGTCTGGGATCTGCTCAGCCTGTGTCTCTCTGTCCAAATAGGGGTGCGTCCCGTTATTATTCTACGACTCTTTACATCAAAATTCTAGAGTGGACTATTTGCCTTGTCCACTTAATTACCTCTGATTGGTCCAGAACCAGCACAGAGTTACCGCACAAGGTTCATTGCCTTTTGGAAGCGCGGGAAAATCTGATGACGCATCCCGCAATTTATGAGTCCAATGATCCCCAGGCGTGGGAATGTTTTGGCACTCCCTTGCTGAGGAATTCAACCCCTCAGTGATGGGAAAAGAAAACGAATTCCAAAAAACTGACTTTGAAATTTTGAGGTCTGCTGAATAAATCGTTCTGGCCTCCCATCAATAGGTGCCACCCAGCCAGTATGGGGGACATGACCCACGGCTTGTAATCGAGTGTGTTCGGGTTTGAATCTCGAGTAAGGCATGGTTGTTTCTTCTTCAAGAAAAAAGAAGCCGATTTTCACCTGCAATGGATTCCCATCTCGAATGGAAAGCAGCGCACCCCTTCTGTTATATGCTGGGATCATCATTTGTAATAAATGTCTGTATTCTTCTGTTTGTATTGTATGTTTTCTGTTCTTCTCCAACTTGTATTTCATATGTATCACAGGATAAAAAACACACAACAACATATTAATGGTGCTTTATACAAACAAGATAACCTAGATTTAAATTTGCCTAAGGTAATATTTAATGAATCTAATATTTTGAAGTAAAACCTCTAAGTGAATCCGATAAAAAAAAACAAATGTTTGAGGATGCAATTTCAAAAAAAGTATTGGATTTGTTATTAATATAAACTTCTGTATAATTTTTTAATATAATGTAACCACATTTTTATAACATTAATTTATGATTCAAATGACACATACCCAAGCATTATATTTAGTAACTGAGATATGTGCTAGCATTTTTTTACACAAAATGTCGAAGTCTAGATCCATCGAAATTATCTGCAATAGCATTTCATATTCTGCTTATATTTTGCTTTCATATTTAGTTTTTGTGTCACTCACGCTGAGAAATATTTTTCACTTAAATACACTGTTCTATGGATATCATTAAAATGTTAATAGCTGTGCGAGAAATCTTGTTTATTTCGAATGAATTTGCAACCTAAAATTTATAAAAGCTATTCGTGCATAAATTTAGATATTAACCTGAATCTATTGATATGTCGATAAGTCTCTACTTCACTATATGTGCTTTTTTCCACAAAGGAAAAGAGGTGCATTTTCCTATTAGAACAGTGCTTCTCAAACTTTCAACACTTGCGATCCAATATTCAATCATGTTTTTCGTCGCGCCTTCCCCTCCCTATAATAACAATGTGTTGAATTCACTTTGATGCTAAAACTACAATGCGACTTGAGTGCCACCGATGTATATAAGCGTCTCTCTCAGCCAGTGAGTTAATTACTCCAGACGTATATACACGTCTTTCCGAAGTACGATCGTTTCTGTGAACTGTGATCTATAAAATTATTCCGAAGGCTTTGGAACACAATAATAGAACCTTGACAGTGTTCGCGAAGGGTTTACTTTTATTTCAGAAGGTTTTCTTATTTATTCCTTTTCTTTCCCCCCCAATGTACCTCATACGTTCACCTAAGTATTAGACGGTGGCATTGGGGAACGTAATTTTTAATATACATTTAAGGGATTAATTAAAAACTATACAAATCAACAAGATAAGTGTTCATTTTTTAATATAATTTTATATATTACAAGCCCATGGGGTGACTGATAATTATTAAATTTGTTCTTAACTAAATATTGTTATATAATTAGTTTACATTCCTCTGTACTGATATATGATTTATATTAATGTAAATGTTTATTTTATTTTTTTTATCATGTCAGAATGGATTTTGTTTCTTTATTTTCAGAAAATTAACAATTTTTAAAAATAATTTTTTTTTTATTTTCGACATGATCGCGCTCCTCTTACTGGGTTATGTCGCCCTCCAAAGGGGGTCGCACCCCATAGTTTGAGAAACGCTGCATTAGAAAACTATTTAGTTTTGCAAAACATTGTACTAACGATTATAAAATTATTCCATGGAACCTGGGACAGTAAGCAATCTAATAGGCAAGCCATATAAAAAGAAAAAAAACCATTTGAATATTCTATTATAGTACAATAAAAGCTAACACAGTATTACAAAATAAAGTTATTTATAAATAAGAAATTTTCAGTTTTAATGACCACGATGAGTTTTAGATACGTGGGTATAAAAAGTTCATAAAGAATTTGAATCCATTTTGCATTCCTATTTAGAATTTTCTGAGCCATTTTTATTATGACCGTTGGAATCCCTGGTATACCTCGTGGAACCCCAGGGATCCATGGAACACAATTTGAAGACCACTGGAGCAACATAACGTCAAATACCGTAATCCAAGATACCGAGATTTAAATTTGTCCATGGTAACTTTTAATGAATCTAATATATTTTGATGTGAACGTCTAAATAAATCTAAAGAAAAACAGATGTAATAGTTTTGAAGAGCCTGTGTGTGTGGGTGCGTGTGCGTGCGTGCGTGCGTGTGCGTGCGTGCGTGCGTGTGTGTGTGCGTGCGTGCGTGCGTGCGTGCGTGTGTGTGTGTGTGTGTGTGTGTGTGTGTGTGTGTGTGTGTGTGTGTGTGTGTGTGTGTGTGTGTGTGTGTGTGTGTGTGTGTGTGTGTGTGTGTGTGTGTGTGTGTGTGTGTGTGTGTGTGTGTGTGTGTGTGTGTGTGTGTGTGTGTGTGTGTGTGTGTGTGTGTGTGTGTGTGTGTGTGTGTGTGTGTGTGTGTGTGTGTGTGTGTGTGTGTGTGTGTGTGTGTGTGTGTGTGTGTGTGTGTGTGTGTGTGTGTCATGGTAAAACGAACGAAACTTTATCCCAAAATCTTTAACATATACTATGCAGAAATGAAAAGTAAAGTGTATTAAATCACATATGTTACTCGATCCTAATTTTGCAATTAGTAGGTTGACTACCAACAGCTTCCTACCCATTCAAGAAAAAAAATTATGAAAATTAGGAATAATATTAACTTTTAAGTTAACCTTTATTTTAATAGGAGAAGGCGCTTGTAAATTGGACTTTTGAATGAATGGTAAAAATATTAGTTGATGCTCTCAGAGTGAAATAAATACAGTAAAACCTGTTTTTTGCGGCCTTTTTTATGCGATTTTACTTTTGAGCGATTTTTTAATGCGATCTTTTTTATGCGGTATATAAATTTCAACGCCTTTGACGCCCCTATAATATTTTCTATCAATGTACATTGTACACTTCAAGATGCTCTGTTTATTTGTTATAAACAATCTCCCCACAATGCAAGTTCAATTGCTTTCTCTCAACGAGCTAGCAGTAGACGCATGAATGAAGACGAAACTGTGAATGACAGTGACATTATCAATAATTTGATAAATTATGAAGACAGATCTGGAGAACTCCCCGGATTCTTTGTGAGCGGATAAAATATATAGTAGAATCCAGCTTTTTAACAAACCGGAAAAGTATTTTCTTAAAATAGATACCAATTCAGAAAGGAGTTAGAAATTCCCCAAAAAGAGCTTCGATCATGCATATCTGGTTATTTTGATGTTTACAAGCAACTAACTGACCAATCGACCGACGTCACCAAAACTTATCGCCTACTTTAAGGTACCAAGAAAGAAATCAATTGAAATTGTATCTTTAACTGACGAAAGCGATTTCAAACTAATTCATAGCAGAAAAGTGTGAGCTTTGAATTACGACGAGTAGCAGTTAAAAATGTATGTGAATTTTGAAAATTTTACCATTCTTAGAATGTGAAATTAAAAATTTATTAGAATGTTTCCATGTGTAATTTAATTATTTCTTATGCTTGTAAGCACTTTCTCATAAATTTCGTAAATAATTGACAAATTTTCTCAGTGCGACTTTTTTTGTGCGGTTCCTCTCCGCCGCATAAAAAAAATTTTGTAGTATGTCAACAAAGTTGTTTGTTACATGTATTTGTGCTATTTCTTTATGCGATTCCTATTTACTGCACAAGAACAGGTTTTACTGTACGTTACATCAACAAATAATTTTTATGATTTTCAAAAAAGATAAAAATGACAATATTATTACTTTACATATAAATTCTGATACCATTTGCTCCAAGACTTTACACAAATAAAGTAATAAAATTAATTATTAGAGACATTCAAAAAAATTCTATTTAACTCGACAATGTTTTACAATTAATCCAGCTCTGACTTAAATAGATGTTACAGAGGTAATAAAATCATCTCGATGATTTGATTAAATATAATCAATCTTACTTTATACAAAAAGTTTATTTTTTTATCAATATAAATGTAATATTATAGAAATTTATTCAGTTTGAAACAATTCACGGGATGTAAAATAAACAGTAACTTGAGTAATGAACACTCTTTACCATATCCTTGTTTTTCTCATACTCTTTAGGTGTTTGTATTCAAACATAGCGATAGGACTTGACGCATATTTTTTCCATAATTATTATGGAAATTTGATAATGGTCCTATTATACACAACTTTAATAACAATTCAATTGAAAGCGGATGAAAAGACATTTATTAACTCGTGTACCTTTCACCAATATCTTTAAATGGTAATGAGGACCCTGCTTTGAACAGCACTACTTAGAGAGTGGTCTTGAATCAAAACAGAATTAAACAATCTATATAAACTGTAACATTATTTTATTTAAAAAAATAATAAGTTTTGAAAGGGAGGAACCATAAAATGAGAAAAAATTGCATTTATCAACCATTTATTCTAAATAATTAATTTTGAAACGATTTTATTATCAGCTATATATAAATTAAACGACCTTTAAGGTTCTTAAAAAAATTTTTTTTACTTGCACAGTAGAACCAGTTTTTGTGCGGTTCTTTTTCATGCGATTTTATTCTTGTGCGTTTTTTACTGTGCCATCTTTTTGTATGCGACATATGAATTTCAACGGTTTTGGCGCCACTGTAATGTTTTCTATCAATGTACAAGGGGTGTAAAGGAGAATGCTAGTGCCCCCCTGCAAAGGCAAGTTTTGCTTTTAATATTTTATAAATCGGATAAATATGTACTTATCGTTAGTCAAGACTTCGACCGCCTAGATTCCTAGGCCCTCCCTCGAGACAGAAGTTACGGGGTGTACGTTACACCACTGCAGTGTACATATATACACTTTAAAACGCTCTGTTCAATTTTTATAAACAGTCCCCCAACAATGCTCGTTCAGTTGCTTTCTCTCAACGCACCAACAGCCCGCGCTTGATTGAAGACTTAACTTTCAATGACAGTGACATTATCAATAATTTGATAGATTATATGAAGACGGTCAAGAAGAGCAGGATTCTTTGAGAGCGGATAAAATATATGCAGGTATACAGCTTTCCGAGAAATTGGAAAAGTATTTTCTGAAAATAGAAACCAATTCCGAAAGGAGTAGGAAATTTCAAAAAGAACTTCAATCATTCATATCTAGTTATCGAGACATTTACAAGCAACAGACCAATCTCATCCTTAGTCACAAAAACAAAACTCGCTTACTTTATAGTGCCAACAAATAAATCAATTGAAATTGCATCTTCAAATGACGAAAGTGATTTCGAACTTATTCATCACAGGAAGATGAGCGTTTTCGATTACAATGAGTAGTAGGGAATTATGTATGTGCATTTTGAAAACTTCTCCATGAGAAACTAAATATTTTTTAAAATTTTTCCATGTGTAATTTAGTTATTAATTTTGTTATGGAAGTACTTTCTCATAAATTTGGTAAATAATTGGCATATTTTCTAAGTACAACTTTATTTATACGGTTCTCCTCCACCGAAAAAAAAATTTCTGTAGTATTTGGACAAAGTTGTTTGTTATATGTAAAAATTTGTGAAATTTTTGAACACTTTTTTGTGAAGTTTATTTTTATGCGGTCCCTATCTACCGCAGAAAAACAAGTTTTTGTTGTGTTCGTTAAGAGATTTAAGCTATGGAAAACTCTATGAACACAAAAAAATATTACAATGCTGATCGCTAATTTAAATCATCTTAAATTCCTTGTTAAATTATATTTCTTGAGGTTTTAGAATCAAATAAGTTGCAAGTTCAAATATTTGCTTCACCATCACTATAATAATTTTGCAATCAGTATGCGTTGAAGATTATGTAGAAAATAATATGTACCGGAACAATATGTACTTGAAACTTATTTTTCTCACCCCTATTATTTATGTTCGTAAGCAATAATATGCAATTATTTTCGGTACTCGACTTTTTTGCATGTTAAAAGTTACTCAGACATGATTATAAAAAAGAGCTATTAGTTTTGTAATGTATAATTTGAATACTAAATCAACTTCGTGCTGATTTTTATAAATAAAACACATGATATTAGAGCAAAAAGAAAAATATGAAAACATAAAAGTAATTTGAGAAAAAAAATCCCCAATTAGCCTTATATATGTATATCATATATAGAGATAGAATATATTATACACTAATAGACAAAGAAGGTAATAAATATCTATGTATCGTAAATGATAGATTATTTAATATCATCTTTCTTGAAGCAATACGAAAGTTACTACTGCGACAATCAAATAACTGGACTAGTCTTAAAAATTAGCTTTATTGAAAACAATATACAAATACCTTTTAATCTCCTTCTCTATCAATATATAGCTGCATGTATTGTTTTCCACCGTTCAAAGCAGTGCTGCAGTTCAGTAGGTATCACCATCTTCAATAAGTCATCCGCTTCTGCCTTCACCTCTTTTACAGACTGAAAATATGTTCCCATTAATGCATTTTTCACTTTAAAAAACATGTAGAAGTCGTATGATGCAAGATCTGAAGAGTGCGGGGATGCTCGAGCCCAGTAATATTGCCGTCAAGAACTATTTTATACAGAGCGCAATGTGCACCGAAGCATTGTATTAGTGCAAAATCTACGTGTTGTTGCTCTACAGATCTTTTGTTCCTCACTTTTTCCTAAACATTCTCAGCACCTTAATGTTGCTGCTTTACCGTTATGCTTCGAGGTACCAACTCAATCATAATGATTGCATTAATTTCGAACAAAAACGATCAGTATCACCTGCTCTTGATGTCGCAGATCGACCAGAATGTTCATCATCTTCAGCAACCTCCCTATCTTCTGAAAATCATTTATGCCATTCAAAAATTTGACTACGTGACGTGCAATTATCTCCATATACTCCTTTAGAAATTTAAAACATTCAGTTGGATTTTTTTTTAATTTCACGAGGAATTTCAAATTTATACGCAGATTGATTTTTACAATTATCATGGTCGTGGCACTTTGACACAACAACTTTCTCAAACAAGAATTGAAAACAAACTGAACTAGATAGAGGGATGGAATAATGTGCCACCAGCACCGGAAGAGAGAGAGATCAAGGTCAACTATATTCCATTCCCACTCCTTCACACCAAACCTAACAGCTAGGACAGGGATGGCGAACCAATGGCACGCGTGCCATTGATGGCTCGTGACACAATATTTTAGGCACGTCACCTCATTCACGTTTTTTGACACTAAACTGTATGTTTTCAGAAACGATGTTATTATAATACACTACACGTACTTTCGAAATTTAGAAATATATATCAAAGATTTAGAAGTACATAAGAAACCAAACAAAGAAAAAGTTATTGAGGAATATACTTCCGTAATTGATTCTTCAATCAAAGAATTTTCAGCGAGATGTTCTCAGTTCAAAGGATTATCGAAAACTCTCAAGTTTATTATGTACACCAGTGTTTCTCAAACTGTGGGGCGCCCCCTAAGGGGGGAGATCACTCTACAAGGGGAACGTGAGTATATTCGAAAATCGAAAACAAAAGATTATTTTTTTAAATATTATTAATGTACTGAAAGTAAACAAACAAAATACGTTCTGATATAATAAAAAATAAAATTAACATTTGTACTGATATAATACACTTATAAATGTATCAGTACTGCACAATTAATTTAACAATTCGCTATGTTAAGAAGAAGTTTAATAATAACCAGTGACCCCATGGGCTTGTCATATATAACATTATATGAACAAATTAACATTTACCTTGATAATTTTTACTGTTTACAATTAATCCCTTAACCGCCGATTAAAAGTGACGCGATTCGTTCCCCAATGCCACCCTTTTCCACGTAGGCCAGCGCGCATTGGGGGAAGGGGAAGAAATGGAGAATAAATAAGGAAAACGTCTAAAATAGGTAAATCCTTCGAAAATACTATCAAGATCTTTTTATTGCAGTCCAAAATCTATGGATTAATTTTATGGATAGCAGTGCGCAGAAAATATTGTACTTCGGAAAGACGCATATATACGTCCAGGGTAATTAATGCTTTGGCTGAGCGAGACGTTTATATACCCCGGTTCACTTAAGAAAAAGTTGTTGTGTAGTATAGTAGCTTTAGTGTCAAAGTTATAGAATTCAATACATTGTTATTTATCGGAAGGGGGCCGCGATGAAAATTATGGTTAATTGTTGGGTCGTAAGTATTGAAAGTTTGAGAAGCACTGATGTGACTTCATTTGATAAACTTAACTTGTCTCAATTTGAGTGGTTGGAAACTGAGAATCTGTATGTGTATGTGTAAAATGCAACTGATTGATTTCCAGGCTAGTTCAATACGGATTTTAAAATTTATTGAAAGAAGGTAAAAGTTTGAATAGATTGAAACAGAAAGATTAACAAGCAATATAAGTAAAAATACCAGTAATGAAATTTTGGAAATATGGAATTCGATTCTAAACAAATTTCATTGTTTGAAGGAGCTGGCTCATACTATTTTAACTATATTTTCATCTAACTATACCGGCGAGTCATTATCTCCAGAGATGAATAATATTAAAGACTAACTTAGAATCCGTTTGGCAGATGTCTCCAATACAGCATGCATTCTGCTAAAAGTAACAATCCTAATACACGTTATTTCTCATGTAATCTGCAACAACAGAATTTAAATTACACGAATAACTAAAACATTTTCTACTGAGTGCAAAATGTATTCTTTCGTAGCAAACAAAAAGTGTTGAGTTGTTAGTATTTGGTTTAATTATATTCCAATAATCACAAGTCAAAATCATTTCATGGCACTCGATACTTCATTAAGGTATCCGACTACGTTCAGAACCGTGATTTTTAAAAAGCGCATAAATGGATGATTTTTATGATATTTAGTGTCGCTTAGATTAGAATACATGTATAAAATTGTTTTAAGAACATTTTGACAAAAAATTATTTAAATACAATATTTCGGCAAAAAATGAACTTAGAATAAACTTTTTTCAAAATGTTCTCCTTTTGTGAAAAATGCATCTATTATAATAATATTTTGCCTGAAAACAGCTCAGACCTCTGTACAGAGGCTCAACTATGATTTTTGATAAATTTCCATTTTTTCAGAGTTACCACCAATTGAAATAATTATCGGCGTTTTTTTTTCCTTAAAATTTCTCCCCTCTGTTGTCGTAAAAACATGGATAAACCCACTTCTAAGTTATATATTTCAAAAATTGTAGTTGAGCCTCTGTACAGAGGTCTGAGATGTATACAGGCAAAATATTATTATTATAGAAGTATTTTTCACAAAAGGAGAATATTTTGAATATTGGTCATTCTATGTTCATTTTTTGTCGAAATATTGTACTTAAATAATTTTTATTGTAATAATAATTTTGAAACAAGTTTATATACATTTTCTAATCTAAGTGACACTAAATATCATAAATATTATCCATTTATACGCTTTTGCAAAATCACGGTTCCGAACGTAGTCGGATACCTTAAACAATGCTTTAAAAAAAATGGCACGTTGATTCATAAAGGTTCGCCCTCCCTGGGCTAGCGCATGCGCTGTCTGGGAATTTAATTGTCACACCTTGTATGAATGATGCGTGTGAGGATAGATCTCTTAATTTTCAGCCACAGTCGTGATGAGGACAATGTTTGAGTTGATACATCGATCACCAAATTTCTGCAACGGGACGTCTTGTGGGTTTTCAGCCACAATACATATGATGTGTACCAGCCTTTCTACAGGACTTGTCTTTAGTGAAATCAGGACTCGAATACATAATCAACTACATTAATGGCAACCACAAGTTCGCCACAATGACCTCTCGTCGAATGTCACATTTACAGATACCAAAACATTGCACGTTATGGCAAAGATTTGTTTTTAAACAAAGTAAAGAAGGTGCGTTGTATAGGGTTACCTGTAGCACGCAGAGGTCGACAACCTGTGGCACGCGTTGCAATTCTCAGGGACACTCTACAGTACTCAACAAATTAGTCAATTTTTTCGAGTGGATGGAAGTTGATAAATTTGTAAAGGATCTTATTTGACAAACATCTCCAGAATTATGAACATTGACGGAAAAAAATATGAAATATAAATTTACAGCCATATTGTAAATTATTGAATGTCATTGCTGAAAAGATTTAATTGTTTGAAGAGGAAAAAATTGCTTCTACTATATTTTCCGTTTTCTAAGTAAAAAAGTCTAAGTATCTAAGTCTACGTATCTAAGTAAAAAATGTTTCCTCTCACGAAAAATATTAGAGTCCCCATAGAATTGTTTAACAACTGAATGCTCAGAATCGTATGGAATTGGAAGTAACACATTATACCCCTGATTTTGCGATATAAAAGTAAAGCATTGCAAGGACTAAATTCGCATTGAAATCTTTATTTCTCTTTTTATTTAACTATAATGAACAGAAGTACTTATATTTTTTGTTGTCTATTTCTTAGTTTAATAAACATGTTTAAAAACACATAATATATGTAAAATTTGAATTTTTTTATTTTTGTGTTGAAGAAATAATTGTATTTCATGCGGTTTATGTTAATAAATATTTTTAAATGATGCACAAAATTAATATATAATAAATCTGTAAATCTATATTATTGATCTCTATCCTCTAACTGTGAATGCATTATCCGAGAATCGAATTGTTTCAAAAATGTCCTACTGTGTCTTAATAGATTGGTTTGACACGCCGCAGCTAAAAGGTTGCCGACCCCTATGTTAGTATGTAGCAAGTACATACTAACCCGAGCACATAACTGTAGAAATAAAGCATCACATGCTTTTTAAGACACCGATAAGTATGTGATACGTCCCTAATAAATCCAATACAACTATGAACATTTTGGCCATTCTACTAACAACATCCACCTGTATTTATTCAGGTAAGTTTTCCCATTTTTACAGAGCACTGATTGTCTCTCCACTCTCTTGGAGTAGGGGTGGTCCCTTCTTACACCTCGAATTTCACTCGAAGTCCGACTCTCAAGGGGAGTTTTGTTTTTTTCATGGCCATCGGTTGTTGAAGCCATATCAGATGAAAGGACCGCGAAATATTTTAGGGGTGCACGAGTGGATATGAAAGGCATGATACCATCTGCACAGTGAAGCCGATCTTGTAGCTGCGAGGCGGAAAAACGTTACAATCCTAATGCATTCCAAACATTTTAAGTCGGACTTAAATTCGAAGAATGTGATGGCAAAAAGATATGTGAAATATTGTGATGTATATACAGTTCTAAATAGAGTCTGTGCAAAGATACATCACGTTCTTCTCCGTATAATAAAATATATTACTTGAAAAACTCCTCAAAGTTGAACATGAGGCTTCAGAACTTAACTAACACATCGGTTCGTGGTTCACAGTGCCAGTTGGTACCACTTGTAACTGCATATTGCTATTCAACACGATGCGGGCCCATATCACTACACAATAAGTTACACTTATTGTGTTATAAGTTACACAATCACTACACAATACATTATTTTTTATGTGTATTATGGGAGCGATACGCTCTACCGTCTTCTCATCAGATCATTTGGGGACTACAATCAGTAATAATACCGAATCCAATTTGTCTGGAAAAAGCAAATATGCTCTCAATCTAATTTCAGTGTTGTCACCACTATTACAGGCACTACACTGCTTTCTTATCAATGAAACACACACAAAGGAAAGGTCTTCGGAAGTATAACCTTGCTTTTCCACAAGCATCTGAGGTTTATTTTCCTCGATTGAAGTAAAGCGACCTTTCGGCTTACGCTTGTAATACATTTTATTTATTTGAAAAGATGCCCAAATGCAAGAAACAATATTCTGAGCATTTCTAATCCAATGGCAACATCTGTTATTTGTCACCCATCTCTCAGCTTTCGGCTAATTCTCCCACATATAAAGTTGTATAGTCATTTGAAAACTTCACAACCATTAATTCATTCCTACACATTCATATTTCGTTTGAACCAAAGACGAAAACTATGTTCCCTTATCGGCGTTGTCACGCAAGAAACGCCCACGAAAAAAAATTATGCATATCATTTCTTTTTTTATCTCACAAATATACTAATTTATTCGTGTTAATGTGCTTGATTTTATAGCAGCCATCAATCCGTTCTTTGGTTTCGTGTTCGCAAGTATAGTTTTAGAAATCATTTCAATTTGATTTGTTTTGCCTATTCCTTAACTAAATATATATTTAAAATGTCTCTGCTTTCTTAAAATTACATTAATGTGTCTTATGTAGTGTGGCAAATAACATTTTATTCTTTTCTGAGGATTTATCAAACAGAATAATTCGAACAGTACATTGTTGTCCGATTTTCGTTCGTATTGATGAAGAATGTCGATGGTGTAGTTATCGTTCCTCTCCAAATAAAACTAGTAAAAATGAAGTGAAAATTTTATTTATTTACTTTGTAAATTATTTACTTTTAAAATTAAAAATTCTTTTTTTTTCTGTAAAAAAAGAATTTTTAATTTTAAAAGTAAATTATTTATTTTAAGAGAGATATTTTTATTTTAAGACAGATAAAAAATCACACACACAACGCATTTCAAGGAACATGCCATGATCAAAATATTTCAAGGAAAATGCAATGATCGCGACACATTTTAAGTCACATGCATGATCGACCCTTTTTATTACATAGGACAACAATTAAACTTCTATTTATGAATGATTTGTCACTGTCCAAACTTTACATCATGTCATATGAGAGATTTTAGATCAGTTTCTTTTCTAAAAATAAGTCTTCAATTAATTCGAAAGCGTTTGATGCTTGATTTACAGTCGAATAATTTATCCAGCTATTAAAACAATTTAGCTAAAGAAATGTATTGGATTTATAAATAAAAATAGAGATTTTTAATTAAAAAAGTCGTTAAAAAACTTTGAATATAACAAAGGGCTTTTGGTTCATATAATTTATACCATATTACTTCAAATATAAGGATCTTAAAATTACATTTTTCTAACAATATATGTATATATATATATATAAATATATATATATATATGCAATATTTCTATAATATTACTGGAAGATTGGTAATAATAATTGTAAGAGGTGGCGATTGGATGTTATTGCTGTAGCGAGCCAAAGATAGGGCGTGGCCGGTGGTGTGATTTCTTATGTTACGTGGAGCATGGTCGAATACGGTATTATCAAAGAGGTACTCCTGTGAATCATTATTTTTTTATTTCACATCTGGAAGCACATAAAGATCCAGTTGGGACGGCATTACAAATACGAGAAGCAAACATCCTAGCACAAGCACAAACACAAAGATAAACATAGAACGCGTTGCAGCAGGCTGATTACATGATGAGGGCAAGCAGACAAAGTTCCAGAGACATCGGTTTTAATACTCGACGGTGAAGACCACGTGACATTTTTGTAATAAGAGTTCTGATTGGTTACAATGGGCGGAAAGGATTTATGATGTAATAATATTAGTCGATTAAGATTAAGAGATCAGGGTGTTAATTTCGAACCAAATAATGAAAAGATTATTTGAATATTATTAAAAGAGTGGTTTAAAAGGATGCTAGGGGGAATTATTACATATATATAAGGTTTATCCTTATATATATATAAACAATCTTAAATTCATATAAATGTTTTCTTCTTAATAATCAAACTACATATTACTTTAATTTCATGCAATACATGTAAATACTACTTCCATACAATCATTAAAGCTTGCAAATAAGAGACTTATTGTGAAAATGTTCTATTTGCATAGTTATATACTCATTAAGTATAAAGCTTTAAATAATCACCCACTTATAAACTTTATTTATATAGAAATAATTAATATGATGCATGTTTCAAATCCTTTTGTTTAAAATAATAGTGTTTTCAAAAGATCAAAATGAAAGCCATAAACTAGACTTCAAAATTAAAAAAAAAAGATAAATCCCTTACACGCATATTTTCTCTTCATTGTCTCATTTGAGCAAAATTATGTGGCCGCGGTAGCCGAGTGGTATAGGTATCGGATCGTGGCTTGCCTGGTCACGAGTTCGATCCCAGTACCACTAAAGACCCGCCGTGTAGGGCAGCGATGCACGTTAAATCTGTCGAGAGCTGAAACGTCCTCCCGTTGGTGTGGTAGTTAGGAGAGGGGGGTACCAGCTCAGGTGTCGTCCACGTCACTTGACCATGGTTCAAAATTACGTGGTCCGTCGCCAAAAGCCCTCGTGTAGCTGAACAGTGCGACGTTAATATTAAATCAATCAATCAATTGAGCAAAATTATCATTAAATGTTTAAAATCTCTATTTATAGAAATAATTAATTAAAATTCTTTTTAAATATTTAAAAATGAATTACGTAATGTAGTTTCAATTAGTTTGAAATTGATGAACACTATTAATAGCATTTTAATTATCAATTCTTACATTTAGATTTCAATCAAATATTAAGGCTTTCATCCAGTCTATGTTTCGAAAAGTTTAATATTATTTACTATAATTTAAGAAACATAAACCTGGGTTTTTTTGCCTTTATTTTTTTCTACACGGAATACCTTAAAGTCACTTTTATTCAAAAATTTAAAAAATTTAACTACTCATGCATTTTCGATAAAATAATAAGCCATCAACATAATAAAGCATCATGAAATTCTAAATTTTACGAAAAAACCAAAACATTCGATAACGAAAATAAGCTTAGAAAATATAAACAGACTTTTAATAAATATAAAACACTTAAAACTGAAATCATTAATTCTTCAGAATGAGAACAACATATTTGAAAAAGAAAAATACCAGTTAAAGAAAATTTTGATTACATTTCCAAAAAGAGAACTTCTTTCATTATTTAAATAATTCCTCACAATAAAGTCTTAATTATATGTGAAAGAAAAGCAGCAGTTTACTTAAAATCGAATATTTCAGGTAAGTATCAGAAAAATTATTTTCCGTTAATGAGGCAAACGCGGTTTGTTTTCATTAGGCAAAAAGAACAAAAAGGAAAGAAATTTTGGCTGTGATAAATTAAGGAAAAATAAGTTTGAATTTTCAGTTACTGATTGACAATATCGATCAAAGTGGTGGAGAGAGGTAAAAAGCTATGGTTACTCTGAGATAGCCAAACTATAGAATGTATAATAGTATTACTTTTGAATATCATAAGCAAATATATATACAATTAAAAAGTTATTATCTTGGCTAAAGTTCCAAAATAATCTATTAAATAAAGCAGAAAGCTTTTTTTCAATTCCTACTATTAGTTCACAATCTCCCTATATCATGTTCAAATTTTCAATCGTTAATAAAATACATTTTAAAGCTCTCAACTGAGCTGAAATTTTATATACAAGATTATTTTAGATGACAATAGGTTAATTTCATTATAATTAATAAAAATTAATTAATTAAACTAATTATTCCAAGAATTACAGATACAGACACGTTGGCATCATTTGGCGACTTTACGACCATTTTTAGCGACTTGTTTCGAAACTTTAAGAGATCTTTTTTCTGAAGTTTAAAAGCATTCAGTTAGACTGAAATTTTATATGCATGATTTTTTTGGATGACAATACGATACTTAAATGATAATTAATAAATATTAATTGTCAATATTGTGATTTTGTCATATGCATATACATATTTATATTTTTTGTAATTATTTAATAAGAAGTAATTAAAAAAAAATTCTTTGTTGACCTAATTAGGAATTGACTTAATTTTTTTTTTCTTTATTACTTGTTGTGTCTGTTTCTGCAATCATTTTCACGCCTGCTTTCACCACTAATGAATTTAAATTTCAAAAATATATAAGGAAATTAAAAAAAGCTTCCTTTAAATTTATTATTGAACTAAAGCCAAACTCATAAAACGATATAGTATTTTCGAACATATCGATAATATACTTTCAATTAGGAATGCGAGAACTAAAAATATAGAATCAAAGTATTTGAAATTTTAAAACAATCAATGAAACCATCATTTTTGTCTCAAGACCTTGATAATATTTCTCATTGATTTAGTTTCTCTCTTATTATCTATGGGAAAAAATACTTTTGACATCGCTGTGAGTTTTACCATTGCATTGTATTTATTATTTTATTTTTTCATATTATTTTTACTTTATTCCATACAAAATTTATGAAACGATAAATCTAGTTTACAACTAAACACGTTCCATATTCAACTTCCAAGCAATGCCCATTATTTCAGTATAACTTTTGGAGGGGGGGAATCTATTGTTGAGGTGATGACTTGAAACTGAACAGTACATATAACATGCGTGTCGCAAAACAGAGGGAAAAGCCACTTGACAAAGAATTTATTTAGTGAATCTTATTTGTTTTGCATCGTTCACAGACTTTGTGGTGGTGAAACAAATATTGCATGTAATATACAACAACTCGTCCAAAGCTTCTGTCATGCATCAGCGGTTATTGTCAGCCTTGGTGGTAACATCCAGTGCTGATTTCATAGACTTTCATTTCGTAGATGTCTGTATTTTCAATCATTGATTTGTGTGTTATTTCTCTTATAAATTTGCTTTTGATATCTACTATCCTTCTTGGTTTTACTGTTTGAGTATGACCAACAGTATAAATCAGTTACTGAACTTAATGCTGGAAGAACAAACATGTGTTCAGAAGATGGTAAGTTAGACCAAAACAAATAGAGCAAAGTAAGGAAATCTTTCTACGTATAAGTTTCTCCAAGACTTTATCGACAAACATGAAAGTACTAATTTACTAAATTAGGAAGATATGCGACTTTTGAATAGAATTGAAAAGAAAATTCACACATTTTTGTTGCGTCGAAGCGAGTGAACTATTTTTCTGGCGGTAGGATAACTGTGTGATCCGTCCACACAAGCGGTTTTCCCGTTTCTCTCCCACGCATTCCTTCTACGGGATCAGCTTGCTGATCTGTTGCTATGTGATTTGATCAGACGTTTTAAATGTGTGCAGTATCCGTAATCGTTTGTGTTAAGGTATCCGAACACGTTCAGAGTAATTTTTGACAAAATAACATATTTAAACATATAAAGGCTTTTTTAGGATTCAATACCAATAAATAATAATATTTAAAATAAATTGCCGGAATTTCATAAAAATCACAATTATATTTGAAATTTTAGCAATGTTTTTGTAAAACTTCAAAGCAATTAGAGAAAAAAGTAATAAACTTATATTAGTAAAATAATTACCAAAACAATCTAGAGGCATTTATCTAGAGAATGTACTAAAATTTTAATGTTTTATTAAAATTTGAAACTTTTTAGAGTTGATCGAGTAAACGTTATAAGAAAAATAACGCCTTTATGGGACCATTATTTAAATAACAAGCCATAACTCAAATAATATTCATACTATAAGAAATATTTTAGTACATTCTCTAGAAAATAGCATAAATATCAGGTGCAAAAAGTTTTATAGAAATACATTTGTAATATTTTGTGTGATCAGACTCGCCATGATAGATTTCGAACAATTTAAATGCCCACTTCTGGTAGATCAAAGACCCACTTCCGGTTTTTGTAACTTAATAAAATTGATTGTAACTTGGCCTCTAAGAAGCATAGAATCAAAACAAAGTATGTTTTGTAAAGCCAAAATGTAGATGTATTCAATAAAATAGAAAACAAAAATATCGGTCTTGTCCAAATTTGGTCATTGTCAACGTGTTCGGATACCTTAAGTAAATGTGCTGTCCAAAAATCTGTATGGAAATAATTTCACAAGAATAACAATTTTAAAAAGGAAGAACATGTTACCCTTGTTTTAATTTGAAAAAATGGGGCTAAAAAAAAGAGCAAGCAAAAGAGAAAAAACCATGGCGTGCTAGCCATACATGGGCATGAAATAGAGAATACAACACAATGCAGAAAAAAGAAGCAAAAAATAATTGTACGGTAAACAAGTGAATGGTATAAAGAACAGGAATGAAGCTTCAGAGCAACAATTTTGTTACATATAAATGACATGAAAACGATTGTTTGGAAACGATACAAGGTGTTTAATCCCTTCCATTTCGCTCCCGTCAAAATGACGGGATAAAATTTCCCTCTCTATTTCTCGTGCCGTGATATTTCCGGGCTGAAGTGCTCAAAAGTAACCCGCTAGAAAGATTAAAAATGTCTATTTCTTATGCGCGAAATCATGTTTATTTCTTACCTGATTATAAGTAACGTGTTTAATGATAGTTGTTTTATTTTAAACTAGATGTTAGCACACAATTAGCAATGTTTTTTTAACCTTTGCTCAGTTACTTAGTTCCGCTCTTCGTGAATACATGTGTGTGGGGGGGGTTGCATTCTGTGATAAATACATATTTTTTTTTAATATTGCATTCATTATTTAGTTAGTTAGGGAGTAAATCGAATTCTACTTTAAATATAAAGAGATTGAGAGTGATACTGAAATTACTGATTGTTTTGAAAGTTCGTTGAGTGAACCAGAGAGCATTGATGATGGATCTATACCGTTACCTCTGATATTGGCCTTTTTATTTCACGCTTTGAAATTTATCTCACTAGAAAAAATTACTAATGTGTTTTCACATTGCACAGTGTAATAAAATTTTCCTTTAATGTTTAAAACACATGTTTTTAAAAAAATTTCTCTTTGATGGAAAACCAACATTCAATCATAATACCCTAAATGTTGGCTTTTCTTAAAAAATTAATTTTTTGTATTTCAGGATAAAAATTTACCCAAAACTTAAAAACAAATACATATATTGAACATACACTTAGTTTTATAAAATTTTCTTTAATAAAAAAATAGGCACTTTTATGATCATTTTCTTCAAAAATTATGCGACCGTTCAGAGGTTAATATGTTGTGAGATTCCCTGAACTGCTATAAGACTGTCGCATACCTGTTTAGCATGGATGCAAAGAGGTTATCGATGCTACTGTAGTGAATACTTTTCCACTCTTGAAGAAGTGTTATCTCCTTGCCTTGGACATTGATCTCTCAGCATCGCGTCATTCAAATGTGTGTGTGTGTGTTTAATTCGATTGATCGGTATAAATTCAGGAGAAAATGCTAACCCATCCATACGTTGTACTGTTTCAGCTTCAAGAAAGTTCTCCACAAAACCTATTGTAATTTACCAAAAAGTTGATTGAAAATAGAAATGTTAAAATTAGCTGGACTAAATGCACAATTTGTATCATGAATTTTTAAAATTGAATTTTAGTTTTGCCAATGAATCAGAACAATCTTTCCTCTACAAAATTAAAATAGTAAGTTGGATTTAATATCAAATTCATTGAACAAAGGTAACACTTGGATGACAAAGTTTTACAATGAGCATGTTTAGCTTTGCAGTAAATTTAATGCTTCGCCAAATATTTATTATAGAATTGAAAAAAATGTAAAATGATGTCCATTTCTAACGATACTTATTTCTTTTGATACCAGAACATGCAAAGAAGGAAGTCAAGTCACGAAATAAAAGAATTGTAAGAAACAATTTTAGTCTTCACACAAGGAACTGCAGTGAAACACGTTAAACGCGAAAACGCACAAGACGAAAATATTTCCCTTCTGGGAATGAACAAAATACGGGAAACTTCGGCCGAAATTTGAGAAGTGAGTGAATGTGGGTTTTTTGGCGCAAGAGCCAAATGTGGCTATACTGCGCCAAACATTTGTTGAAATATTAAAACAATGGATAAAAAATGTAAAACGAGTGAGAGACAACACAGTTTATACAGAAGTTAAAATATCAATTAAATATAAAAATCGTTTTATAAGGATAAAAGGAACCAAAATTTGGTGGGGGATATCCCCACCAAATCAGACAAGATCTTAAAATAGAGGCAATAAAACAGACGAATAAAAAGTGAAATTAAAAAAAAAGTTAAAGAAATCCAGGTTTAATGAATAAAAATTAGCTCCTTTTTCTGTAACGTGTCGGTGTTAATGTTCGTACATATTCGTGAGGATTTTTTCGAAAAAATTCCGGCAAGTGAAGTCATCCGCACAGGTATTTTTTTCAATTTCATCCTCTTCCACGTCATAAACGATCATGTCCTCCTCATCCGTAGTGTATTCCACGGGAGCTGACTTTCTTGGTTTATGTGGGGCCATCTTTATTTTTATTTTTGCTTCGTCTAATTTTTTGAATAATTCTTTTTTTCTTTTTCTCAATCGAGATTTTGAATTTTGTTTGGTAGATGCGGAAGGAGGTTGAATACTAGAGTTAGCTGGGGAGGTGGTATTGGTGACGGAAGGTGCGTCATTCGATGTAGGATTAGGTGATTGAGGCACTCAGACAGTAGCTGCTGTTGAAGAAGTGGATGGCAAGAGGTGTACTTGGGTTGAAGATGAAGTGGAAGTACTAGGAGTGGATATTGATGTAACTGGTTTAGGGAGTGGTTGAAGTAAATTTAAAGGTGGACATTTTACTTTTGTTATATTTTCATCTGTTTGTGAAGAATTGTTTAAAGTCGAGGATTTGGCAGCTTGAGCGTAAGTTTGAGATAACTGTGGGACTATTAGTTTACGTGCTTCCGGATAAGAAATATTTTTATTTGCTTTTATTTCCTGTATCTGTTTTTCTAACTTCCATTTAAGGCATATTTTAGAATCTGATGGATGAGACTGGGTACAATTAACACATTTCGGCTCTAGAGTACAATCCGTGGAATCCGAAGTTTGAGAAAGTTTCTGCATTATTGGACTCTCCTTCTGTATCATCAGAAGAATTCGTTGCAGTATATGATGATGATATAAATACAGCTCCAATTAGGGCAGACAGACATTTTGGAGTTTGTTCAAAGCTCAAAAATTATCATTGATGCAGATTCCAATGAAGAAAATGAAATGAATAATGGAGCTCCTGTTCCCATGTCTTCCGAAATAAGGAACATCAGGAAAAGTATGCGCACTGATTTAGACTCTCATTCCAATGCTGAAATGAATAAAAAAAAGTGGACAACATCGAACAATTTGTTGAGATTTGATGCTAAAAAGGACAATTCAAAGAAAAACATTAGATTATTTTTCAAAAACTCAACATTTTTTTTAAAAAACTTGAAAACTTTGTATTAAATTTCATTAAGTTCTTGTAAATGTTTTTGTTTCATTGATGCTTATTAAATGCATGCATATATACACATCTATGTAAATAAAATGTTCTGTAATAAATTTAATTTTGTTAAATATATGGGGTCTTTTTTGCAATATTCTTTACCACGAAATTCTTTTAACGAAAAATGTATTTCAGTCTCCTGAGTCTCGTGTTAAACGATTTTTACTGTTTATTATTGGATATACTATTTAAATATATTATGTGTGCGCGTAATTTTTATTTGTATATTTTGAATATATTATATAATCACAATTAATTTTGAAAAGGTCTGATAACACCATTATACAATGACTAAAAGATCCTTACCCCTGGGTGGCTCGAATAGTTAAGACTGAAATTAAATAATATTACTGAATTACAGTCAAACCGCCATATAACGAACCTCTATAGTGAGAATTTTTCTATGTAGCGAACTTTCTCCTGGAACCATTTCACGATTTTCTTCGTAAAATAACCTCCCAATAGCGAAGTGCATTTTTTATATAACGAACTTTTCCTCTTGTGATTCAATTTTTTCTCTCCTTATTTTTGAAGTACTTCTGGACAGTTCGAGTTATTCTCTCTTTTAGCATATTTTATGGTTGTCATAAATCTAGAACTGGTTTTATTAGGAGCCTAACTCACCGAAAGCAATAGAATTATGGGCATTTATTCCAAGAAGTGTAATCTTTAGCCCACATTGCACAGTTCACTGGAAACATCTTCGATATCCCCTTTCACCCTCAATGGAGTCTCATGTCCTTGAACTAGTCTCCATTCATTTGTAGTATTGATCAGTCGTACTGTTCTTTTAGCTCGAAAATATGAAAACGTAAGTGCTTCAGCATCAAAGAAAAAAAATCAATTCTTCTGGAAGTGGATAAGTTTCTTGCAGTTTTTGGTATAGGTGAAATATATAAAATAAATATATATTAATTTACAAAAAGGTGTGAATAATTACTTTTTTTATAAGTAGTGTTTCTGAATTTAAAATTTGTCTTGTGTGGTTTATAAAGAAAATATTGAAAGATGAACCTCTATATAACGGATTTTCCATATAACGAACTTTTCTCGGGATTTAGCGACTTCGTTATATAGAGGTCCGACTATGTATTCCATTTCAAATCTGTTTTTTAAAAAAAGAGAAAATTTGCAGAAATATCACATAAAACAGTAAAAATTAAATTATCTTGATTACCTATTTTTATCGTTGTATATTTTGACACTTTCAAAATAATTTAATAAATAATAAATAAGTTTCGATTCTCTCTCGTAGTTCTCAGTATTAAAAAATGTATAATTCCTTTTAAATTAAAATAATAGAAAACAATTATCTTACAGTATGATGTTTCAATTATATTTCAATCGCATGAAATTAAAACAAAATCAATTTTCTTAACCATTGTTACATTATACGAAGAAAGAATAAACTTCTAATTTTTTTGCTAACTCTGTAAACGACCTCTAATCAATAAAACTTCATTTACTTGAGTGCTACAACACTTCCTGCCACAAGTTTCAATTTGGGAAGGGGCCCTGATGCTTCTTATACATGTCATTACTTGCCGAAGTTAAGAGCAAGTAATACACCGATTGATTCAACCCAAATTGCACAAACAGAGGAGATTTCCGCTAATATGTTTCTGCCACGAGTTTAATTTGGGAAGGGGCCCTAATATTCCTGATACATGTCATTACTTACCGAAGGTAAGAGCAAGAACTGTGTACAAATTGAATCAACTGGAATTACACAAT